>CM062080.1:11439422-11991213 GCA_031163375.1 Conogethes punctiferalis
CAGGTGTAGCCTTGTTAGCCTGCCACCTTAGTAGTCTAAAAAAAATGTAACGCAAATTAATCTAGCTACTACTTTCTATGGCATCGGGTTAAATTTTGTGTCAATCACTTCGCTCTTTGAAAGATTTAAAATTTTCGTTTAGTATCAAAAGATTATTTATCTTTATGCCTTGTCATCACTCCTTTCACTGCTTTCACAAACGAGCACGAATATTATAGCTCATTATTTAAGCGTGTGCCATATTTATGAAGGTGAAATTAATAAATCATTAACCGGCCGTGAGGAAAAGAGGGCTGTTGAAGTTTTTTCACCCGGAATGAAGTGATAACCACTAATGACGTACTTCAGCAGTCGACTCATCCGCTATGGCCTATGGCACCCGGGCTTAAATTTAATTATAAGCAGGTTATTAGTAGATAGAGTAGGTGTTTTGTCATCGTTCCAGTTGCAATACGGTTGCTTCCTAATGTTCATGTTGTGTTTTAAGTACAATCTGGCTCAAAAGGCTGATAGAAATCTAACCCACCTTTAACTTCGCTTAAGAAATTTAGTGAATAAGTAGATAATAAAGCTTTATCTATGGAAACTTTTCTACAGGCGTGTTTGGACCACTCTAAATTACTATTCTTACCTACCTATTGTAGTAATTTTAGGTACGTAGATACCTGCGTACGTTTTGTCTTTACAACATCTTCTTCTTTAGGTATTTATAGGGTAAGCTTTTCACAGTGCATAATAAGTACAATACCCAAATTTTGTTCTTTCTAACACTAAGAAAAATTAAAGTTTGTTAGAGAATTATCGAAATGTAGATACAGATGTCCACGCAATATTTGACTTTTCGCTCAGCAAATTTATAATTAGTTGCTATCAACTTACACTTTCGTGCCTCCGATGTCGGTTTACCTTTTAATGGTGACTTTAACCAAAATCCATTGACCCATATTTCGGGAAACTACAAATGATGTAGGTATACAACAAAGCAAGGACGTTACACAAACCCGCCGCAAAATGTAGCGCGGACGTGAGACCGCGCGTGACGACCCATTCTAAGCGCGCGTTTACCATTTAAATGAACTGACCGCTACCGCTCATTTTTTTCCACAAACAAATATTGCGCCGTTGTTTGCACTCGCGCCCCGCTTTCAGTCAAGAGTCACGATTAACGGCGCCAGGGTGTAGGTTAACACACACTCCTTTTTCTCTTGCGTTGTTCATACCGTGCTGAAACGGACAGTGGTGCGAAACGCGTTTCCAATTATTATGTATAAAATAAGTCACTTATAAAATATTTCCCATACGACATACCTACCTACTTATTACATAGAAATCTCCATAAGAGGATCATAATTTTTTTTTTTAATTTGCTTACCTGGTTGGCACTGCAAGGCTGGCAAATGCGTAAATACTATCTACTACTTACCTACTACTATTTTTATACCTGAATATTCTCGAACACACTAAATTGGTATAATTTTATTAGTAGTACGCTTTTGTTTTCTATTCATCATAAATGAAGTCAAGATGAGCCTGGAGTTATTTACAATACGTCGTGGACAGTAGTTAGGGCCCAGCGACCTCTCGAGGACAGGGCTCGGGGGCGCGCGGCCAGGGC
Source organism: Conogethes punctiferalis (assembly GCA_031163375.1). Lineage (NCBI taxonomy): Eukaryota > Metazoa > Arthropoda > Insecta > Lepidoptera > Crambidae > Conogethes > Conogethes punctiferalis. The sequence goes on from CM062080.1 coordinate 11,441,038, forward strand.
GCCGCCATCATCATACAAATGGCGCATTAGCCGCGGTCAGCCCGCCCGCGCCTTATCTGCCTCTCAACTATATTTGTTCTGCGCCGGATTACCAGAGATTTACCACGGTCACCGACCGTTAACATGCGATTAACCGTCCTCTGCAAAGAAATGCTAAATTTAACGGCGACTCGTGACCCGTTCGCATTTTTAAACGTGTGTTCGTACGCATATTAAGATAAACTTATTTATCGTCTAATATATTGTAATAAAAATGAGAATTTTCATTTGATATCAAAATATTGCCAACATAGATCTAGTGATTACTTATCTGGTATCAAAAACCAAGTGACATATTAAATAAAAAATGACTGATGTCATTATCGGATATCTTGATCCGACCCCAAAGCTTGAGCTTGAGCACTTGAGTATCAGAACATTGGAAGGTACCACAAATTCAAACATAGGTACAGACACGGATTAAAAACAAATGCTCATCACATGACTATGTTTGCTTCAAATGGCTGATCGAACCCATGACCCTTAGTTTCGATGGCAGGGGTCTAACAACTCAGCCACCGGACCTTAAAACTAGGAATAAAAATCATTTAAAATTCTTAAATTTTATTAAAACATAATTTACATTCCCCACACATTATCAGTTCTTTGATTAAGCGGCAGTGTAGTCGCACATTTTAAATTAGAGCATGTTGTTATAGCTGCGGAGGCGGAATGGCAGGAGATAAATGTAGTGGACCCGCGCGATACGGCCGCGCGATAAATCAGCGGCTGTCGATGCGAGCCGCCCCACTGCAGCGCGGGTTGATTTGTCGCGTCCATCCCAAGCGAATGTACGACTGCCACGGCTGGGAACACCCTCTTATCGATACACTGTAACATCGTACAATTATACACTGCACCGAGAGGAACTAGCGAATTCGATTAAATAAACGAAATGACAATCATGTAGACGGAGTTAAGGCTCTACCTAAATACGTATCAAACTCTACGTTGAAAAACTTGATGGAGATTAGAACTAATTAACAGCGCAGTAACAATGAACAGCAGTTTATTTCAGTACGTACTTGCATAATTATAACATCAATATAATCAGAATCAGCCGCAGGGAGTCCATTGCAGCACAAAGGCATCCCCAAAGACTTTCATAATGGCTCGGTTGAAAGCTCAGCATGTAACATAACATAAATATAGATACAGCCATACAAAGATCTTTTGGAAATAGAAATTGCCCCCCGCCATCATCATCATCATACATTCATGAATATGTTAGTAAAACTGGAACGAATTTGTGACTAGAATCGACGATGTCTCTGCACTAGAACATTAATAGGCAACCAATAAAGCGTTCGGCAAAATCTTCCCCGCACGGTCAAGAATATCTTAACTATTATTGTGGCTGCTTACATAATCAGACATTCCACAATACTGTCTCAATCGCTAACTATTTGTTTATTTCTTTGTTTTGTTTAGAGCTTCTTGTTTGTTCTGGCTTGGAGAAAAACTCGTCAACTGGTCGTACGGCGGAAAATGGCCGCGTAACAATTTCTTTTCAATTGTGTTTGCACAACCCTCTCTTGAAGTGCTACACACTTGTTTGGTGACATGATTGTTGTCAAATTAAACAGGCCGGATATTGTTCGGCCTTTTTTAGTCTTATTCATTTGTTCGTACTTTATTGTTTTATTAAGTACTAGCTGTGCTCGCGACTTCGTCCGCGTGGAATAGTTATTTTTTCCCCATTTTTTTTTTACATTTTCCATTATTTCTTCGCTCCTAATAGTTGCAGCGTGATGTTATATAGCCTAAAGCCTTCCTCGATAAATGGTCTATTCAACACAAAAATATTTTTTCAATTCGGACCAGTAGTTCCTGAGATTAGCGCGTTCAAACAAACAAACAAACTCTTCAGCTTTATAATATTAGTTAAGATTAAGATATGATCAACAATGTATATTATTACAATTGTTTAATTAGGGATGGCCAACCTTTTTTGTACACATTTATAAATGGTACGTTCCAAAATTTTACTGCAGTAAAAAATCACAAAGTGATGTACAATCCACAGTGTTTATTTTACTTATTTTGTTTTTTTTCGTTCGGTCGTTATTATTTTATCGAAAGCATTTAAAAAATATAATCGCTTTTATTTCTAATAAGTTCAAATTCCCTTACCCACAAGTAGATAAACAATAGGTCAAGTTTATTTAGGTAGTAGTGCCTTACTAATCCAAGTGTAGTATGTCAATGAAAGTATGTTACGGTCAAGTGAATCGTAAAATCGTACGGTGACCCCATCGCCATGGCGTAAACTCTGACCTAATTTCTGATTAATACGCTTAAGCGGAAACCTCACTAAGCAGGTTCAAATGGCAGCCGGAGGGCCGCACCTCACCATGAACAAAAGTTAAACTTTTTTTTTACGGCGAATATTTTCTTCTGGTCAGTAAGTAATTGCAATTGCAAATTCAGTGTTGGTTGTAGTTATTTATTAAACGTCCAATACATCTAAATCATTACCCTGTTCTTGGCCTTTAATTTTACACAGTTAACTCTTTTCTGAAAGAAATTCACACAGTCATTCCGAACAGCTACGACTTGGGAACCTTCAAGAAACGAGCGTATTCATATTTAAAAGGCCGGCAGCGACCCTAAACTCGGTTAGAGCTGCGGGTGTCCATGGGCGATGTCGACTGCTTACTATCAGGCATTACACTAACTCGTCTGCCGCCTCTCGCATAAAAAAAATCACATTCCATTGCATAGAATATTAAATTTACCTAATTTAGCTGTCCAAATGTCTACCGTAATTTAACACTCGATACAGCTGACCTTGATGAGGATTGCACCAGAACGTTAAACGAATATGGCAAAATTGTAGACCGGTAAAACGCTTTTCCGCACAACTGTACTTAGCGAACTAACGGCCCACAATGTTTATTTCACTTTCTTGATTCTTCTCGATTACGTAACTTTGGCGACTAAGTAGATTTATAGTTTCCTCCCCGTTCATTATGCGTATTGAGTAGCGAGACGCGTGGCATAAATCTGAATGAAACAGGACGGTAGCCACCGCCCTAACTTTTTCTCACTTTGACGTAACTTACACAATAAGAAACTTTTATGGGCAACTGATACACAAGAGGTAGAGGTATGATAAAACTCACATTGTTGACATGAAATTCGATAAACTTTGACAGATTAATGAGTCATTTCCAGCGATACTTCGCTTGACCATAAAATACTTACTGATTACAGATTACATTCATCATCATCCTAGCCTTTTTCCCGATGGTCTCAGGGTCGGCTTCCCAAACTGAGAGATTTGGCGAGGGCTAAGCTACACAGAGCGACTGCCATCAGACCTCCGCAACACTTAGGGTAAGCTATACCCATTCGCAGTTAGGCGTCAGAGTTACCATCATCTCTGATATGATGTAACGACTGCTATCTGAGTTGGTAAAGATAGCACCCGGGACCAACAGCTTAACGTGCCTTCCGAAGCACGGAGGAAATCGGTGTCAAATTTTGGTCACCCATCATCGGATTGACCGCGCCTATGGTTGCACAACGTTGCGATCATTGTTAAGCGAACAAGACCTCGGCGCCACCGAGCTCCTCGATTACAGATTACATTAACAATTCTAAAATGAATTCATGAAAAACATGTCATTGTACCTATTATAGCGCAAGCGCATACATTGATCCTTCGAGCCAGATAGGTTTAGATATACTTAATGCTGTAAATATATCTACTTCAGCGGAATGTACCTACCTACTGAATCACCCGAATTTATTACCATAATTTTATTTACCCTAAGCAAAACCAATAATATACGTTGGTCAATAACCACTAAAGCCGCCCCTAAACAAAGAAATATAGCGGAAGCCATAACCGCTTGTATAGCCAATCCTTTCAATGCGACTTCCTAAATATTCCGTTTTTTCTCTTTGTTGGCATTTTTTTATGTAGTTAAGAAAAACAAGGACGCTATAATTCTTGTGCCGGTTGATCAGATAGCGGCGTAATGGCAGTAATGGATCCTGGTCAGCGGCCCGCATGCAAATAAATCTGCGGCCCGATGCAATGATGTGTGGAAAATGGACTCACCCCTTGCTCCGGCTGCCCGAGTCGCGGCCTTGCCTAATAAAAAACTATGAGGACTGTTTACTTCACTTGAACGAAGTTTTTTATGTTTTTCGATTCATGTACGTATGATTATTTTTTGTTTCATTCATATTTTTTAGGAGTTGTATTCTAATACTATATTGGTACGTACCTAGATATGAAAGTAAATTAGGTACATGGTAATTGGTATATGTATCTAATTATTTTGTTCATGTGTCCCCCAAGCAATGCCAGTATTTTTGTCTAAACTATTTTTATCACCATAAAAATTGTTTAAAGGAAAATGCTACATGACAAATAAACGAAAAGTCTATGCTATTAAAAAGTGTGGGTGGATATTTCAGATTGATATAATAAAGCAAATTGCAACTCCAAATGGCGCGCTAGTATAATGAAAAATCCTAGAGTCAAGGTTGAAAAAGCTTTGTGCGATTCAATCGGAGGGCGACACTAACAATGGGTCCGGGCGGGCACGCACTATTAGTTCCGCGCCGGACAGGGCAGCAGGTAAGGCCTACCGTTGTTTTATCCGGGAAGTGGGTAGCGATAAAAGTCAGAACAAATGGCAGTCAATAAAATAAATAGCGATGGCAGGGTGTTCTGTAAATAAGTCTGCTGGGCTCGGGGCGACGATCGTCTTTTTTATTGGCGCCTCGATTGCTCTCGAAACAACGAGTGTGAAGCGCGGCGCGGCGGACGCATATTGCAGTGCCGCGCTGACGCTGCAGATTATGTCTCGAGATTAGAAATGGAATTCCCCGCCCTGTGTTGCGGCATTGTCTCGCGCGAACCGCTCCACTGCTCATTTAATGCAAAATATAAAATTGTACATTTCTTTTTTATTATTGTTGGAGTTATTCACATTACCTTGGTAATATTTTTATAGATATAAAATAATTGTCCTAAAAATAGTAAGAAAACACGTAAAGTAAAATGTTGAACAATGCACAATATTGGTGCATTTAGATGTGATCACTTTTCCTCGCTTTCACTTACAGTTACGTGCACCGCTTTCCCTAATGTCTATCCCAATTCGGATATTTAAAGAAATTATTAGGTGCAATTACGGCCGTTGTAGTGCGTGATTGGAATGCATGCGGAGGGTCCGCGTGAGGGTCCGGCGACAAATTCTTACAAATTAATACATCTTCTGGAACCGCCGCTGCGATACGTGTGGAATACGAGAATCATTCTTTTCTAACGCGATTTCTAGACGACTGTCTGTTGACATTGAGTGCTGTTGAGAGGGTTAACGCAGTTACAACCTTACTTTGTGTGGAGAATGAAATTGGCGCCTTTAAGTTTAGTAAAGATTGTCGTATTTTAATAGGAAGGTAGTTAGATTGATAGTGCTTAATATTTTTTTCATAAATTGTACATTTACAATGTATCTAAAATATTAGGAATAAAAAATTTTAGTTATAAATCTATGTATTTAATTGTTGCTCAACTGGCCCTCGCGCAGTTCTTGGAGTTTACACCTAGGCTAACTTATACTCTATCCTGTACATGTACACACATCCGTCCATTACATCACATACAAGGGTCACTGATACCATAACTCACATCCCCTCCTTCCACAAAATTTCACGAATGTTTAACAATGCTCGGAGCAATACAACGGAGCTCGTGGGGGGTTAGGGTTGGGCCGGCATGGCGGTGGCAACTGACAGGTAACTGACCAGTTACTTGCCCGTTGTCACAGCGACTTGGGCTTCTCTCTCGCTTTCCATCAGGTGTAGGGAAGCCATTATGTCGAGCCACTATAAAAAAAAAAAAAAATCGCCGGCAAAAATTATCCTGCGAACGTGTCTAGGTTGTGTATAATTCCAAAAACCACTTTTATTAAGAGTAGCAAAGATGCATTCATTCTATCAGTGAAATTGTGCTTTATCTAGCTTACAAAAAACTGGTCATCAAAAACACAATAAAAAAAAACTATAAAAAACAGTAGCCACTAGTTCGTTTACGAGTAAGGAGCGAGCGATTGGCACAGTTTTATTTGTATTGGCGGCAGTGTATTAGCGGGTGTCGCGCGGACTCCCGGCTCTCGGGGGGCTCGTCAGCCGGACGAACCTAATCCAATCACGGCTATTGGCTGAGCACGCCTCTTGCCCCGAAGCCTCTATACCGATGGCTAATATTATTGTCTGTATTGTGAATAGCTATGCCAATTCCAGGAGCCTTGATGAGCTTTTAGGCGATAAGGAAATACGTCGTGAGGAATCCTGCTTAAGATAACTATCGTGGTGCTCAAATGACTGTCAGCTAACTAAGGCTTACTCACTTACATCTTGGATCATGGTTATAGTGGAGACTAAATACCAAAGCAAAAGCTTAAGTTCCAAGCTAACAGTGCAAGAAACATAATATTTCTCTTTACGTCTAAATTAAATCAACCTGGACACTAAAAGTGTTCCAATTCATAATCTTAAATTGTTTAAATAACTAAATATTCATTCAAGAATTAAATAACAGTAAAATGCAAATGTATAGCAATTTATATTATATGTCAATAAAGCTGATAAGCGAGTCGTAGCGCGCCGCTACGCCGTAGCGCGTAGACGCGCTCGCGTAATTTACTTAAGCACCTTACCGCTATCTGCTTTGCGCCCGCGCCGGCTTATGCTAATAGTGACTTGTAATTCCCTTATCGGGCTTTGTGTACCTTGCTACACAATAACTTTAAAACAATTAATATTCTATAACTGTCTCCTAGTTATTAAGAAAATTATTAGTACTTAGATACGTACGTCAAAACTACGAGCAGTGCTCTACGCACGCTTGCTTTTTAGCGTGTTCGCTACTTTCGTACGAAAGAGAAATGTATAACGAAACAAACAAAACACATCGATATGTTGTATTATACTAAAGATAGCACAGTCGTAAATCTGCAGGAGCAGTTAAAGTGAGTTACCGGTGACGCCTACGCCCAATTAGCCACGGGACGGATAGCGAGACGGCGGCGAATGATGAGGTGTATTAGACAAGGAGATGTTTGCTCGGCCTGCCTCGAACTGCACCGAATATTCCGTTTCCTACAGACTGATTTATTATTGACACAAATCTACACATATTTTCAGTTGGTAATTATTTGGCGAAGTTTGTTCTAGAATTCTAGACTAAAGGACACAGGTGCACACACTGAGAATTGGACCATTTTGTATTTCCTTACAAGTAACTAACTTGTCCAATATTACCGTCAGTAGCAGCTCTTAAAGTATGAAAGTAGCTGTAGATTTGGTAAACTAAGTATCATATACAATATGCACAATAAAGTGTAGTGTAAAGCTATATGAAAAGATATGAGGAAAAATTATTAGAGCTCTCTGTTTGAAAGATACCCAACGTCTGGGCATACTAGGGTCAAGGCTTACCATATACCTAATATCATATACATTTTAAAGTTAACTGCCTGATCTCCGGTCAAAGTTCGCTTTGGAAGTTTAGCGATTTCACTCACAGGAGGGCGTAATGGGCACGAAACGAGAGGGGACCGGTAATAAGTCACCGCATACACCCGGTATCAGTGAATCAATGACCGTCCCGCTATGATACATGGGATTAGCCGCCGTTTATAGTTTTACGGCCGTATTCACAAACGTTACTATGCGGCGCGTGGACGCACAGTGCCCAAAATCCTATACGTATTTGGGTACCTGTGCGTTCGTGCGACGCATAGTAACGTTTGTGAATACGGCCGTTAGCTTCGGCCAACGAATTAATACTGCGGAAATATCTCGTATAAATTTTTATGGCCCTGACCAGTCGATGGTTTACCTACAAGATAAATTGGATGGTGCGACCCCAAAATAATTATGTGATTTGATGCAGTTCGCTTCCGCAATAAACAGAATTTAACAGAAATGGATCACGTTGTAATTATTTTTTTCTATAATAATTGCAATTAAATATCATCATCATCATCATCAGCCTATTACAGTCCACTGCTGGACATAGGCCTCTCCAGTTGTTCGCCACTTAGAGCAAACATCTGGAGGATATCTATAGACATCGATATACCCATAATCGCCTCGCTGGGCAGGCGGGTTGGCGATCGCAGGGCGTAGCTTCTTGCTCCGGTGACGCTGCTACCCGTCACCGGTCTTTAGTATTTAGCTACGCTAATTGTGATGGTTATACCGCCACCAGTCGGTTGCCAGCGCCTCGTTTGTTATTCGGCAGCATGCACCTAGGGCAGGTGAGGTTGGCTTGGAGCGAAAAGATGATAGGCCGCTCCCTTACATCCAATTAAATATGGTGATTCTGAAAAATGTTGCTAGCTACTAGAGATGACAGTTACTTAACCTTTTATTTTGTATTACCTGAAGTAATATTTCTTTTATAACATCATCGACTATTTCATAGTTTTATTTTGAATTGTTAGGCTAGGCGCGCACTGGTGACTTTTTGTCACCGTGACAGTTATCTCTCTTCTTCTCATTTTAAAAGTGCAAAAGAGATGAAACGCCTGTCACTGTGACAAAAAATCACCAGTGCGCGCCTAGAGTTAAACAAAGTAAAAATGCATTTGATCAATTTTACGAACTACGGGTTACACAATCCTGGACACTTAGCTGAATTATTTGGGGTAATCTGATACTGTATTACTAAGTGAGTATAACTAGGTAATAGTTTTAAATATCAAGCAAACACAGTGATCAAGCATTTACTTAAGCTAATAAGGCGATAGTTTATTAAACGTCATTTATTCATGTTTTTAGTTTAATTTACTGACATTTATGTCATATATAAAAGAATTAAAAGGTATAAAAAGGTGCAAATCCCAGTAAGTATCTAGTGACTCTTGAGCCCTAACAAAATGCCTTGGTCATTGTTTCCACAGACAGTTGTAAGAAAAACTTCCAGTTGACAGCTGTCACCAGCACAAAACGTGAAACGTCACCTCGCTCCACAATGAAGTAAGGGTCTGTCAGGCTTCGCCCGGCCCGCTGCTCTTGTTAGCGCGAACGTGCCGCGGCGGCAAACACGTGGGTAGATAACAATCTACTCGGATTGCCTGTATATATCATTTTTCTCCGTGTGCCCCTAACTAGATACAGGCGCCGATCACGGGAGACAAATATAAAGGAAATACGGGTATCGTCTTTTGAATGATCTGATGTTTGCTGCGGAGACACCGAGTGCTGATTACGGTAAACATCGCTTCTATTTATTGCTAACTGTCCCGATATTGTGAATGGAAGCAATCCTTGGCTGGATTCTTTCAACACGAGATCGATGCTACTTAGGTTGGTTTTAATTCGATGACTCGCCCGGCAACTTGTGCTTGTTCCATGTCTGGATGCTAATTTTCACATATTTCAGGATTCCCATTTCCATAACAATTCACATGACCAGATCAACGTTAGCGATATAACTTAATATTGTAAAGTAATCAAGTTTATGGTATAACATAACAAATCATTTTTAAGCCTGTGAACGTGGTAAAATTGTGGTATTCGGTTAGTTAGGCGGTGTGTACACTGCGGTGACCGCGAGTGTCCAGGTCAGTAATGATTTGTGCACACACCGCTCCCTCTGTTGGTACTGTAATGCAATCACGTTGGAAAAGTGCGAGGTGTATGCCGACTGCATACTTACTACAGAAGTCCTCACTAACTTCATAATACGGAAGTATGTTTGTACCCGATTCTCTATAGGTATCGCAGTGCTTTACTGCTAATTATAATCAATGAAGTTCTCAGATTGCATGAGGATACTCATCTTACTTATATATACAATCTAACAAATAAAATTCTGTTTGTATCATCAAAAGCATATTTAATAATAATTTAAATAATTTCTTTTATTAATTGCTGAACTACGTTCTACTGATAATAAAATTAAACACGAACACGGACAAATCATTACGACGCTGCTTTCAGTAGGTTAAAACCTAATTCTCCGAAACTCTACTTAGCTATTCCGAAATAGAATAACGGCCGTATTCGCAAACGTTACTATGCGACGCGCGGACGCACAGTACCCAAAATCCTATAGGTTTTTGGGTACCTGTACCTAGACTTACGTATAAGTTTTCATATTAGGTAACAAGTAAAAGGAATAAATCATTCGGTCAAGATAGTCGACCTTAGTAACTTTGCTTTAAATCCACTTCTGATGAAAACAATATTATTGAGAGATTTTTAAACTTGACACAGACCCATATTACTAGCATGAGAGATTTCTTTCACCAACCATAGGCTAAGCGATCGGTGCTCCTAAGTATCGATTGAAGGGGTTTTATTATTTTTAAAGAGCTCGCTCGTTTGCACGTGAATGTGCCACTTAACCACGGAGACAAGCATCGATATACCGTGCATTTCCTGCTTGTACCGACTGCGTATATTTACGAGAGCGATAACAGTTCCGCCACGCTTTTTACATGTTCCCCGAGTTCGATTGTAAAACTGAGACCCTTCGCTATAAAGAGACAATAGTTAATATAGCTATGATCGCTTTTGTCACAACAGAACTGCCTTCCGTGTCGTTAATGCTTTAATAAAATGGACACGCGGCTTTACGAGTGTGACGGACACCGTAACTTAACAGTGTAGGAATATGACAGTAAGTAATACTATTGCTTTAACTTGTAAATCAGTACGCGCACTTAAGGTATACTGGTAGGTATGAGTGGTATGATTCCCTTGAAACATCCCAGTATCCCCAAATAATAAGTAAAATGAAGGCTATACTTAATTTTCCCTCCTTATTTCTCGAAGCTACTACCTACTCGTAGATTTAAATTCCGAGCGAATGTTCGTCACTGGCATTTGTTCTTTATGGCGAGGGGATATCAGCTCGTTATCAATACTGTGCACCAGGGTCCTGCAGACGGTAACTGAGAGGATCGGACGTAACGCGGAACGTGACATGGGTGCCAAAATCGCAGCGCGATGAAAGTGCACAGATCCATTTGCAGTAAATAAATGTCACGACTGAACTCAATAATTTACGATTAGGTACTTCTATATAAACATTAAACCTAAATGAAGCTTCGAAAGATAATACTACATAACATCATAGAAGAAATACATCTAATACATCACATCTCTATTTTACAGATGTAGGTACCTAACCCCTACGAATAAATCCATATTCAACTCACGGATGTAATGCAAGAACGTGTTGCCTTTTTTGCATTGTTACACCTTTTTGAATTTCGAATCCTGTCAAATTTGATGCTCCCTTCAACCACCATCAATAGTTTTCACTGCCTCATTATTTCACCCGAGAGAGATTCCACTTATTTTTTTGTTGGGTTGAATGGTCTTAACGAATAAGTCCTTACACGCCAAATAATGATTACATTCATGTTAACTCGTGAAAAATGTTAACCAAAATATCCTAAAAAATATATTTTATAATTTTAATTCAACCAATTAAAGTATACTCATTTTAAACTGAAATAAAACTTAAATGACCCACTCTACCATCCCATAACAAAAAGCATTATACTTTAACTAGCTTTTGCCCGCGACTTCGTCCGCGTGTTTAAATTTATACATACAAAAGTTTTTTCCCGCTAACTCCCGTTCCCGTGGGAATTTCTCAAAATACAGCCATAACTAAACTTTATATTTACTAAGGTACCTGCATGCCAAATTTCAAGCGTCTAACTTAAGCGGTTTAGATTTTTCATACAAAAGGATTTTCCCGCTAATTCCCGTTCCCGTGGGAATTTCGGGAATTCCTTTCTTAGTGCACCCCTACGGTACCTAAGCTACGTCCCTTCCAAATTTCAAGTGCCTACGTTTAGCCGTTTGGGCTGTGCGTTGATATGTCAGTCAGTCAGTCAGTCAGTCAGTCAGTCAGTCAGTTTCTCCTTTTATATATATAGATTTGTATTTATTAACCGTTAAAACGCGGAGTCGTTGTGCGTAATCACTAATTTGCAACCCTCCCGTCACGCGGTTGTAACGCGGGCGCGGGCGACGCGTTGTGTGAACATCCGAAGCTTTTGATTCTTATTCATGGCGCAGGGGTCGACCCGACCGCATCCTAACGATTTGATAATGTATTCACTTGATAAAGCGGAAGGTGGTACTTCGCGAGCGCCGCATTAAAAAACCAATTACAGCGTGACTAAATCGCGCCGCTGCTCCCGGCTATTTGTCAGACTCCGGAGGGATAAAAAGTATTCTAAATTTAATTTCACGCAATTTTAAGAATTGGGGGACACTCGGAAATATTATTTTTATTGAGCGCTGGTTGCGAAGTTTATTAATCGAATATTATACGATTGAGCTTGTTAACTATGAAGGGGAGAAATATTTTTGGATTTTAAGCAAATTTCAAAAAGAAAGCGCAGAAATACAATTTAAAATTATAAGTAATTCATGGGATGCAAGGGATCTGAACCACATCTTCAAGATTCAAACCAACCTCACCTGCACGTGGTGCGTCCCGCTGATTAACGGACGAGGCTCTGGTGACACCTATACCTACCAACCCGCACTGGACCAGCGTGGTGGGTTATGGTCCAAAACCCTCCAAACAAAACCATGCCAGTACAATTAAAACAAAGGCCCCAAGTGCTCGGCGGCGCTAGAAGCTGCTCTAGAGATGACGGTAGTCGAGCCACTTCTGGCACCAGGGGTGCTAATAATCTCCGAGTGGGATCGATAACCCGTCAAACGACCCAAGCAACTGTAAAAACGGACATCGATACATTAAACATTATAACTTATAATGTTCAGACACTACTTTCAGACGACCGTCTTGTCGAATTAGAGAATGCTTTACAAGATCTGAATTGGGATATAATAGGTATGTCTGAGGTAAGACGAAATGGCGAACATACCGAAGAGAGAGACGGCAATGTGTTCTACCACTTTGGCGAGACTGATGGACTACATGGAGTAGGCTTTCTGGTGTCGAAAAAGTGGAAGAACAGCATTGGCGAATTTGTCGGCTACTCGGAAAGAGTTGCAACGCTTAAACTACATCTGACACCAAAAAAGTCACTAACAGTTGTCCAAGCCTATGCTCCTACCACTAACCATAGCGATCAAGACGTAGAAGACTTCTATGACACTTTGAATAGAGCTTGTGATGAACAGCGGGGTACGTGGACACTAGTGGTTGGGGATTTTAATGCAAAAATCGGCTCCAAACAAACCACAGACTGCGCCGGTGTTCTAGGCCCGTTTGGGTTGGGAGATCGGAATGATAGAGGTACTCGTCTTCTGTCATTTGCCTTTGGCCAAAGCCTCAAAGTAGCTAATAGTTATTTCTATAAAAAACCCCACCGTCGCTGGACTTGGTCGTCACCTGGAAATAGATACAGAAACGAAATCGATTATGTATTATCATCCGATCCCAATATTATAAAGGACGTCCACATAATAAACTCGATCAAATTTAGTTCCGACCATAGAGCCTTACGAACCAGAGTGAAATTTGATTTCAAACTACATAGAAGAAACCTTTATAAAAAACCAATTAGATTTATAGATCAACATTGCCTTTCTAATAACTCAGAACATTTTAATTTAGAACTGTCCAATTATTTTAATAGTCTTAAATTAGACGAAGATATTTCTACAGACACTCAATATAATGTAATTCTATCTGGTATTAAATGCGCGAGTAGCAAAATAAAACAAAGTAAACGAAAGAACAAAAAATTTACTGAAAACACCAAACAATTGATTGAAGAAAGATTAAGGATCAGTATTGGAACCCCAGAATTTAAAACTATAGACAGGGAAGTAAAAAGATGTATTCGAAGAGATCTTAGAAACTATAATACACATTTGATTAAAATAGCTCTGCAACAGAACAGTTCATTGAGAATAGCAAAACAGGGCCACACAAGAACCAAAACGTGGATCACTTGCCTCAAAGACAGTAATGGAATTAAACATAGTAATCGAGACAAAATTATAAACATAACCACTGATTTTTATAAAAAATTATATTCCGATGTTACTCACAATATTGAACCCTTCGAATACCATTGCCCAGACGAAATTCCTAATATATCAGCCGACGAGGTAAATATTGCTATCAAAAGCCTAAAGTATAGCAAGAGCCCAGGTCAAGATGGTGTCACGACAGAAGCCCTTAAATTAGGAAAAGCAGCCTTGCGACCCCATCTGATCAATTTGTTTAATAATATTTTATTGACTGGTAATATCCCTAATAATTTTTGTCATTCGAATATTGTCCTTTTGTACAAAAAAGGTGAAAAAACTGACATCAACAATTACAGACCAATTAGCTTAACCTCACATATATATAAATTATTTACGAGAATCATACAAAACCGAATATCGTACCAACTGGACCAACAACAACCACCAGAACAGGCCGGATTTCGCTCACATTACTCCACAACAGACCACCTACAAACAGTAAACCAGATAATTGAAAAATTTAACGAATTTAACAAACCTTTGTATTTGGCTTTTGTTGATTACTCAAAGGCGTTCGACAGTATCACTCATAATGCTATATTTAACGCTCTCTATAGACAAGGTATCGAACCCACTTATATAAAACTCCTTCAAACCATTTACAAAGAAAGCACAGCAGACATTCAACTACATACGACAGGCCCATCCTTCAGAATACAAAAAGGAGTAAAACAAGGAGATCCTCTTTCACCTAAACTTTTCAGCAGCACTTTGGAAGAAGTTTTTAGGGTACTAACACCTTCCTGGACAGAAAAGGGAATTCAAATCGGTAACAAACAACTGACTAATCTTCGATTCGCAGACGATATTGTCATCTTCGCCAAAACATCGGCAGAACTCGAATTGATGCTAGACCAACTGAGTGCAGCGAGCCTTGAGGTTGGACTGATGATGAATAGGTCAAAAACTAAAGTAATGTCCAATAGCACTAAGGATAGGATAGCGGTAAATGGGGAAATAGTGCAATATGTCGATGAGTACATATACTTGGGCCAGATAGTCTCCTTCGAAAACAGGCAGGATAAAGAAATTCTCCGCAGAGTTGATAACGCCTGGAAGAGCTACTGGTCCATGAAAGCGTACATGAAGGGGGACCTTCCCATGTCACTTAAGCGCAAACTCGTCGACATTTGCATACTGCCCATTCTAACCTATGGTGCACAATCTTGGTCACTTACCGAAATTCAGAAGTCCAAGCTCAAGGTTTGCCAAAGGGCAATGGAACGGAGCATTCTAGGCATCAAGCTTATCGATAAGATTAGAAATACCTCCATTCGCTCTCAAACTGGAATCGCCGATGTAGGATTTAAAACTGCCAGGCTAAAATGGGATTGGGCGGGCCATGTGTGCAGGATGAAGGAGGAGAGATGGGCCAGGATCGTCACACAATGGGTGCCAGAAGACGGCTACCGTCGAAGGGGACGGCCCAAGAAACGATGGTGTGATGATCTGGTTCGTCAGTCGGAGGAGTGGCAGGCCCTGGCTTTGGACAGAGAGCTTTGGAAAAGTTTGGGGGAGACCTTTGCCCAGCAGTGGGACAACATAGGTTAGAAAAGAAGAAAGAAGTAATTCATATTCATTCATTTATTTAATAAACATGCCTACTTCAAGACAAATGAGTAGTGCTAATGTCGTGGTAATGTAGCACTGGGACTAGTTTCCAAGGCCACACTCGTGTTATAATTAACACAGAGGCAAAATGGACGTAAATGTGACTTAAAAATAAATTAGGTACTTACTAGAAGTCTACATAAACTTATTCGCTGGGACAAACAGCCCTTTGATGCGATTTTTCTGTCTAACTTAATCAAGAAGTTGAATAGAGAATAACCATAATTATTACCTATTCTCAGAAGTTAGGGCCCGGTCTATAGCAGCGAATTAGCCCGTTCCCGCGGGAGTGATACCTACCCGCGCCCTGTATCAGCAGCCGATCCCTTCATCAGCACTCACTTTATTACGTCTAATTACTGGAGTGCTAATATTTGCCCATTAAACGTTTACTTTTGTTATGTACTTACCCTTCGTTTTCCGATTTCATCTTCCGTTATTCATCAACCACCGTGTAGCCAGACCAAACTAAAATAGCTGAATTAAGACTACATATATAATTTATTTTCTTGCCAGTTTTATTGTTGTTTGCTACTTATAAGCACTAAACAATGTCGCTTGTTTTTTATGAAAGTTTTAATCATAGGGCCTAAGGAGAGAGGGTACCAAACGTATTGGTCTAAGCACCCTAACACAATACTGGCGAACGGAACAAACTGCGCCATAAAATATCGCCAGTGAATAAATCAGTGTGCGATGCGTCGCGATGCGACCAGTCGACCCTCCGCCTTAGATTTATGCTCATCGAATATTATATCACATATACCATAAAATATTAATAGCTTCATATTAAAACACGTATTAAATTACATATTTTTATTTAAACATGAATCTTCAATGTTTGTAGATTTGAAAAATAAATAACCGTTGTTTGATTACGAATATTGTTTGAAAATCATGGCCTTGTCATAAACACTTATAACTAATATTAAATGAATATATTATAATTGAACTCAGAATTCAGCTACGTACCTATTTAAATTTTAAATCCTATCCATAACACAGTAGTATTAGCACTTTGTGCTTAAACCTGGGTAGCCATTTAAGTTTTGTTTAACATCTTTGACAATTTTCAATTATCTTAAACAATATTGTGAACTAAAATAATGATCACAATAATCGATCCATGTTTTGTTTAGTTAGGTAGGTACATTACCATATGGATAAGTTATGTGAATACATTACTATTTCTTTTATTTTTCTCATCAAACATTTAACGGAAAACAGGTAGGTGCTTGGCAAAGCTCACACGGCGTGAAAGTGAACCGAGTGGCAGCGCAGCATCAGTATTCCGCGCGGGGGCGCGACAAGGCCGGGCGCCAGCACCGCCGCGCACTGATTGAGCCGCGACAAGTTAAACCATTTGAAACAATTTAATAGAGATCAAAAATTCGGGACCCCACCGTACCCGCACTAACTTTTGAAGTTTTTCCCTCGCTAAAGGGATTATCGGTGAGCGCCGGCTTAGGGGGATATTTTATGGGTTTTGTGGATATTTTTCCCATTTTTCCCAATTGGGCTTTGCTTAATAGATTTTTTGATCTAATTGGTTACGCTATGGTGAACACAATACCTACCTCCTATTAAATATAAATGGTTTATTGATAAATATACGTGTAGATATGCGCTTCATCATGCCGTAACCGTACTAAACACTTTAAGGGGTATACTACCGACAGGACTTGATTACTACATCTATTCTCATGGTTACATCTGTAGCCGTCATTAAAGCTCCTTATTTTATATTTGATAGAATTTTGAGTCACAATGAAGTATGATATAAATATAAATAGACATACCAGATACAAATACAAATATTACAAAATTAGCATACATAATAAATGCCTACTACTTTTACCACAGATACTCTTATATTTTTTCAATCTCCTCTTTCAGATTCAGGATAATAACATACGTCACATTTAGCAAGAAAATAACGGAGCTTTAGATTATTATGGTCCCTGATCGAGTTCACGTACCTACTCCACTTCTTTGCTTCCAGGCTATCAACGTAAATATCTGCAGATTTCTTTTGGCTTCCTGCAACAGGGATGTAAGTATCGTGCGATATTAGATTTTCAAGCGTATTGCATACGGGGTAAGGTAAGTTTTGGGAACGTTGTATTGCCATGGGACGTTGTCGCAGTGGAGGGGTAGGCGATATGCGATTGCGTTATGATAGGATCAGGGTTCAGTGGAGCGTGCCCGCGCGAGGCTCCGAGCAACTGCTCCGAGCACGTCTCTGTATGACGCTAATGTCATTTTAAACGCGGCGAACACTTTGTGCCTTCAACAATTTGTGGTTATAGAGATTGGATTTGACAGAGAAAGTGAAAAGGCCCGCATATTTTGTTGGTAGTTTCATGTATGGTTCAAATAGAAACTTATTGAGTGAATTTATGTACGATTATTATTACCACCATCTAAAAAGTTAGTTCGCCACTTTGAACTAACATTAGGAGGGACCTATGTCCATCAGTGGACTGATACGGGCTGATGATTGATGTATAGGTATTTCGTTATTTTCTCACAGGGAAAAATTACCTATTTTATGACACATCTTGTAGGGTATTTTTTTTTAATTCAGTCTCTTTCTGTAGACACTAAGTAAACGCTCTAGGTACATTGTATTAAACGAGAAAGGATCAATGCAAAGGTTCATAAAAAGGCAAATGAAAGGTAAATAATTCTTCTTCGCAGGTATAGGTATCTTCACAGAACGCTGCCAGTGGGTGTAACTTCAGAAGTTGTTGTAACAAGTGGTTTCTTTAGACACCATCTCCGTCTTTCAAGGTCGATTGCTGTGCACAACGACGCAGAACCAGCGCAGCCAGCCAGAACGCACTCCCCCACACGCATCAATCGCGTATTGATGTCTGCAAACTCGCGTTTAAAATGACAAAAATTGATTTAATGCGTCAGATAAGAATCGTAAATCTCGACAAGAACCGCTTGGTTGAATGCCTGATACATTCCACCAGACGAGGGATGCGATTGTTCAAAAAACTGTATTTTATTTATTACTATAAAATAAAATAACTGAAAGTGCCATGCTAAATGGCATAACATGTTAACGTGATTTTTATTTCATTGTAACATTCTTCAAACTCAAATATTTATTTGCACAAAATTAGGTAGTACATAACATATGGTCATATGCTAATATTCATCCCATTTGAATGAGTATTGACTACATAGGTGGTGGCGATGCAAAGGTGCTCCCACACCGGTGCGGGACAAACCATGGTAACTTCATTCAGAAACGCCCGGTTGTGAAAGCAATTGATTTTATAAATGTATACCTACATAGGAACGCTAATTTAGACTCGTCTGTACATACATGAAACCATCACAGATATAATACAAACTTCAATGTTAATATAAAATTCCCAATATCAAATTTAAAATATGACAATTTTTTATTTACCGATCTTATTAAAGTGGTGAGATCGAAAAGCAAACTTAGGCTTATAAAGAATGAAAGACTCTTAAATAATTTAAGCCAGAAAAATTAACACCAAATGTATACGATCTAACTTGAGTGTGAATTGAAAAATGTAGGTTCTTTTGATACGTAGGTACCTATCATGTAGGTAGGTATTGAATGTAGGTACAACGACAAATAATGATGAGCAAGTACAAAACAATACCGTGAAATGCACTGCGGAGACTCGGCAGTAGCCGGGTGTCGTGTAACATTTCGCAATTCAGCAATCATGTCATTTCCAACGGTGCAATACATTGTGGGATGTCCGATTAAATATTTTATTAAATTAATTAGCAAGTATGCATTAGTATTAAGATAACGTAACCTAGGAATTATACAATTTTGGCTAACTTCCAACTCCCTACTCCTTTTTATTTAGCTCAAGTCATTACAAACAAATAATGTAGAGTTATTATTTATTTCTTGTTTCTTAGGAAAAATATCAACTAACCTGGATTGTTCCTGAGAATCGGATAAAACTTTCTAGCCGTATTGAATAAATTGAATGCACATATTACAACGTTCGTTTTGAAATTTCGTCTCAAATAAACATTAATTATTACTAAACCCATCGGAGCAAAATAAGCCAACGGATTAATTTTCCTGAACTACCAGGACTGATTAAATTCAAAGAAAATCCTCAAAGTCTTGTCCGTTCATAATACCCGCCTTTGACAGGCTGTACTCTCAATCCTTTTCAGTGTCTTCACATCGCAACCGCATGAATTGCGCTCCGGCCGTACGCATTAAATCCGGTCCGGATTATATTTTTATAGTACAACACAAACGCAATCATGACTAATCGGATCTTGGCAAATGGCCGGTGATTTGGGCGAGCGATCGGCTCGGGGAATGTCTCGGTGACTATCTAAAGTATTGAGATAATAGGCCGGGGCCAGCCAGCCCTCACCCCCGCGGCCAGACGGCAGTAAGGAATAATGTAAGTGTCCGAGGCGACATTTGCACTGAACTGCCGGCGACCTCCGCTCTTACTTATGCGGTTTTTAATATTTTTATTGTAATGCCTGTGGTCACTCTAGAACAGGGATTGGCGTTGAGACTCTAGAAAAATATACAATAAAAAATAAACATTAAAAGTAACGAACTAAACGGTTATAATAAAGGGTGTTTCTTTTAAGTACCTACCACAAGCATATAAATAAACCCTTATTGGGTTAGTCCGGTGCAGAAAAAGCTGTAGTTGATCGTTCACTCGAGCTCGGGACGCGCCTTTGTTTGAGGTTGTTCAAAATGCTGCGTTACTTACTAATTTATCCTGTTCTTAGGAAGGAAAAATTAACATTTTTAAGTTTAAAATACCTACCTAAAGGTATTTTCATAAATTTTTCCGAGAAATTAAATTAATAATTCTGTGGGTAGGTAGGAATTTTGAAAAGTAATTTCTTTGTATTTTTCAGGATACCCGAGCCAATTGAAAGATAAATTAACCCAGAAACGCTTGGATGTTTAAAGCTTTAGTTAGACTACTGCCTACAAAACTAAAAAACACATCATACTTACTACTCCATTGCATTCTATATTTTGTACGTTTTAGGTAAAGCTTGTAGAAACGTGTAAAAAACAGCTGCGTCCCCGCGACACCCTCGCGGCCGTTACGTCGCCAGTGTATAACTGCCCGTAAACCTCCGCCACGGCGGACTTATTGAAGTCCGCTTAGTGCCTTCTATAAACATTACACTTTTAACATATGAGCTTCCTTTTCCTTTAGATACATGCACTAAGTTTCGTTTTGGTGCGCAAAGAAGTAAATTTCAACATTTTAATGGGTTTTCTTTGTATCTCCAAGCAATTACAAAATAATTTTTATGCACCGCTACTTTATGTTTCTTGGCAAGTATCGTTGTTTGTGAAAGATTTCCCAGCTTGAACAGAATAAATATAAATAGGAGCCTTAGTGAAAATCATTAATGTTGGGCCTTTTGTTACTCTGAAAGTAAAACAAGTTTACGATTTTAAATCTACACTAATATTATAAAGAGGAATGATTTGTATTTTAGAGTAGTAAACTCAAAAACTACTGTGCCTTCTTAAAAAAATATTATAAATTCACCGCTCTACATTTCCCCTGAGTAACATAGGCTATAGATATTTATTGCTAGAAAAGATTAGGAATCCTTACTAAAACCAATAATGTAACCCGCAATAACCAAAGCGAAGCGAGGACGGGTCGCTTGTGTTAAATAAATATATACCTAAACTTTAGGGCTACCAAGGAAAAAACTAACATGTATGCTCTCTAACTTTATGCAAGGAAACCGTACCTATAAGATAGATTAATAAAACCTCCACGTGCACGACTGGGCATAATATACGAGCTGAAATAAAATCTGTCAGTGACCATTTATGGCGCAGGAGTCCTGTTATTAAAATGTAGCAAGGTCCGCGCGGGCGGCGCCACGCCGTGTGCTACGCGCAGCGTATCCACAAGTTGACATTTCTGTGGGACTGTCCCAAGTATTAACTTGTAATCTCATTACTACTACGGTTGCCGCTTTCGCGATTCGACGTCACCGGTCTCTTCAAGGAATTTGTTATCTTATATTCAATTAATCGCACCTCAATTATGGTAAAATAGCTGAAAATGGTTATGATTTTGAGCGTCTCTACCACATCCTTGGTCCGCATTCAAAAGTATAGAACTAACCCTGTACGCAGAAAAAAATGCCTACTTACACAAAAATATAAAAGTTCTTTCAAACACATACAATCTGTACTATGAAACGTTTCAAAATATCCCTAAATTGATAGAGTTAATTTTAATACAATTACATTTACAGGGGAGTTTCAGCGTAAAAATTGGCCCCCGGAATAATATCCTGGTGGGTTTTGAATCCCATTGTAATATAGCGGGAAGGATCACTACCAATATAACAACATGGATAAGCGTAAGCTTTTACGTACGAATACGCTACAAAAACATAATATATTTGTAAAATAAAATATTAACGAAATTACCGCTGACCCAATATTTCCAAGGTCCTGTCCGTGCCCAGAAGCGTGGCCACGCTAGGTGCGCGCGATCTGATTTATACTCGGAACAGCAGTATTTTATTCGGCGGGCGCCTCAAGAAAACTATAAGTTTCCGTTCGGCAGGCCGGGGGAGTAGCCAGTAAATATTGTCTCCGCTGCATCAATAGCGACAGATATCTGTATTTATTACGCTTCTTTGTAAGATAATTTCGTAATGGATTGGCGTCATTACATTCCTGTTTTGCAACTGACTGGGCAATAAAATAGATGTAATTAGGAAATTTATTCATTTATCATTGCATCTTTTATTCCAATGAAACTAACTTATTGGCGATTATGGTCCAGGATGATGGATTATGGTCCATGACTAGATGAGGACAGCGGGAAAGTCTCCTAGAGCATCCAGACCCGAGGCAATTTAGAAAAGTTCAATCCCTAAATTGACATCACCGGGAATCGGGCCCAGAACCTTCACATGGTCTGCATTACCCTCTAACCATTGCGCCACGGAAGCCAGGGAGCTCTAGACCGCATCTATACTTAAAAATCTACAGTCTTGTTCTCTCGGCTTGATTTTTATCTGTAATAGTGCAGTGAATCCATAAAATATGTGTTTGTGAGATAAATAGCAACACGTGGGGGGTATAATGGCGCGGCGCGGCGTCGCGGGCGGCAAACGAAGGCAATTTGGCCGTCACGGGCGGAACGCGCCTCGTTATGCACTCGACGCCTCTCGCCTTACTAACCTGCTTTAACGTGCCGATATTGCTGTAAAATAAAAACTATAGTTACTACTTTCACGGACGATCACTGCAGCAGAAGGGAAGGAGATAGGAATGACGTGAAGCGCAAAGCTCAAGACCTCTCGGGATGGCGACGTACTGCTCACTGCCCCATCCGAGGAACTAAGGATATTAAGTCTAATCATATTAATTTTAATTCTTTAACATGTAAGTATAGGTTGTTGCAACTTAAACAGGTGTTTCAAAAACATGTAAGTAGGTGGGTACTCAAGGGAAAAGCTTCGTTAGACGTCAGCTGGTTGACGTAGCACACGGTCTAGCACATTTATTTTGGTTGCGTTTTTATAGTAGATAGCACAGATTAGGCGAGAAGCAAAATCATTACGGTACGGAACAAGTAACCAAATTAATCACTTGTCAATTGCCACCGCCATGACGGCCTGTAAGCTCTGGCACTCCACACAGGGTACTAGGTGATCGTGAAATGCGAAGTCACTTCACTGGTGTTTCTCTGAGTGTACGGTGGTAGACGGGTAAAGTCTACCACCTGCTGAAAAGCTGAATTCTCATAAAGTGCCTTAGTAGACTATTATAACACACACCACAAGATATGATAGGGTGGTGATTTGTATTCTTAATCCCTCATTATATTTGAAACAGGTACATTATGAAATAGAATTAATTCGCTTAATGTTTCTTCATCAACCCATGATATACTTAAATTGAATAACTAATTTTCAAACTCTATTTTCATTCAATTATAGTGTTCTAAGGAAAATTCTAGTCACATTTACTCAGCGAGCTGTAAAGCTACCCTAAAACGCAAGCATCAAACACTATAACGAATCTGCAGTAGGAGTTGATCCCGTCTTGACTCATTAGTGAGGCAAAGTTCCGTTCCGGGTGATTTGTGCCAGTAATCACTAACGAGTCGTCAGCGTCAGTCATTCAGTGCGAGCAAATGACGCGCCCCGCCCCCGCCGCCGGCCGTCATCGTTTACAATTGACAGATTCAAAATGAGAATTGGTGTTGTTAAGTATCGGATTTATTATGCCCCTAATTGATGGAAATGTTTAAAATAATATCACCTTTGTATAAAATGAATATGAAGCCTGAACTGAACTTACAACAATGTTGAAGTTATTCTGCCTATGTCATGCGGGTGGAAATGTACATACTCGTATTAGAGAGTCTGCCAATGTTGGGACATAAAGTGGACTTTAATTAGGTACCTATTGATTTTACAAGGAACAAACACTGCATTACACAACTCTTTATAAGTTGCAATGCATAATTAGTTTCATAGTTTCAGAAAGCTTATTTAATAGTGTATTAAAGTGTTGTTGAAAGAATGCTACAAAAATAAATAATTCTGACTAGTGTTAAACTTCACGAGGAACCCCCTGACCCACTGGAAAGTGCTATAACAATTTATTGCATCGATACTGGGAAATGCAAGGCAATTGCAGAAGCCGTAGCCGTTAGCTTAAAGTCGTTACCGGTCAATGAGTAACGTAAGTCCAATTACGTGATTGGATTAGCCGCGTAGCCGGCGCGTTAGCTCCTCGACGCCGACTGTACTTTTACAATGATCTGAGGTGCATATAATTATGTCACTTACCCCTTGTTAGTGTCATAATAAGCACCAATTTCTAAATAATAAGTGCCTTAGACAATGTACACCCTACATATGGCCGCAACACACAATGACCTGAGATTACTTAGGTACAAAAGTTAATTCCTTGAATTGACTGTACCCGGAGCTTTCGAATAGTCCGCGCGTGTCCTGAAAATCAATTCAACTGTTAAAGTCTTATCATATTAGATAGATGTACAATCTTAATGGGCACAACCAAATATATTCAAGACAGTTTCTAAATTCTAGAGACTCAGCGATGGCGAAAACATTTCAAGGTCTTGTGTCAGATACAAGTTACGAATAAGTATTTGATTTCTATAGAAACAGTATAAAATTATACACTCCCTGCGTATATGAACACAATAATCATTTAGACGTAATTTGAATTTACAAAACGATAGATAGGAAGTTTTCGCAAGTTTGGCGTGACCCTAACCGATCCAAAACAAAAGAAACAGGATTAAAATAATAATCTGCTTATTATTTGGTAGAATGAAAATATTAATCTGTTTATTACTCGTAACTGAAGTCATTGCCCTCGGCAACACATTTACCTACTTACAAAGATTTTGCAATACGACAAAATAACAAATAACACCAAACGTGTCAATATGAAAAACAAATCATTGTTCATGTCTCTACATTCACACGCAATATTTGTGATCATGATTAATCTTTGATATGGAAAATTTAAATATGCACAATGCACATACCTATTTGAGCTATGCCTACTTATGATTAGGTATAATTGAACCTAGAGAGCTATATAAAACATGTACAGTACCTACTTTATTGTATGAAACTTTTAAAGCGGTTCAATCATCAATTGTATATTTTATTTTAAGTATACTTTTTCAAATTAATTTTTAATTCCAAAGTATTAATTTTTAGTTGTAGTCTTTCGCAAATGTAAGTTTCGTTAATGTACGTATAATCTTTTGAACACAAATATACGAGTAACTTCCCCTCGTATGCCCTTTGCTAAATTACATAGACGGGAGTCATTAGAAGTCGATTGTTTTGTGTTCGGGCGAGTTCTGGTGCTCACAGTGCAAAAGTAACAAATGCCAATAGGGAATGTGTACGTTGTACGGCTTTTTTATGCATTTATTAAAATGATTTATTGTCCAGATACATTTTTTTCTACTAACGCTACATTTTTAACTACGTTTTATAGAAACAATAAGTTAGGTATAGTTTAGACAGAGACATCATAAGTATCCGACGTCATGTTACACGCGCGCTATGGCAGTTGTATGCTACTCCATAGAAAAGTCTGCTTTAAACGACTACATCTCGTCCGCTTTTGTGAGAAATGGAAACGACAACATCAATCGTATTACTTAATGTATTTTTAGTAAGAACGAGTAGTTAACAGTAGGAACGTACCTACTGCAAAAACTATGTTATCTGTGGCACCGAACGCGCGATTACCTCCCGATAGGTGTCCCGCCCGCCTGACCACACGCTGATTGAACGCTTGTTTCGCCTCCATTAATCACTCAGCCACCTTTGATTTGTTAATCGCTTTTGTTAACTACTCAGTATGTCGGCACTTCTATTTGACGTACAAATGTCCTTACAACCAGTCGTCACTTCCGAAGTGTAAAGTGTGCACAATGGTTATTTTGTAGTAATCATAAATGTGCGATTTTACTATACTATCACTACATTCATCATAATAAAGTACACGAGATCTTTGTGAAGCCTTTGTACCTACGCAATGTAACATAGCCTGGTAATGCTACCAATATGTGAAACGCTACCATTGGCAAGGCTACTAATAGGCATTAGTAAGGATAAGCAAAACATACATATGTAAGTGTACATATATTATTTAAAAAAAAATGCGCCCGATTAATACACACTAATCCCTAAGATTTAAGCTCAATCTAAGATTTTCCTTAGTTCGCGACCGAACTTATTACTATGAATGATGATTAGGGGCGTTCAATTCTTAAATTGAGACTGAACAAAAATTGTTTTGTCTAAAAACTATATTAAACTTAAAAAAAATAAACGGTCTTATTTTTTTTAAGTTTAATATAGTTTAGATGATCACGGCCGAACATTAAGCCTCCCAAATCTGTCTTTATCCTTTTACCTACTAGGTACCTAATGTTATCTTCTATCTATACTTATAATAAATCTGTAGAGAGGTCAATTCTGTACATAAAATATTTTTTCAAAATAACTATCAGGGGGTGATAAGTGATCGATACTGATACCAAAAATGCAATCAGTAAAATTTTTGTCTGTCTGTCTGTCTGTCTGTCTGTCTGTATGTTCGTTATAGAAAAAAAAACTACTGAACAGATTTTGACGAAACTTGGTACAATTATTCTTCATACTCCTGGGCAGGTTATAGGATACTTTTCATCACGCTACAATCAATAGGAGCGGAGCAGTGACGGGAAGTGTTGGGAAAACGCGAGAAATTTAAACCTGTATGTTTGAACGCGCATTACGCGAAAACTACCGCATAGAATTGAATGCGGTTTTCACCAATGTATTGCTAGAGGTCTAACTTAAAACTTAGGCACAAGGTATAGATGGGTATTATATGGAAGTCCGTTATTTTTGAAACCCGATATCCACGCGAGCGACGCCGCTGGCACAACTAGTCGATCATAAACGTAAAATCTCAAGTACAAACAAACACTCGTATTAATGTTTAAACTACAACGCTGTTACAAATCAGTGTGAAATTACATTACGAGCGATTGTATTATGAATTCCGGTGTCGTTTGTGTTATGAATCCGTAACCTTGGGCCTGTGCAATCCGATCCCGCCGCCCGTTGTTTTCGTAAATATGGACCGTCACTGGTTTTGTCAGGTGTCCCAATGTGTTGGCGATGTCCCGATATATCAAAATTTTGCTACACTAATTGGTATGTAACATGTATTCGACAGGAAGTAAACACTTACCATTTTTATCCCATTATAAGTGTGTACAATAAGTATACAATACCTACAGATCACAATATATCAGGTGTTGCATCTACCAAATTTTAATACAGTGTATTAACAAAGTTTCAAAGTAACGTCCACCAGTATCAAGACTTGACTTTGTATCTGGGAGAGTCTTAGACCCTAAATCAGCTTTTATTGTTAAGAATTACCGAATTTGTCCCGAATAATTTACCCACAATCAGTTTCGTCCCGAAATGTACTAACTGGTTAACAACACTACCTACTCGTCACTCGAGAGCTGTGACCATCTTTGTGTTCGATTATAGTGTACACGTGACGGCTATGGGAAAGGGAACGATACACCAAAACAGAATGTCATGCGGTCGTTCCAATATCGCAGCAGTACCTAATATTGTTGCTCTAATATATCTAAGAAACATTGATACAATTTATTCAGTAGACATTTAGCTTTAAGCTGATTAAGTAATATAATATTTCGAAAACCATATTATTATAAGGCTAGACTTACTTACTTCGCTGGCTCAGCGAACCGAAGTGAATCTTGGCCTCCGATATCAAAGCGCACCACTTTTTCTCTTGTGCCAGGCTAGAGATATCAAAAACAATGTTTACCTTAGCTTTCCATCAGGCAAAGGAAGGTCACTATTCTGTGGTGCTATAAATAAAATATAGGTAGGTTTATCTCAACAATGAAATAATACATAGTTAAGAATCCAAAGTTCTTACAAGCAACCATAAACCTCAATGTTATATATTATACGCTTGGTGTTACTAATGAGATAGTACAGCTAGCAGTACCTACTTTACTTTTATCATTAATCTTTACATTCAGACTGTTATTACAGCCAAGTCTAATGACTGGTCAGAGTCTCTCTTAGCGCTATAATACATCTCTTTGTTCCACAAGAATAAATTGTTCTTAGGTATATCGATTTCAAGAAGGCGACATACATAAGAATAACGAACACAAGTGGACGTCTGTCGGCTTCATTGTTATTGAAATAATTGCCTAATACGATATGCTATGAGAAATCGGGAGTCGGATATTTAAATCTGGTACGTCCATGACATCTTCCGCGTGTCAGGTTTTTGAATGTATGTACTTAGTGGAATGTAGGTACGAGTATAATTAATTAATTATAATGAATTGATTGAATATGTTTTAATGGCCGTATAATCATCACAATTGAATTTTGGCGCAGCTAAATACCACAGGCCGATGACGGGCAGCAGTGTCCCGGAGCAAAAAGCTACACCCTGCGTGGCGATTATGGGTATATCTTCCAAATGTTTGCCCTAAGTGACGAACAACTGGAGAGGCCTATGTCCAGCAGTGGACTGCAATAGGCTGATAATGAATAATAATATGAAACCTGTCCTTATAGCGGTATTTTGGTGAAAACTTTTAAACACTTTGAACAAGACTGTGACCAAAATAAAATTTTTAATAAACAAGCAATCATTAGTCTTACGCAATTCATCTAGGCCGTTCTGCCAGGCCGGAAGACTAGACTCACAAACGTCACGTTAGGCTTATTTATGACGTTCAACAATCGTGTGTACCCTACTTAGAAATTACTACGTTGAACTTAAAACTCGAGTTACCTACCTACTTTTTTATTATATTATATCTATACATACATGTATTTTTTTAAAATCCTAAAGAAACTACGAGAAGAGTACACATGTCATCAACTATCTGGGCTCAAACTAAGATTGTTCCTTGTAGAATTTTTCATGATTACCTCAACAACGAAAGTTCTTATATATACCTATGTAACTTAGCAAAACTAACATTACATAAGTTACATTATTCTTTCAAACACATTGGTTGCTTAGCTTAGATGCATGCCATTACCTTGATGTTAAAATTAATATGAAAATCTGTTGGATTACTTCTATTTAACGATTAGGATGTTGATATAATTTTGAAACTTTTGATGTTTAAGCAGATAGGTATTTTTGCTAGATATACTAAGGTATATTTGATTAGCTTAAGTAGGTACTCTGTAGGTTCGAGTAGGTACATATATATGGGATGGGATGCTGACTGTATTATGTGTATCAGATAATGATGGAGAGAGATGTCTCTCAGAAACCTACACTTGAGACATTTAAGAGTTTATGATGAGTAAAATAAATGAACTGAACTATTCATTGTCATCTTCATCAGCCTGTAAACGTTCACTGCTGACCATAATTATAATTGTCATTTGGGGGATTTGCCGGCAGCACGCTTGGCAGGTTAGTAACCGCAGTAGGTTTATTTGAGGCCTGTTACGCTGACAAACATTTTATACATCATTACTCCCTCGTAATCATAGGATTACACAACATTGGGGTATTTAGAGTTAACGGGCAAAGAATCCGTGTGGGTGAATGTTTTCCAAAGTGACCAGTACCTTCCCCTTATTACAAGAACTGCAACACCTGAGAATGGTTTATACAAGAGACGCGCGTTATCGCCTCCTGCCTTCCAGGTACGGCAAACAGGATGTCGCCTGTAACCCGACACCCCTTACATTGTATCACGACCATTACAGCTATCAAAAGTAAATACTCGCTTATTATGGCCAGAATATCCAGAACTCGTTATGATTCCAAATTAATGGACAATAAAATTTAATATAACAAGATAAGTGTTATTCGAATCCATATCGGTCCGATTAGACGGCCAGCTAATATGTAGTGTTAAGTGTGCGGACTTTATGTTTTTAATAATATTTCATTGTACCATACTTTTTGCAAATCGTTATTTGTCTCATAGTTCGTATCACACATTTAAAGTTTAATAACATCTTCATAATTCCTAATTATTCCTGACCTATGAGGTAAAAGTATGATAAATTAGGTACCCTCAACTGTTCTTATTGATCTTATACCAAGAGAGTAAAAAACAATAAATTTACTTGTTAGGTATTTTCATGGAGATTAGCATAATCATGCAAGTTCACATATATCCTAAATAAAGTAAAGACTATCTAATTGTTTTAATAATTTGGAGGTTAACTTGCTAGTATTCCGTATCCCATACGACTGTGCCTTTAATCAAAGTCAACCATTTACGGGTAAGTAAGTTGCATATACGTATAAGTCGGTACATGGTAGCGTCAAATACTGATTATACCTAGAAGTTTTTTGTTTTAGTCGTTGAACTCCAAGAGACAGGTGGCGCAGAGGAGGCGCGGCGCGGTTCGTTTGCCCACAATCGGGTTTGGCGCCCCGCGGACGAGCTCTCGCCATCGCTGCAATACTGTGGAAATGGATTTTGACTAGTTTTCTGCACTTATAAAGAAATGCATAGAGCGAGAAATGTAAAAAAGAAATACTTTGTCTTAAATCAAGGTCTTAGATCAAACATCAGCCTGTTTTGTACGAGTAGGTACGAGGAAAACGTATATTCTTAAACCTATCCTAACAATGAATTCAAAATGCAGGTTCTCCTAAGCTAGCATTTTCATAATGTCACAAAGTAACTAAGGTAAGTGTCCCTATTACGGAGGTAGTCAAAATCGGTTCCTATTACGGTGGTATTTCTATTTTCGAGTTTTATTCCTATTTTATTCAGTATAAGTGCACCAAAATGTATACTATTTATTCCAAATCTATTCCTTCATCAGTTGACCGAGTTTTGCAAGTATAGCACATATACAACACAACAAAATCAATCAATTAGTGTAACGACATCGATGTGAGAGAGGTTTTCATACAAACGCGCAACATCAAATGAAAGTACACCAATATTTATAAACTAAGTTTTTCGTATTAATAACCCGTTCAAGTTCGTTTGTGTGTTATTTATTGCATTTTCCTACTATTACAGCAGCTATTTAAATAGCTTAATTCATATTTTAAACTCACTTTTACCCAAAAAAATAAGAAACAAAATACCACCGTAAAAGGATACAAATTTTATAGGTTGATCCTAATACGGTGGTATACCTCCGAATTAGGAAATATACTGGACATGTTTAATTGTTTATAACTTTTAATTTATTAACTTATTGAATTAGTTCCAAGTTTTATTGAAATAATCATTAATCTCTTAAATTAAGGACCATATTCTGCGGTATGCTATCTTTCTTAGAAATCTAGTTAAATATGAAAATTGTTGAGCATAAAATGTTGGTTTCTTAGAAGCGGTAAAATAAAAAGCTGTATTTTAATTGATCACAAATCGTTTATTTTGTATAACTGTTGACTAAAATTTAACACACTGAGCCAAAAAACTGTTATCGTGTGTTTATGCATTTACACTCTTTTGTTGATCGAAATTTTGATGGGTCAGAATTAGGAACATTATAACACGACTAGTGTTCCTATTACGGTGGTAGTTATTTTCAGGTAACTCCGTATTAGGTTATATGGGTTCCTATTATGGCGCTATTCATAAAACATAAAATTTCAAGTTTTAGGGTTCAGTAAATAAATAAAAAGTTTTCTATAATGTTTTATGGATTCTTATTTAATAAAACCAAAAGCGATAAAAACTTAACAATGTATGTAAATAATGTTATTTAAAGAGAAGAATGCCCATCGTAGTATGGAGAATAGTACAGTTGTGTTAAGTGTTGCATCAAAACCAAAGTTTTATTAGGTATCTAGAAAAAATATTATTACTTTTGACCTTTGAACCGGGGTATAAAACCTATTTTCCAAAAATGTAACATTTATACTTACTACGAGTAGTTTATTGTATGTAGTAATAATAATTCGTTTCAACGAGATCTTTTTTAATACGTCACTGTTAGAATTTAGAGGGTGCTAGGTTCTGGAGAATAAGGAAAATTCAAGTGATTCATACATTTCTGCTATATTTGCAAATTTTATTAAAAGAGAATCAATGTTATCAAATCAATGAATGAAAACCTTACTTTACTTTCATCACCATCATCAGCCTATTGCAGTCCACTGCTGAACATAGGCCTCTCCAGTTGTTCGCCATCTAAAGCAAACTTCTGGAGGACATACCCGTAATCGCCACGCTGGGCAGGCGGGTTGGCGATCGCAGGGCGTAGCTTCTTGCTCCGGTGACGCTGCTGCCCGTCATCGGCCTGTAGTTTTTAGCTACGCCTTCTATCGTGATGGTTTAACCGCCACCAGTCGGTTTGCCAGAGCATCGTTTGTTGTTCGGCAGGATGCACCACGGGCAGGTGAGGATGGCTTGGAACGATAAGGTGATAGGTCGCTCCCTTACATCCCTTACATACAATTTATTTTACTAACACATATTTTATATTATTTAATGTAGGTACGTGACATTATTTGTTTCTGACCCTCCGAATTAGGAACCGTTTACCGCCGTAATAGGCACTGACCGAAATTATACCTCCGAATTAGGAACAATCGACTCGGCTATTTAAATATTTTTTAAAAAAAAAACTAACATCTAAAGAAACACTAAATCAATAGAAATACAAAATATAATAACCACTTTTGACGATGAAGTGGTTTTGCACATTTAGAAATACTTACAAATGCTTATTTTTGTCTCCTAGTTTCGAATGTTGCGAAATACCTCCGTAATAGGAGCGTTTACCTTAGTACCTTAGTCTA
Organism: Conogethes punctiferalis; assembly: GCA_031163375.1. NCBI lineage: Eukaryota > Metazoa > Arthropoda > Insecta > Lepidoptera > Crambidae > Conogethes > Conogethes punctiferalis. The sequence goes on from CM062080.1 coordinate 11,474,051, forward strand.
GACCAAGAGCTCCTTCAAGCTTTAGTTTATAGAAGCAACATAGTATCTAACGATCGGTATTCCTACTCTTTTATTTCAAAGAAATTTGAAAAAATTTAGACCTCTGGTAGAAGTTTTCACAACTGCAACTAAAAACCTTGAGAATTGAGATATTTCTGCTGCAGTAGGTATAGCATAGTCGGTTATGCGTTAAATCTACACAAAATATGTATTCTCCATGTAATTTAGCATAGTCAGAAGGCAATGCCTTTGACGCGGCTCCGGCGACGCGTAAAACAAGAGCGGTGGAACGCACGCGAGCGACAAGGCGGCAAGCGTCACGTCGCGGCGCCTGGGGCGACATAATTCACTTAAATCATGCTTAAATCACCCGTTCAAAAGAGCTGCCCGCTTCACGGCTACGGCTCAAGTGCGAACGCGCTCCACACCTCACTAATTCCTTCATAATTCAGAGATTAGGTCATGTACCCTCTTTAGTTAAAGGGCTTCCTTAAAGTTTTAAACCTTGCTAGGTACAAACCTACTATCTTGTAGAGATAATGTTCGAAGAAAATTTATTAATTTTCCATGAAAGCTTCACCAGACGTTATTGTCGTCTGCTGTACATACCTACATGTTTTAGTTTGTTATTAGGCCAACATAGGTGGTTAGGTATATATTTCAAACAAGCTAAGGTTAGATACATTACTACGAGTAATAGATAACAATTTGTGATTGTGGAGACCTTGAATACTCATACAAAAGTCAGTTCGTAAAAGTTCGTTTCTTAAATTGACCCGAGCAGGAATCGAACCCGAACCTCTTCAATCTTTCATACTTTGAATTAAATAGCATTCATCATCGTACTGATTATATTATAGTAGTAATGTGGTAACTCCTTCCAGCATATTTTATTCTCAACTAGCTGTGCCGGCGGCGTCCCACGCGTGGATTTTTGAAAAATAACGGAGTTCACCAAAAGCCTGGTACCTACTTAAATTTTAAGTTAGACCTCTAGCAATACATTGGTGAAAACCGTATTTAATTCTATGCAGTAGTTTTAGCGTGATGCGCGATCAAACATAGAGATAAAAATTTCTCCCGTTTTCCCAACACTTTCCGTCACTGCTCTGCTCCTAGTGGTGGTAGCGTGATGAAAAGCGTACATATACGTACCAAGTTTAGTTAAAATCCGTTCAGTAGTTTTTTTTTCTATAACGAACATACAAACAGACAGACAGCAAACATTTTACTGATTGCATTTTTGGCATCAGTATCGATCACTAATCACCCCCTGATAGTTATTTTGAAAATATATTTAATGTACAGAATTGACCTCTCTACAGATTTATTATAAGAATAGATAGATATAGATAGGTGACTGCTCTAACTAAAGTTTAAACAAATAACTAAAGAGCATAAATAAAAAATAAGTCAACCAATGTCACAATAGCAACGGTAGAGTCCACAAAACCTCATTGTGAAAGAAATCGAAAGGACTGATCCAAAAATCCGGCAAATAAAATTTCAATTACGCGAGATGAAATGACATATTCGGTTTGCACAAATCCTTAAAACGTCATCCAGATATCCATTACATGTCTATTAAATCTTACGACATATATTTGTGGGGCTCAGTCAGCAGAGCTCCCCTCGCAAACACCGCGCCGATTATGGGCTTGGCCGACCGGAGTAAACGAATATAAAACACATGCGGGAAGACGAATGCAAAATGTACTCGTCAAGATTTTGCATAGGTAAACAGTATACCCATCACCCCTTCTGCAGATCGCGGTGCGGGACTCACACAGCGTGGCTCCGTGGATGCGATGTAGATAAACAAGTACTCAATCTATTGTTCAAAGCACTGCGTTAATTTTATTTTAGAGTCACGTATAGGACGGTGTCGAGTGACGAGGAGTGTTCACAAGAGGTCTGTCACGACTTTTGACGGCGCTACAAGTAAGTATTATTTTGGACCGTCCCTGTGGCCCACTTGTCTCTATTTGCGCAGAAGTGAACTTTTTTATTCTCGCCTATAAAGATATTATAACATCATACATTGAAAGTACATTGGCGATGAAACGAAGTATTGTTTATCGGTTTTTTTAGTAGTAATAGAAACTACTTTCTGAACACTATGGTAGATAGAGTCCATTTGTGAGTCCTGAATAACATTATTTAGGTACCTAATTCAACTTAATTTTCATTCTCGTAAACAATTCAATACATTCATTACCTATGTACTATGCCCCAAGTACTATTACTGATGAGTAACAAAGTAATATTAAACTTATACGTGGTCTATATAAATGTAAAAGTACTTATAATACAATTGTTTATGAATAAAGATAACATATTCAGTTGAAGAGAAAGTTTGCTAAGCGTGCAGTTTCTATCTTGTACTTCCATGAACCCGTGGATAAGCGATAACACTGGCCATAGCACGTCGTTGCGTAATATCAGACTAAGTATTAGGTACAAGTCAATAATAATCTATTTAGTTTAAAACAGTTTCTGGTTGAAGATATAAATACCTACTATATACGTAATTTTAGTATTACAGAGTCAGATACACGTGTGTAATTTTCCTATGGTTTGCTATCGTAAGGTAGTTTGATATTTCAAACAAACGGAAAATACTTGCATGTGCCTTTAAATTCATCATCATCAGCCTATTGCAGCCCACTGCTTACATAGCCCTCTCCAGTTCGCCACCTAGGACAAACTTCTGGAGGATGTAATCGCCACGCTGGGCAAACGGGTTGGCGATCGCAGGGCGTAGCTCTTTGCTCCGGTGACGCTGCTGCACGTCATCGGCCTGAGGTATTTAGCTACGCCTTCTATCGTGATGGTTTACCGCCACCAGTCGTTTTGCCAGAGCCTCGTTTGTTGTTCGGCAAGATGCACCATGGGCAGGTAAGGATGGCTTGGAGCGAAAAGGTGATAGATCGCTCCAATACATCCCCTTGCCTTTAAATTACGTTGGGTAAATGAGTAATATACCTAACAGTTATTTATATATAATGAGTAATAATGACAAGTCCGACAAGTTTAAGTAAATACCTCTACCACTTAAACTTGTCGGACTGGTCAGAAGAGTGTTCTTTCTGGTCTAAAGCACGGGATATTCGAAGGTTCCGGGTGTTATTGCTTTCCAGGTGTTTGAAACTTTTTAATGTTGGATCCGGTCTGTGTTATTACGATACCAAGTACCAATTCATTTGTCATATGCGTCTGAGTAATCGGTAAGTAAACAAAGCTCTTGCAGGTGGTTAGCTTGCGATCTGCGATCGCGTCAACAACACCACGTGGAGTTGGACCAGCGAAAACCTGACCTACAAAGCTAATTTGAAGGACATCGAGAAAAGGAGAGTGACCTGACGTAGCAGCATCTAAAGTGATGAGTCGCGCGTGTCCGGGCGGCGGGCTCGCCGTGTCTCGGTGACGACCTATCGATTGGCAATAGTGCCTAGTTAGCGATCCTGCCGCGCCGCCCCGCGCGCCCGCCCTGCGCCGCGCCGCCCGCGCCCCGTCACCGCACTCCATCTCGAACTCTCTGTGAACCCGTTCAGATACTACTTTCCGATTAGTGCTTCTATTAATGAACCTCGTCCATACCATATCAGCTGTTTCTAGTTAGATCCTCTGTTACCGTAGATCGTCGGGCTCCATGACCAGGATCCGCGAAGACCCGTATCCGAGATTATGGAATATCTTGGTTATTTCAATGAAACGATTGCATTCTAACATTCAGTAACTTGGTGGTGATATCGGGCCATCTTCGAATCATCGTTATAGTCAGTTCCTTACCATTTTTTCCCTCACCATGAAGCAAGGGGCAAAAATGTAGGTAGCTACTATTTTTGAAAAAAAAAACAATGGCAGGTGGCATACAGAAGCTTGAAACAACACATTCGGGTTATATTAAATTAATCTGCCTTAGATTATCCTCATGACAACCCATATCGAACATCGCTAATAGCCCTCTTAGTAGATGGTCTAGCAAGTATAAGTATTTACTTGAAATCGTTTATGGAAATCATCAACTTTATATTATGGTACTCGTCGTAACATTAACGCAGTTAGTATTGGACAGGTGTCCATATCAATAAAATGTATGTTGAAGCAGAAGACCGAGTCGTGATGAAGGTATAGAATGCTGAAATTTCGATCACAGTATACGAGTATACGTTCAGATAAGGATTATATGTAACTCAAACATAGTCTGGTACCAGATCAGTATGTATTATTATGTTAGTCAAGAGCTGTTTGTACCTCTTATGATCCTACATATATATTGTCATTTTCACATTGTCATTGCGAGATCTGAAGCCAGAATTTAGGTAGCACAAGACGGAAGTCCCGAAACTGTTATTATTATAGAGTATAACTAATTTCACATTCAAATGACGTCTTTAGGCTTCCCTACGCCTGATAGAAAGCAAGAGAGAAGCCCAAGTGGCAACAACGGCAGGTAACAGGCCAGTCAAATGTCAGTTGCCACCGCCATGCCTGCCCATAATAGCTTCTTCACGCCTCTCAACGTTCATTCAAAATTTCAGTATCCGAGCGGAAAAAGGCATTGTGAAGAGACCCGCTCACAGTTTCAGAATCCAAGCGGAAACAGATGTTGTGAACAGGGTCTATTGTTTTATTGTAACATGACAAAATTAGTCACTAAAATCTAGAAACCGCTATTAAAAAGTACCTCGAAAATCATTAACTATGCCAGGATGCGCCTCTCGAAATACACAGACTTGATATAAATTATACGAGTATAATGACACTACACACACATGTATGCATGAATAGATGAGATAGAGATAGATACTTTTTGGTCTAATTTTTAACTTTCTTATTAGATTTTGTAATAAATGTCCCTTGCTTAATATTGAATATAAATTAAAAAACTAAAGCAAATAATAAACAACTTTGTTAAAATTAAAAACCATATTAATAAATCGTTATCGACAAAATTTTTGTTAATTTGCGATATCCCATTCCAAAAAAATTTGCAAACTTTATAAAGTGCATACGAAAACACGTACTTATATGCAAAACTAAATCACATAGGTCAGGATCTAATAAAAACTTATAAACAAAGTAAAATAAAAACAACGTACAATGTTGTGATGGGCGCCAAGGCCGGGCGGGTATCGACCGCGCGGCCCGGAGTGCTGGCGCGGCGTCCCGCGTTCCACGCATCAGCCCTTTTACTGCCGACGTCGAGCTTACTCCGCGCCTACAGACCCGACAGCGTACTACAGGTGTTTTGGAACACTTTGCAATCTGATTCACTTGAAAAGTGTATATCTCATGTAAATAATCAAATGTGAGACCACAGCGTAAAGTATGCTCGACTTGGTTTCTGTACGAGATCGAATCCAAAATGAGGTGATCTGACAGGGAACCAAAGTCATCGACATAGGTCATCGGATGAGCAAACACTGAAATGGCAGTGGGCTGGCCGTATTACCGCAGAACCACCCATTGGGTTCACCCTCTTCTCAATCGAATGTGATGTTCTAGAGACTCTGACTCTGATCCTAACAATCGTTACAGAAGAAACACAAATGTCCAAATGTTTGTCCCGGGTGGGGATCTAACCTATACGACCTTTCGTTCAGAAAGTAAGGCCAATCACATCACTGTCAAATGAACCGCTGAGCCAACCAGTATTGACTATTAATTAGTTTATGGATAGTTCTTCCTTACCACAGCAGCTATATCCTGAGTAATGATCAAAAGATAGTGGTCGTCCAGTCGACATAACTTGAGCTTGATACTAAAAATAAATTGAATAAATAAAACTTATAGGTACATGAACCATTGCGATACATAAAGCTAACCGTTTCATATACGAATAAGTTATATGGGAAGCGGTATAGAGTTTTATCACACGAGGCATTGTTCCTGGCACTAAGAATAGGTAATTATGGACATCAATGTCATATTTGACAGGCTCGGTGGCTCATTTAGTAGTGACTTCTGCCCTCTGAGCCGAGGGTCGTGGGTTCGATTCCCGCACAGTACAAACATTTGTGTTCATGAACATGTCTGTATTGGTCTGGTGTTTTCTATGTATAATATGTAGGTATTTATTTACAAAAAAAATGTATCTAAGTAAGTTTATCAGTTGTCTAGTACCCATAGTACAAGCTTCGGCTTAGTTTGGGGCTAGGTGGCGCTGTGTGGCCCAGCGCGGCATGTCTTGGGTTATTTATTTATTTTATATTTGTCTATGGGCTAGAAATTACATCGAAATAGTAGACTCGTTTTAAAACCAATGGTCACAAGGTAATTTTTAGATCATGGATCGTTTCCACCCCAAAGACAGGAGTGGAGCGCGACGAAGCTGATATTTTAGACGCTTACTAAGACCTGAGTAAGCACTTACTCCCGACTCTGACCTATCCCCTACTCCACCTTGTATCTAAGTAGGGTTTCACACCACGCAGATACTACAGCAAAATAAGGTTTATTTTCGTACATTGACTGATTCACTGTTCAGTTGTAATGATGATTACGAGGTAGGGAGAACTACTCACACCTCAAATAAAAACATTGTGGGCCAAGATTACAATTAAACGTAGGTAGGTACTTATAAAGATTACTTGCCAACTTATTGGAGGGACACGCATTTCCAGTATTACCTACCGATTTGATAGCAATGTCTACTATGGTGTTAGGTAAATAGCTGGAGGATTTGGAGAATATTTTGTGTCACACCAGTACATTATATATTATCCAATACACAGGTACCACTAAAAGTAGGTTACTTTTACGTACGTAGGTACGTCAAAGACTCTCCTGCCTTCCCAATTAGATTGATGTCTTACTCACACGCAAGCATTAAGTCCTTATAATAGGACTTAATACTTACGGCTTACGTACGCATTCTGAACGGATACCATTTTTAGGTACGGTAAGACAAGTAAAAATCATCTCGTCTCAGGTATCCAGATTGGAGATACCCCTGGAAATCTCTGACAATACGACCTGAAACGGTTTCTACAGAAGCTATAAAAACAACTAACAAGGCATTTTGTCTCAGTTATTCCAAATTTGAGTTACCTCTGAAAATGGAAAGTGGGGAGCAAGTGACGTCACCGCTGGCACAGCCCGACCTTGCCACTAGAAAATGTGCCGCGTCGCCGCAGCGCTGCTGCCTCATCACAACGGCGCCGGGCGTCGCTCCCGCCCGCGTCGGGTGCCGCCCGACCGCCTGCAAAAACAACACATTGATTTAAAAAGTAATAGGTATATGTACCCACTACTTTTCTAAATAATATGTATTATATGCAAGTTACAGTAGGTAGGTAAGATAAGTTGATTCCAAGATATGGGCCCAAACAATTCTTTATTTGTAAAGTAGTAGGCGCATACCTATTACCTTTTAAATCAACACCATCAAATCATTTAAATTAGAAAGAGACCGAAGTGTTGCCGCCCTGATTATAAGTAGATAGGTATTGTTTAACCATGGAAGTAATTACTACTTAATACTTCCATGTGTTTAACAAAATCAGATACAATTCTTGCGGGAATTCCATGTAAAGCAATCCGTATGAATTACATTGATATACTGCTATGTTTGAATTACTCTAGCAGTGTGTACCCATTGATCGTTCTTTATTAGGGCTGGAACGATAAAGAGATAATCTCTAAAGTTCTTTCAGAGATTATGTCATCATCTGCTACATGCATTAATACATTTCAGGATATAAGTAGGACCTATAACAAAATAAATACCTAGGTACCTATCAACAAATAAGGTGAACCTTGATAAGATTACCTGACCTCAAAGTAAAAGGGCTCTTGTCTTGTGTCCTGTCTTGTCTTGGGTAGACTTTTGTTGGATTCAGATACCTATAGCGCCAATTCATCATCATCATCATCGCAGTCCACTGCTAGAGGTAGGCTGTGACATAGTGCTTTCCAACCACCACTTGTGCTTATTTAAATATAAAACAAACTTGAACAACATAAGTAATAGGTATTCATAATAATGTAGGATTGCCCCTTGTAGTTAGTTCTCACAAATTCCAAATGTACTTATGGACAATTAAATAACCAATAAAATATTAGGTGTAAGGAAATTAACCAACATTAAATAATTAATGAGGTAATTATTTATTTTAGGAATTTGCTTACATAGGCGTTTCCAAACGCATGTATGCAGCACAATGCCATTGCAGGAATATTGTGCCATTTATTATTATGATGAACGCCTACAAAATGGGCCATTACGGTGCCGGCCAGGCAGTAACAATGGCCATAATTCTCCTCGGCTTCATTAACAGGCCTCCATTTGCATGACAGCCTCCACTTGCATATAGCTATATCTGTCCTGAAAGAGTAGATAAGTGCGAGTCTCACGTGCGGTTGTACGGGTAGAAAAAAATATGATTACGCGGGTTTGAGCTTTAATGTAAGGTGGTAAGGAGTAGCGAGGAAGCGGTGGAAGGAAAGCTCGTTTTGGCTTTGTTGGTGGAAGGTAGGCGGCGCTATCGGCGTCTCGCTCTGAGGGCGTGGCCGCGGCGGGCACGCCCCGCTGCCTCCGCGCCCGCGGCGAGGTCGATGCCGCGCGGCGTGTAACTGCCAAGTATATGACGGCTAATGAGACACATAACACAATCTGAAATTGTCTCGAGCCTCACACGGATACCTGGGCTGTAATTTATGGGTAAATATTAAATCTATGTAATGAAACACAGTAGGTACTGACTGTTCAAACTGTAAATTTTTTCGTTTACATTAAATAGGTGAATGTCTTTATGTGAATAATACAATTTCTGTTAAAATAAATTGCATCTATTGGTTTTTTTAACAGTACCTACTTAATTATTCTAATAACATTAATTTATTAACTAATATTTTAGGCATATTTATCGACCAAAAATGTAACATTTACATAAAAGGCAATTCGATTTCTTTTTACATTTAGGTATTTATTTTGTGTTGCAGTAATACAATGAATGATTATGAAACCACTTTACATTCCAGGTGTATCGTATCAACAATAAAGCTTCTCAGAAACTTATCTACTTGCATTCATGTGTACCTACATTGTATGACAATGCCATGATTTTATTTTGTTCCTTGATATAAATTGGATATGGAAAAATATGTTATCAAGTCTGTAAAGTCGTCATGGTATGAATTTATTAAAACTGGAACACAAATTTGGGACTTTGGACGTGACCAATATAATTATTATTACAAGTGGCATAGTCAATTTCGACTATGCTTATCTTAATCAAACTACCCGCAGCCTGCGGCTTAGCGTTTGTGAATATCGGTGATATGTAAATTTATTAAAGATTCAGATTAACATATATATATGAGCTAGGTAGGTATATTACTGTAATGTTTCATTCAATTATATTTCATTCTTTATGAATAGGTAGGTACATTTCGCGTGAAGAATTAACACATATTCATCGATAGGTAAATTTACACAAAGAAACTGTCTTTATAATATAAGTAGATGTCAATTTAAGTTAAGGTAGATATACTTACATAATTCTTTGAGAAAGAAAATTATGTATTTCTAATGTTATAGGAAGGTAGTATGTATCTACTTGCCGGCAGTTTCTTTATCAAAGCCCACGCCTGTACACTCGGCGTCAAATATCAAATTACGATTACTTGTGCACCGCTCACATTCGCCGTACGGACAGACAATAAGAAAAAAATATGATACCTACGCTTCTTAGCTCAATGCAAACAAGGTTCACTTTGAAACACACCTGAATCTACTGCTGTTCGTATGGGTACCTACCTAAACGACAACAATGTAGGTTTCCTGTTTAGTTTACAACATAAGGTTTATTATTCCACAACATGACACCAGCTCATGAAAAATAAGAACTTATTTACGAGATTTTATGTTTGACAGTAAGTACCTACTATTTATAATATAGCCAGCTATTAGGTATGTATAATTTATAAATTAAAATCATCATCATCATCAGCCTATTGCAGTCCACTGCTGGACATAGGCCTCTCCAGCTGTTCGCCACCTAGGGCAAACTTCTGGAGGATATACCCATAATCGCCACACTGGGTAGGCGAGTTGGCGATCGCAGGGCGTAGCTTCTTGCTCCGGTAACGCTGCTGCCCGTCATCGGCCTGTGGTATTTAGCTACGCCTTCTATAGTGATGGTTTTACCGCCACTAGTCGGTTTGCCAGAGCCTCGTTTGTTGTTCGGCAGGATGCACCACGGGCAGGTGAGGATGGCTTGGAGCGAAAAGGTGATAGGGCGCCCTTACATCCCCATAAATTAAAATACTGAAATCTATCATTGTAAATCTTAAAAGACTTGCTATTGTTGATAATATCCGTATAAAATTAAAAATGTATTACTAGACAAATTGGTCACTTATGGGTATAAATCTTTTTGACCGATAAGAATCATATAATATACATATGTATAATTATATTATTATTTTATTATATGTATATGTGTATAATATAATGATATCATGTATGTAGGTATTGAAATATTTGTTAGTTTATTCTATACATATTGTACTTAATGTAAAATTATATTGTGTGTATTTCTGTATAAATATGTATATTTATAGATTAGTATTTAATTAATATATATTATTATTATATATTAAATTAGTATTAGTCTTTGTTTTTCAAACTTTTTTGGCGCACTACCTTATTAATACTTTCTGCATAGCCCAATAGTTGACTGGTAGAGAATGCCTATGTCACCTATGTGGCATTAAGTCCATCCGTACACTTATTTACTGTGCAATAAAGATTAAATAAATAAATAAGAATCTATTTCTATTTGCAGAAACAAATGGTCTATTTTATTTTTAAATCACTTTGACTGTTAAAATAATCTTAAAGAATTCAAAATTATTTATTAGATGCTCCATTCTAATTCATCATCGTCATCCTGCCGGTCGAATGATTGTAGCCATCTTATCACCAAGGAGAGAAATCGCCATAGATTCAAATACTATCCAGGACAAATATTTATTTGAATACAACCAGAATGATAGGATCATAGTTCGGGATCGAACACTTTTTTATATAACTCTCATATATATATTTTTTTTACTTAGCCCTTATTATCCCACTCCTGGGCAAAGGCCTCCCCCAAGTTTCTCCATTGCACCATTATTCGCCACAGTTTGCCAGTTGCGTAGGTGGCTGTCCAAATCATAACTCTTATAATTAATAGCTTAGGTACTTTCTGGTTTCTAACATATTTTTTTTCTAAACTGAATAGTTTGCGCGAGAGACTCTTCCAAAGTGGTAAAATGTGTCCCCCCCCCCCCCCCTCCCTCGTAACTTCTAAAATTTGGGCATGATAAAACTGACAAAAATATATGATGTGTATTGCTATGCAAACTACTAACGAAAATTGATTTGAATGAAATCTAGACGGTAGTTTTTTTTTAAACGTCATAAATCAAATTACCTATTTTTTTTCATTCGATCAGTGGTACGGAACCCTATGTGCGCGAGTCCGACTCGCACTTGGCCGGGTTTTTATTTGTAAGTAAAGAACATATCCAGTTTCCTAGGTAAATAGGAAAAAAATGTCCAGATTTTGTGTCCAGACCCGTGATTGACCTTTCGCTAGTCGAACGATGTAATAAATTAAAACAGTACCACCTACCAAAGCAGAATAATATCATTAGAACCTTAAGCCAAGTACTTCACTGATTGTATCATCGACCTCATTTCTTCAGAAGTTGGGCAATAGCAGTGTTGACGTTAACTTGCAATTATGCACATCAAGCAAAACACCAAGTCGATGGACTCGATTCATGCCGTTAATAATCAAAGTATGGCGGTATACTTAAGTCAGGGACATAAGGTACATGGTATAATTTATTTCGTGTACCTACATCCGAATTTTGATTTAGACTAATTCTTTACTGAAAATACCTACCTCAGTGTAACATTAAACGATATTTTTGGAGAGATTTAATAAATTTCCAGCTAGCCAATTTATTCAGCTACGAATGATCAAGGGCCTTCTTATGAAAATCTTAGAACTGATTTAAAATAACGTGACTAGGATCTCTAGTATGAAAAATAATTATTTTTGTTATTTCACAATACATACCTAACTCTTAATACTCTCCTGACCGAAGTTTTGGCTACAGCGGCCATTTTTCAAAGAGAAAAGCCTAGTACGCAGGAGATATTATTACGAGTGTGAACGTAAGCACAGGGATAGTCTCCTTCCTTCGCTCTCATAATCCGATGAAACAATAGTAGCACTAGCAGAGAGAAAACAGACCAACAGCTTAACATGCTTTCCGAAGTCCGGTGCAGGGCGCTAACGACTGTCATACCTACAGTTTTTTAGAGAAACTAGTAGGTACAGCCGTTCCTGCCGTATCTTATAATTTGTACCTATTTTAAGGTACGAGATGTAACAAAATTTGTAGTTTTTGCTTTCCGATGCACTGCCAACTTCCCAGGACTCCAAAGTTGCTACACAGTAGTTTCTTTTATTGAAAAATGAAAAACCCAGTAACAACTTTTATCCCGACCCGGGATTCAAAGCCCCTCAAAGGATCTTTCTGTTGTCAGATGGCACCAGACCACTATGCCAATGAGGTACCAATGCTACACACCTTAGTTTAACAATTTTAAATAATCGTGTTTTGAAATTTTCTATCTAATATAATTAAAAAATCTATAGGTATAGAATAAATATGCGACAAACACCTAAAAGTCTATTTCAGGTTTATATAAGTATATTTTTTATATTAGCTCCTCATGATGACTACATTCTGTCTGATGTCAGGCAATGAGGTCCAGAAGTATGAATGATCACAACGGTCAACACACACATATCGTCTGTCAACCGACGACCTGCAAAGATGACGTTTCACGCCCGGTGACACATGAGAAGTGAAGATTTCTCTTACCGAATGGTCAGCATAGGAATGATTTGTCAAATTTTGAGGTACCCACGTACTGATTGGTGGCATAATACATTGATCAACATCAAGCGCCTTCATCGACTATTCAGCGGACCCATCCTAGAGATGAGAGTGATTGATGAACGAACTTGAACCATCTAGTAGAAACGACAAATAAGTATATCTATATTTGAATGTACGTATGTACAAAATGTTCATACCTAACTAAATTTTAAGGGCCTAAAAGCCTAATCGAAGGCTTTAAAAATACATTTTCAATTTGGGTAAGTACTTAATCTCCTGGCTGTCTCGTTATTCTAGTGATCGTAAGGTTTACCTAAGACCAGAGAATTCATAAGTAGTAATAAGTATACTTACTTATTTACTGGCTGGATTTACTGGCTTTTTAAGTTATGAAGTCAATAAAAGCTCAGATAGTTGCCAATGATGCACCTCTGTGCGGGCAATACGTTAGACTTAGACAGCCAGTCCTTGCTCCGGGCGAAGTATCGTCCCATCGGGTTATGAGATGTTGAGAAGATGAGAACTGATAGTTTACTCACATTTTACTCAAAAAAAATCTCAAGCCTAACAAATCAATTGAAAACACCCAGGGGAAGTCAAAGTCAAAAACAAGAATAGATGTAAGCATAGGTATTTAGCTTAAAGTAAGTTAAGTTCTTAATAGAAAACATATGTTTTAAAGAATAACAAGAATAGCTTCCAAAATAAACTTTGAACTATAAAGAAAGAGATCCGATCGTGTAACTGACTGCAATCTATTTAATATTATCTTACTTTGTTGCTAATATAATACGTATAGGTACAACTATATAATGTTATGAACTGAATCTAATTTTACTTGTAAACAACTTAACGTGTGTAGTGAAATGTGATGATAATGAGTTCTTGTTATAAGTATTAGATAAACGTCACTTCTGCAACTAAAACAAAAACTTTTGATTTCATTAGTAGATTACTATAATATGTATCTATAAGTTATTATGATTAACAGAATCGGACCCGTCCAAAATGGTGTATAAATAAATAAATGAAAGAATATTTTAGATAATGTTTTATTAGGAAAACACAAATCCTCCTATAGGTATTTTCGTCATTTATGTAACTATTTACAATTATTCGAATAATCAGTTGTTTGAGTCATATCAACTTATGTATAATTTTAATAGTACACATTATATTTAACGAAGCTATGCATATGCATATTTACGACACAACCATACATTTAACACGGTGTCTCAGATGCCATTCCCGTCGGAATTCACGGCCGTATTGTTCCACCATAATAATAAAAAAACTATAAAACTGGAACTGATGATAATTAAATTTCAAACTTAACAAAAGCACGGGGTCGCTTGTGCTGGGCAGGCGCGGACGCAGGCGCGGGCGGTCTCAGTAGCGCTGCCACGCGCAGGCGGAGGCGGCGGCGGCGGCCCGCGGCGCCGCGCCCTGCCGTCACAGCTCCGAGAAGAACTCGGGCGAGGAGTGCGGCGTGGGCGGCGCGTGCTGCGGCACGGCGTGCTCGCGGCCCACCAGCGCCAGCCGCTGCTTCAGCACGTCGCGCTCGTGCGTCACGCGCGCCACCTGCAGCTGTAGCACGTGCAGCTCGTCCTGCAGCGAGCGGTTCGTCATCTCCAGCTCCTGCCGCTGCTGCAGCCGCTTGCTGCGGCAGTTCTGCGCGTACCCGCGGTTCTTCAGCGTGCGCCGCTTCTGCTTCAGCCGCGTCACGTCCTCCCGCGGAAAGCCGTGCAGGCGCTTGTTCAGTTCACGCACACTGAGAGTCATTAGGAGGTCGTCGCTGATCAGGTCGTCGCCGCACGAGGAGCCCGGGTAGGACTGGTGCTGGCCGGTGCGTGGCGAGAGCGCGGAGCAGGAGCTGGCCGGGCGCAGCGCCACCTGCTGCTGCATGTGGTGGTCGTGGTCGCGCCACTCGCGGCGGTCCCACTCCTCGAAGTTGCCGCAGGGCACGGTGCGCATGTCGAGCGGCTCCCGCATGTGCGGCAGCCACAGCACGTCGTCCACGAGCGCGGCGCGGCAGGGGCTGCGGCCGACGGGCGCGGGCGGCGTCTCGGGCGGCGTGCTGGGGTCCACCGCGATGGCGACGTGCGGCTGCGGGTAGGGCCCCGCATCGGGCCAGGGGCGGCAGGCGCGCGCGCAGGCGGGCGGCGTCTCGATCAGCTCGTGCCAGCCGCCGCGCAGCGGCTCGCGCTTGACGAGGTGGTGATCCTCGAGATGGTCGAGCTCGAAGTTCTGCACGTACTCGTCGGCGAGCTGGTCGTCGTCGGGGTCGCGGTGCGGCGGCGGCGGGCCGGTCTGCATGGCGCTCGCCTGGGAGCAGTCGACGAGCGCGTGCTCCACCATGGGGCCGTGCGGGGCGCGCGCCGGCCGGTGACGGACTGCCGCCGCGGCGGGGCGGCGCGAGGCTCCGCCCTCCGGCCCAATGACGTCGCGGGACGCGCGCATATACTTACAGCCTTTTATTTTCACGAACATAAGTTCTCAAACGCCAGAATATCCAATAATATAAACACAACATGACACACATTTACACGAACACTAGCGTAAGTACGCGCGAGATGCAGTTGCATGTAGTGTGGACGTGTCGTGTTGTAGGCAGCCACTAGCCTACTTAGTGTGTATTTCGTGTCTCACCTACTATAATTTCCGACCGAATTCCGATTTCTACTATAATATCCTTCGCATAAGGATGAACACTAATGAAATATGCTTTTTAGATGAAGTAATTTAATTTAGAACTATTATAACTCTAAGATAAATTAGAGTTACTAAGTTTGATTATTAAGATACTAAACTACAATAATTGCTATATTAAAATATATAAATACAATTATACTCGTATTAACAAAATGTTTATGTATCTGTTACTATGTATTCATTTTGTAAAGATAGTAGATAGTGAAACGTTTTACGCATGGCACGTGTCGTCTGCATTGACTGCTACGAAATGTTTTCGTAGACTACGCGTCTACGAACTTTTCCAGATACAGTTCCAATAGGTATACAAGAATATTTTAATGATAAAAATATTTATTGGTATTACTATTACCGTTATTAGATATTTCAAACTTTTATAATCTATATCTATCAGCGACAAATCTACCCAAATTGTACTGAAACAAAAATAAGTTACGGCTGTTTGACAATTATTTTTATTTTTAAAAATCCATTTTCATAATCTTAGACGTAACTGGTTAAAAATTACAGACATTTACCGCATCAACTTTTTTCTGTAACTAGGTACTTGATATAAAACAACAACTAGTTACCTAGTGTTTCTGTACTTAGGTTATGTCATTATCTGTATTTGTAAGGTCTCGATAGCCATCCTTCGAAATTTACTTTACCATACGTACCCACCTACGTTCTACGTTAGAAAAAAGTTCGCGATTTAATGCAAATTGGTTTACGTTTCGATACGAAGGCGATGTATTTTATGTAGGTACGTTCGTGCTCGTAACAGTAGTACCTTCATACAATTTCTTACGGTGGGGTTGCGCATACTTTTTAGGGTTCCGTAGCCAAAATGGCAAAAACGGGACCCTTATAGATTCGTCATGTCTGTCTGTCTGTCTGTCCGTCCGTATGTCACAGCCAGTTTATTCCGAAACTATAAGAGTTACATTATTGAAATTTGGTACGTAGATGTATTCTGTAAACCGCATTAAGATGTGACAATAAAATCAGAAAAAAATCCAAAATTTTTGGGGGTCCCCATACATAGAACTGAAACTCAAAAATTTTTTTTTCATCAAACCTATACGTGTGGGGTATCTATCTAGGTATTTGAAAATGATGTTGAGGTTTCTAACAACATTTTTTTCTAAACTGAATAGTTTGCGCGAGAGACTCTTCCAAAGTGGTAAAATGAGTGTCCCCCCCCCCCCCCCCCCGTAACTTCTAAAATATGGGCATGATAAAACTGAAAAAAATATATGATGTGAATTACTATAAAAACTACTAACGAAATTTGGTTTGAAGGAAATCTAGACAGTAGTTCTTTTTTTAACGTCTTAAATCAAATTACCTAATTTTTTCATTCAATCAGTGGTACGGAACCCTACGTGCGCGAGTCCGACTCGCACTTGGCCGGTTTTCTAAAGTATTCCTGCTAGGCACGCTGTCCCTATTATATTATCTAACTAAACGATTTGCAAACTTTGAGAGTACCTACCTACTACCTACCTACGTAGTACCGAAGTACATTATTTTTTATTTTATTCATTTATTTAAGGACAGCCAACAAAACAATCACTCAGTAACATGGTATTAACAATAGTTCCATTATTAGTGCTAAAGTGTCTATATGTGTGCCTTTAGAGACTATTATCACCTGTCTATCAAACATTTAAATACCATTGAGGTCAATTATTATTTTATTCTCTGCTTTAGGGAAGGAGTTTCTTACAAAAAAAATTTAACGTACGTACCTACATCCATTTATTTAATAACAACACCGATATTAACCCCTTTATCTTAGCAAAGCGTTTTGTTGCCCTACGATCCAATTTCTGAGCGTTCGTTATTGATGTTTGCGAAATTATGAGATATAAATACAGCCGCATAACGCCGGCCAACGCGAACGAAGTGATTTCACGCGTGGCCGCGCGAGGGCGATTCGTCGTAACTCACTCACTTTATTAATCACACCCGCTACTTAAAGGGTTAAATATATCGTTGGCTAGCGCCAGCGGAGGTTCGGTTCCTTTAACATCGTTAAGTTCGGAATTTCCATTGAATACCTATACTGTATACACTTTTATGCATGGAAAATAAAGAAATTTAAATTATAAAATGTTAACTACTTGGATTCAGATAACAAATTTCTAAGCTTAAGGCTTACCGAGAGAACTTAACTAAACGAGACTCCTAAGAAAAACTGGCAAAATTGTCTTACCAGATGTACCTACCTATGTTATTTACCTAATTAAAACTAAGAAACGTTAAACATACTTATAAAAAGTGTGACGATTTTTCTTAAGATTTATTAGATACTTTCATTCATTTGCCTGCCCTGTTCCCATTATCTGGGGTCGGCGCAATATGTTTTCTTCTTCCATTCATCCCTATCAGCCGTCATCGTCTCATTCACTCCTTTCTCAGTCATATCATCATTCACACAGTCCATCCATCTTTTCTTCGGGCGGCCTCGCCCTCTCCACCCGACTAATTATTATTAATAGGTACTTATTATTAAGAAAAAGTTGCCATCGATAAATAATTGCTGCCAGGTTGCACTATGTATTAATTCTATAAATATTATTATTTGTAAATGTAAAATTGTATTAGGTACCTACTCAGGTATTAGGTAAGTACATAGTTTAAACATCAACAAGTTGTAGGTATCTACATAAAAAATTATGGCGCTAGCTTGCTAGAATGTATTGACCGGAGTTAAAATCTAACCCCTGTCTTACTACAGGCGTGTAATTGATTTGATGAGCTTGTTGTACTTAATAATAACAAGGAGCAACTGATGTAGTGTAGGTATCAAAAGTTTTGTAGTTTAAGTCTTGGGTGATAATTTTTTTAAATGTTTGTATGTACCTAGATTTTTATAATTTTGTTCAGTTTTTAAAAGCTCTTTTAAATTATTGTAGTATTTTCAGTTATGAAGTGCATATAATTGTTTATGTTGTTAAAAAATCAAAATCTACCCGCTAACTCGTCCTGACCCCGCAAATACATCGTAAAAGGTGCATAATATGTGAACTTTTGTATTCTAATTTATTAACATCGAAAGCCATTTCCAAAGCTAGTTAGATACCACAATACCTACAAAGTTGCGCAAATAAATATTCGTCGGATTTCTATTAGTATGTAGGTGCGGATAGGGTTGCGGCGCGGCCCGCGGGCTGACGCAGCCGCCGCGCTGTTTGCTCGCCACGGTCAACATTGTTAGCTGCTGCCACAGTGCACACAGATCCAACAGAAAGGTCGTTCTTAATCGGTAGCATGTAGTTGTAAGGGAGGTAGGGCATAGTGAATTTTCGCTCGAATTGAACCCGGGCTAGGACCTTCGCCCTATAGAATACCGCAGCTTAATGACATCGGGGTAGTGTTTCTGCCGGTGGGTAGGGTTTCCAGAGCTCGTGGAGTGAGTGCTGCATCGGCAGCGGGGAGTTAGGGTAGGCGCCTACGCGCGTGTGATACCTACCTACGCCTGGTGTTGCAGGTGTCCATAGGCTGCGGTAACTACTTTACATCAGGCGAGCGGTAGGCTTTGCCACGGTAGTCACAAAATTCAGGAATAGTGTATTGGTCTTACATGCGCGCTGAGGGTTGTGGAGTCGAATCCCAGGTTTCAGGACAAACATTTATGTACATCAAGCAAATTGGGGTACATAAGTAGTAGTATTTCACATTCGTATTATTTTTTATTCATTAATTTATTTCACTTATATCAAAGGTATGTTTTAAAAATGCAATGACAATCAAGTCTAGTTTTAAACAATAAATTAGTTTGCATTAGAAAAAACATTCAGTGATCCGCACCGATGTGTTCAAATTAAACTGACGTTTTACAAATCATGCACACATAGTACAAGAGAATAACGATCGTTGATACATTTCTGTGTACATTACCGCTAGTTTCAGAATATTCTTTCCTTCAAGAATATTCCAGCCAGAGATCAAAACCAAAATGTTTCACTGCCTTTCCCTGGCCGGCGAATGGCACCGCCCGCGCCGGATCCGCCGCCCGCCCCGCTCGCGCAAATGTTATTACATGATTAACCCCCGACCGACACGTTACACTGTTTGACCCCGCTCATAATTGCTCTTTCCCTGTAAGTACACCAATTATTGCGCATCAGACAACGGGTTGTAAATAAACAGTGATGTAATTAAAAGAAAATTGAAAATCGGATGTGCTTTTGCACCGGCTTTTGATCTAAGCTCTGCCATTTCTTTCACAATAAAATGTGAATGCCTATTTCCAGATTAAAAAAACAACTTTATTTAAGGGACTAAATGTGGCGCTTTGATTTAATGTTAGGGTTTATTTTACCTAACTCTGCGCTTTTATCTAAATTGTAGAAAAATACAGTCAATCTTCAAGTGATAGGTATGCCAATATTTATCTATACTAGAGTATAACCATTATAATTTTTAAAGAAAGATCTTCTTGGCATTAGTTTATTCCATTCGGTGACGGATAAAGAATACAATCGTTAAATTTCTTTCCTGTAGGTGTCGTAAGAGAAAAGTCCAGTAAGTGACTTCTTGAGATTTTTTATTCCCAATTTTGTAAATAGAACGCTCACTTTATTATAAAATTTAGGTACTTCTAAAATTTGTAACGCCTATTCAAATGAATTGAACCCTTCTGCTGTTAAGTTTGCAATTATCATTTTGATTTTCCGATTCAACTGAGTCTAGCAGTTCCAGTTTGTCATGCTCATGCATTTCTATAAGCTCGTCCATTGTTAGCTCTTGATTGTGTGTTGTCAAAATGAAAAACCGCGTATCTCCGAATTCGCGTCAAAACAGGGTAGCGTAAATCGAGATATTACTCGAACCTAAATTACGTAAACTGGTAATATGTACTCGTAAATCGCGTTTATTCTTAACGCGATGACTATGAAACAGACGAGGTTTAGGATCGTCGGCCGCGTGAGAGCGAGCGATCAATTGATGAAGAGGCGCGATTGTCGGGACGTGCTCGCAGCCCGCTCTGTGCCCCGCGCATTGTTTGTTACATAATTAGATGCAAACTCAACGGACACTAAAAAATAATAGAAGCCAAAAAAACTGTGCTAAGTATTAGGTAAGTAGGTATATCTATATTCTTTAGTGTGGATCAATGCGAGTCAAAAATCATCATTATTCGTAAAAGTTAAAAAAAAACTAATGAATATGTATAGCTTCAATCCATTTGTACCTAATAAAAATGTTTTTTTTCTTCGATTCTGGCACGCCCAAGGGGCTGCGCAGACGACAGACTTTTTGTGCGATAGAGTCTGTGTCTGAGATATTTAAAAAGACCGTCTAGATCTGCCGACAGAATATTCGAAGAGGTGCGTCGTGCGAGTTGAGTTTTTTGAAATATCCGACAGATTTTTGCGCGTCGTATGTGTTACTGCATATAATAATTGCAAAAAAAGTGCGTCACGGCACGGATAGTCTGTCGTCTGCGCTGCCCCCAATGGTTGACTGGTAGAGAAACCGCTTCTACCGAAATTTATTAAATAAATAAATATGACCCAAAACACTATTCGTCGCTGCGCGTGCAATACCGCGGAAGAGCACTTTGTTAATACCGCGTAACAGCAAAAGGGACAAAATTGAAATATCGCGCCAACAGATCATATTATCAGATAATATTATGTTTTTTCTTTCTCGTGTAAATTCGCGAAAACCGCAGATACGCGGTTTTTACAAACTGCTCTTTCGCGGTATTGCACGCGCAGCGACGAATTGCTGCTATTTACCTTTTATGTGAACGTTCATAAAAAATGTCGATACGATTTATCTATCTAAGAAATCCTTGATAAGATTCTTTATTTTATCGATATCAAATACCTCCCAAAATCCGGTTACACCTTTGCATTGAAGTGTTATTGACACAACATTGTTCTTAATCCGTTTTCGGACGACCTAAACCAGACAGCAACCGAAATCGGACCTTCCGCACTTCGAGCTTCCTCTCAAAGGTCGAGAAGGTCACGATGTATCCGCATCATAACAAACAGGCGGTATATTGGCACCACGAGTGGGCTGGTGTGGATGCACCGAGCGCGACCTTCGCTGCAATCAGATAAACGGTCAGCGGCCGCACGGTTACGTGCGCATGCGAGCCAGACGTGTTTGACGGACCGTTATTACGAGATCACGCTCCACGTGCTCAAGTAATTTTACCTTCTTTGAAATAGTCTAAATCAGACTCCTGCATACCCTGACTGCCCTCCTCGGGATGTGATCATCATCATCATCAGCCTATTGCAGTCCACTGCTAGACATAGGCCTCTCCAGTTGTTCGCCAGTTAGGGCAAACATCTGGAGGATATACCCATAATCGCCACGCTGGGCAGGCGGGTTGGCGATCGCAGGGCGTAGCTTGTCGCTCCGGTGACGCTGCTGCCCATCATCGGTCTGTGGTATTATAAACACTTAAATAGCCGCATCAAAATCCGTTGCGTAGTTTTAAAGAATTGGCATAGGTACCTACCTACATAGGGACATACTCGAAAGGGGACTGTTTTATACTACATGTCTGTATCTATACTTATAATAAATCTGTAGAGAGGTCAATTCTGTACATAAAATATTTTTTCAAAATAACTATCAGGGGGTGATAAGTGATCGTTACTGATACCAAAAATGCAATCAGTAAAATTTTTGTCTGTCTGTCTGTCTGTCTGTCTGTATGTTCGTTATAGAAAAAAAAACTACTGAACAGATTTTGACGAAACTTGGTACAATTATTCTTCATACTCCTGGGCAGGTTATAGGATACTTTTCATCACGCTACAATCAATAGGAGCGGAGCAGTGACGGGAAGTGTTGGGAAAACGCGAGAAATTTAAACCTGTATGTTTGAACGCGCATTACGCGAAAACTACTGCATAGAATTGAATGCGGTTTTCACCAATGTATTGCTAGAGGTCTAACTTAAAACTTAGGCACAAGGTATAAATGGGTATTATATGGAAGTCCGTTATTTTTGAAACCCGATATCCACGCGAGCGACGCCGCTGGCACAGCTAGTAAATAAATAATAATATAATAAATAAATAACCCAAGACATGCCACGCTGGGCAACTCAGCGCCGTCTAGCCCCAAACGAAGCGGAAGCTTGTACTATGGGTACTAGACAACTGAAACTTACTTATATACTTTTTTTTGTAAATAAATGGTGTACTTACATAGTAAATGAGCCATCGAGCCAGTCAAGTGTCTGTATAGTAGAAGATTGTCTAAACTAAAATGACGCGAACCACTCCTTAATTATTTTAGATGTACGAGTGCAAATATTAACACCGGCACTTCATCTGTGTGGGAACCCCGATTATTTCGTGAACTATGATTTGCATGTGCACATGACGGCAGGCTAGTTGGGTGATGAATCCGACAACCCTCGCTCCATGGAGCGGCGCCGTCACACTGTTTGAAATAAGACGACTTTTCCTCTCACGATTGGACGACAAATCCGAGAATTGTGCTGTTCCTATATTTGAATTTAACCGTCAACTGAACGACCAATCATAATTGCATTGTTTATGTGTATTGCGGCCATATCTGAAATTTGCTTGTGCGCGTAAAAGCGGTGGTGGGGCGCGGTATTTTGGATTAGACAACCTCTACCTTTCCTGCCCCGAGGTGTTAAGAATATCCACTGCATTTCTTATATCGCGTATCTTACTCGTGTGATACCTGTTGATATACAAGGTAACTTTTTAATCACTATCCAAATTTATTCAGGGATTCGGTACCGTTAATGCAAAAAAGATATGTATAGGTGAAATTTTTACAACAAATTCATTGTCACGAACCAATTATAAATTTCACATGGTTACCATTTCGTAGTAGGTACTCGCGGTAATACCGTCTTACCTTTAATTCGTATCTTAATTCGTAATACCATTGATATTCATCGTTTTGCGTACTAAATATTTACGCCAGAAATGGTAACCACGCGAAATTTATAATGGATTCGGGACAATAACTTTGTTGTGAAAATATTAACTATATTTATTTTTGCAGAAATAGGCTCTAATAACGATACCTAATGCCCAGAAAAAAATTAGATAGTGATTAAAAAGTCACCTTGTATATGCGACTTATACTAACATATTCCACCATTATATAGAGATTAATTTGAAGTATCTACCTAAGTCATTTACACACCTGCATGTATGTAATGAATTATAACTATAATATCATACCTAAAACAAACGAACGTTAGCTTGGCTATGAGTCATCTTATTATCACAACTTATTATTAGATTACAACAGAAGTAAAAAGACAAAATAACCATAGGTAAATCATATTTATTAAATTATTATTAAGAATACAAATAAAAGTGCTCTATAAAAATATAAATAGAAAAATAAATATGGCATCAGTTACTTAAATGCAAAATAAAATTAAATACATTCTTAAACCATTTTCTATTTGTAGACATTATAAAATGTGATAATTTGTACGATTTCATTAATAATATAAGTAAACCTATATAAATAATTGATTTCAATAAATATTTGTTCTTCAATGCAAAATAGGCAAGAAAATCGCTCTCAATACTAGCGTAGTACCTAAGTGCCTTATCACTGGCACTGAACTATCTACAATGCCATGGAATTAAAATATAAATTATTAACACATAAAATATACACAATGTTAATTTATCACAAAAGTACTCACAAAGTAGCATGTGATTTAAAAAACGTACAAAAATGCAAAGGCATCTGGTGATTCAATTCACGTGAATGTTCAGAAAAAAGGTCGGTTTCTATAAAAAATATTGAATTAGACTGACTTGGTAGGTTGAAGGTAGTTAATATTCGTATTAGGCTACATAAGGCCTACACATTTTTTTATCTCAATAGTTATTAATAAGTCCCCGAAAAATAAGTACGCTACTTTTTACAAAAAATTTACTAAAATTATCTAACTTTATTATGGCGTCAATCAACGACACTAATCTATATGAACCGAGACAGCAAAGCAACCGTAGAGATGATGCATTCGAGACTTTTATTGTACAGACGGGCACACATAAACTCTTCTGGTACACTTCAAGCGACAGATAAAGAGTTAAATTTTACCTATAAGGGTAGGTAGATGACTGCCTGTACAACGTCTATTTATAGCATATTTTTTCATAAATTGAAATGCCAATAGCCACTTTTAACTAATTTACACAGTAACATTTTGGTTGAAGTATTCGTGTAAGATATGCCTATTCATGTAAAATTCATAACATACAATATACACTTTGAACTATGTCAAGAAATGTTTTAAAAATTTCAAAAGAATATTCAGTCTTGATTTAAATATGTATAAAATTGTATCAAAATTTACTTAATAAAATAAATATGTGGTATAAAATTTATAAATTACTGTTCCCAACACCTAGTCCCAAAAATAAAACATATCAAAAATCTAACTATGAAATTACGCTTATCTAAAATTTGGCATAATATTTATTTTTTAATTACCTGTTGTTACGAATATATAGCTATTATCATACAATCTGAGTATATTTATAAACAAATTCATACCCTGTGACAAATGCTGTTTTTATTACCTGCCAAACCAGATAAAATTGTATAAAAATATAGATCTAATAAAAGCGAGCACTGTGATATAATTTTTCTTTCATCTACATAACTATACCTACTCTAAAACTTTACGCGTTTAACCCTACTCATAGTAGTACGTACAATGTACATACATTGATCATAATGTTTGTATTTGAAAAATATTCAGTAACACACAATAAGAATTCCTTTATAAAATTTATAAGCCGGAACACCCGAAAGATAACGTACATAAAATCAATCATTCAGCAAATAATGACTCTCTACTGAGATAGCGAGGCGTGAATACTAAAAAATATGATAATAATCGATAACAGTAACGATAATCCTGAACAATAGTAACTTATTCGTGTCCGCCTCATTGCTTGGCTTACTTTACAAATGGTGCATCCATACCGCAGTTACTTCTTAGATCAAGTTGCCAAGCTAGCAACATCTGACAAAAGAAGGTTTTTCATTATAGTACAGCATGACCTCCACGATAAGCGAATGAGTCGTTATGGCAATGGAGAAGTTTGACTGTCCCGTGCACTACATGTAGTGCACAGTTATTGTTTTATCTATTGTGTCTGCTTTGCGAACAGCTAATGGGTTAAGATGTTGCGTTTTAAATATATCAATATCAAACAACGTTGCCCTCAGGGTGCATTTCCACAGAAATGGGTCTGCGCAAAGCAAACAAAAATTTACTATATTGCTGAAATCACACATCTTAGCTTAGCACCACTTTAGTGGAAGACCATCAACAAACAGTCTAAAATAGCACATAATTGGTACCCAAAATTACCTTGTTACCAGTTTAGATTGCCCCACAAAAAGTATCTACGGTTTGGATGCAGCATGTTTGAACAACAAACATAAGTGTTTATTTATATCTACCGATTATCAAATCACGCCCTTACGACTCTTGTATGGGCTTAAAGTGTGCGAGCGCGTAGTCGTGGTAGTACATCATGATGGCGAGCGGCTGGCCGAGGATGAGCGAGCTCCAGACCATCATGTTCCCGTAGCGCGGGCCCAGCTTCACCTCCGCGAACCGCGAGATCACCGCCAGCGGCGGCTGCACCATCATGCCGAGGAACGCCCATATCCTGAACATCTGCAACGGGACGCTCACCTGGAATAGACAATACAGGAAATAAATACTTTTTCTTTTTATTTAAATACTTTTTCTTTTCCTTAGTCAATCTGCTTTCCTTTACCTGAAGGTTGTCTGGAAGAGATCACTATAAGGGATAAGACCGCCTAGATTTTACTTTGTGTTGTTTGTAATATGTTTTCCTTAGTCAATCTGCTTTCCTTTACCTGAAGGTTGTCTGGAAGAGATCACTATAAGGGATAAGACCGCCTAGATTTTACTTTGTGTTGTTTGTAATATGTTTTCCTGTAATGTCTGTGTTTTTGTGCAATAAAGAGTTTCTATCTATCTACCATATTGGGTTAAACACAAAGTTTTCCCTTGCATTCCGAATGCAAACGGAGCCTAGCACGGCAGTTGAAATTCGTTTTTTAAATGAACCCGACCGGGAATTACACCCACCATTCACGAGAAACAGGAACTTTCGAATAAGTACTTTCCGCAGTGGAGCATCATCAATAGTGTCATCACTTGACTTGACGGTGGCAACTGGCTGATATGACTATTTGTCTGTTGCCATAAGGACTTGGATTTCTCTGTGGCTTTCCTTCAGGCGAGGGTAAAGTAACGATGCTGTTCTACTGTAAAAGAAAACCGTCACACGGTCTTCTGTAAGTTTTAAAAGTACACTTATGTTTTATTCCAGAGATATCTCTTATCACAATTTTGTGAATGTGAGGAATTTATGTGGTGGTTGAATCATGTTTTGAATATTTATTAGCGTTTTTACGGTTCCGTAGTTCACATCCGGGACCATTATTATGTAGTTTCGTCATGTCCGTCCGAAAAAATTGTTTTTTCTACCCCATCGTTCGGGGCATCATTATAAAGGTAAAGAATTGAAAGGTAATAATTTAAACAGCTTTAATAACAAAATCAAAAAAAAAATTGGTAACACTCACCAAGTACTCATGGAAAAATGCTGATATGAAGAAGACGACGGCGCTGGCAGCTACCCTGCTGTACCCAGCCTCGGTGAGCGGCTTGTAAACATGCCGTACTGCCCACATGTGTACCGGCAGGTTCCACGTGCTCCAGAACACGGAGATGTTGTTCGCGTTCCACCAGTCGCCGTAGAACTTGCGGTCCGCGAAGTGCAGCAGCTCACCCATCAGGTTCAGGAACGAATGGAACGACAAGTAGAAGAAACACAACCATATTAAATGGTTCGGTACCTGGAAGCGGTGAAAAGGAGGATGAGTTGTGGTCACGCCAGTAGGGCTCTTCACAATGCATGCGTAAGTATATTCGCTCGGATTCGGAACGTTATTCAAATTTGACAATAATTGTACTAGACTAATGTCAAATTTGGATGAACAGGCGCGAAAGATTCCGAACCTCAGCGAACCTTTGAATGAACGTCATTCGAATTTATCGAATTTGACATTAGTTGTACTAGACAAATGTCAAAATTCAATGAACGTACTAGATAGTTTCCGAATCCGAAAGGAAATAGACATCGCGAATAGCCCTGCTGGCTTCAGGATACTAGGAAAAAGAAGATTCCTGAGATATGACGTATGATATGACCCGTATACTCTTTATTGTATACGGTTTTGGAACGAAATTAGCCGATATTTATTAGGTTTTTGTGGAATTGTCATAAAAGTAGTTAACAAGATGGAATTGCGGGTCATAGTATAGTAGGTAGGTATGTGAGTCAATTAGATATACATTTTGACGCAACGTTAATATGTACTTGAGTCATCCTACAGAAATTTTAATTCGTATTGTGGGTCAAGAAATGAATAATAGATCTTGAATAGTCGTGAGGTGAGTGGTGCATAGGCAACCAGGGGCTATATAGAGTGGGCAACGTGCGTGTGTTACCCCTGGTGTTGCAGGCGTCCAAAGGCTGTGGTAACCGCTTAACATCAGGCGGGCCATAGGCTTGTGCCACCTTAGTGGTATAAAAAAATATTTTTGAATAGATTTTTTCATTTGATTTTCAATACTTACAGACAGTTTCAACAATCGTTCAGTTATCTTAATCGGATCCATTTTAGAGAAAGGGTCGACGGAGTTGGTGACGGAGGGTATCATCCATTGCTGGAACAGCGCCATTATCAGATTCATCCCAAATATCACTTCGAGCAAACGCTTCACCAGAAATCTCTTCCTGATCCTGATGCAAGAAATGTTTTTATGAACTACATAATAAAACATCTTAGGCAGAGCTTTTAACACTAGATCGTAAACAATTCCTGGTGTTTTTAAGTAAACGGAACGGAAAATCGAAGCTCTAATCGTGTACCTATAAATGATAGGATGAAATAATAGTATATAGTATAGAGCAAAGGCGGCCAGCTTTACCCGGCTAAAGACAAACTTCTTTACTGACGAAACCCTCTGCGATCTACTTCTTGAAATTCAAAAATAAAATAAAAAATTGGTATTTCACTACTACTTATTATGTATATTCAAGTTGGATAGATTATTGTTTTGCCTAAGATCCGTCATGACAGCCGCGATAGACCACTCGACCACGATTAGCGGTTAGGCACACCTGGTACCTATAGAGTAATGTCTTGTATACGTTTCCTCATTGATCTACCTACAACTATTAAATTTAAATATATTTAGACAAACTGCGTGACTAACCGTGTTGTGCGCGGGAAATTCAACTCATAACAGAGGGTAGGCGCCAAAAGAAAGTAGAATAAGTCCTTAAGGTTCAGATTGTCGGGGTACTTGACCAGGCGGGCCTCAGCGATCTCGTCATTCTTGTCGTCGTCGAAGCTCTCTGCAAAAACAGTGTTTGTTTATATGGATTGCCATGAATCATATTCATTGTATCTTTGGGTAACAACTTCAAAACTGCCCATGGATTTAAAGACCAATCAAGTTCTAATACACAAAAGATTTCAAAGTGAAAAATATTCACACATTTCTTTTGTGTCAAAATAATATTCGGTAAAAACGGTAACATAAGTTATTATTGCAGCTGTGTGCAGGTGTGTAGCTTCGGATCCAAAATTTCGCTCGGATTCGGAAACTTTTTATAAACGTCATTCACATTTGGCATTAGAGATATACTAAAGTAATGTCAAATTTGTATGAACGTGCGTAATCCTGTTTGCTACAATGGGGTTTTATTCACTTGCCTCTTATTTACCCACCTCAGGAACGAATTTAAATTCGATAATTACGTATGCTTTGTTTTTTGCTAATTCGGTGCTGTTGTCAATATCTACATTTCCTCCTTCTTAGAGTAATAGAAAAGGCGGCCTTGTCATCATCATCGGACTGCGCTTAAGGAAGGCCCTTACCCCTACGTTCCCTAAGTAAAATAGACGGCTTATTAGCTCCACAACATGACTTATTACTACTCAGCCAAGGTAATGCGGTGGTAATTGTGTAAATAGATTTGTGTATAAGCCGAGCCGGGTTTGAAGATTTAAACCAACGCGACAGTTCTCTGTTAATGGGCAAAGTTCTTTCGTAATGAGCTGTCATCACACTAAATAAAGTTATAAGTAATACAAGAAAAGCCACGCACCAAATAATTAACAAAATAATTTATCACACATTTATAAAGCCAAAGAAGAAATATAATTTCAACACTTATTAAGATTAGAGACAGAAAAAGCAGCGAGGGCATTGAACCACGTGATTGATTTCGACACACTCGTGAGATAAGGCGATAATGTAAGCAAATAAAATGTGACACAGTTTATTTCTTTATTGTAATGAATTTCGCGCCGAATCAGGAAAATGTAGTTGTTATTTACCTACGGTTTTGCTAAATGTGCAAACATGTAACTAAGTAGTAGTTAACCGTAGGTATTGGATAGAATACCTATCCATATTTTTTAAGTCGCATTTTTGAAATATGATTGTTGCAAAAAGAGACAACAACTTCATAATTACCAGAATCCTAATTAACAGGTATGG
The DNA here is from genome assembly GCA_031163375.1 of Conogethes punctiferalis. NCBI lineage: Eukaryota > Metazoa > Arthropoda > Insecta > Lepidoptera > Crambidae > Conogethes > Conogethes punctiferalis. The sequence goes on from CM062080.1 coordinate 11,504,277, forward strand.
ACAAGTGGAGTCTTATCCTGAATTTCGAAAAACACTATTTCGACTAGACGCCACTTCGAACGTACGATGATGCGACAGAACACTACTTCGACAGATCTCTAGTCAGACAATACACTACTCCGACAACATTCTATTTCGACAAGCCATTACTTCGACAGAACACAACTGCAACATCACACATATTCGACAGAACACTGTTCAGACAAAATATTAGAATTTGACAAAATATCTAATATTTTGTCTGAACAGTGTTTGAAGTAGTGTTCTGTCGCATCATCGCCATCATCATACGTTCGAAGTGGCGTCTAGTCGAAATAGTGTTTTTTGAAATTCAGGATAAGACTCGACAAGTGTAATTATTCTACGCTTAGGTACGGTAAGAGCTGCCGAAATCAATACACTTAGGTCAATAAAGGCATATAGTTAGACAGAAAAAGAACTATTTAAGCCAATGCCATCACAACCAACTTACGCTCATGTTCAGCAGTCATTAGCTTATCTGCAAATGACAATGTTTATCATGATAACATCCAAGTAAGGGTCTTTACAATTTGTGTGTTCATTATCGATATCATCAATTATGTGTAGAACGAAAAAAATACTTGCATAATAAGTACCTACTAGATTTTTCGTATATTATTATTATTGCATAATTCAATGTTGAATAAGTAGCGATTTTACGACCTTGTGGCACAATCGACGCGCAAAGGTTACGGGTTCAATTCCCAGTCATTGTAATATGAGTACCAGACTCGAGACACTTACGTAGTAACTATTTATTAATCTGTGCTTAGGGCAGGGTTTTATAAAATAGCTTTCCTCTAGCTTAATTGGTTTACACTTTGTATTATAATAATATATTATTTTCTTACTATACTTACTCCAATTAGGTGCCGATATACTTTGTCTTCTAAGTTTGTTCTTAGCAAATTTCCCTTTGGTTCCATTTCTGCACCAGTGATTTGTATGGACGTAGCTCCACAATTTCAGAAAGAGAATCAAATAAATCATACATACTGTTGTTATACCCACTGAAAAAAAAAATATCATCAAAAATCATTTGCAGAATAGCAATAATAATTAATCTAACCATAAAATAAAAGACTTACCAAAACTAAATTCTGCACCTTTATGATGCAGTACAACTATTGGCAATATTATCATAAAAAATAAATTGGATATCTGTAAAGTTAATCCAATTTTTTGAGATAAGAAATCCTGAAAAAGAAATTAGATTGAATAAGTATATTCTAGTACGTAATGATGTAAAAATTTAACACAGGTAGGGAGGAAATGCTTCAAATAACATCAGCTGATAAAATTGTGGTCATGTGCCATGCAATAATTCATACAACTTTTTTCCATGTAATGAGAGATGGGTGAGGATTGGCCCTTAAAGAGGCATATACATAATTTCTAAATGGACTTGTCTGATTTGTCAAAGACAACACTTGAAGTCAAAAAATAACCATTTAATGCAAAGCTGGCATTGTTAGAGCTACAAGAGTAATACCCATTTTCAGGAATAGCCACCTAAGTTAAAAAAAAAACCCCTAGCAGATTTTAAGAAACACTTTGCACTTAACTTAAATTGATTCTTATGTATGATACTTAATTAAATTAAGCCACTTACCACAGCTATTCCTTTTTCTACTAATAGTGTAGTGACAACTGGAACAATACTGACTGGAAAGAAATTCATGTATTACAATATGCACATAATCAACAATTAAAAAAATTGCAGCAGATCTTATATCTAATGTGATGATAAAATATTCCCTTTATTAAAACAAGTATTTGTACTTATTACTTTCATTATAAAGGTATTTATTTCCTTCTTCTTAGAAATACATACATGCATAAATGTAATGTAAATAAAACATAATACTCACATATTAAAAGAATAACTGCAGGATATTGGTAACTTTTGCCTTCATTGTATCCAGTTAGTACTATAATCCATTCTATGGGATTCACACGCAGTCCATACCTAGAAAGAAAGTCACCTGTTAGGAATAATTTCATAATATACATTTAATGCAAACATATAAAACAAATTTAAATATTTATGAAGTCGACAACTTGGTATAAAAACTTGTAGCCCACATGCTAGAAGGAAGTATATTAGGGGTCTAAAGATCAACTTGATCTTTCATGGCAAAATCCTGTGTGATGTACTTCTTGAAATTTAAAAACATTATTATTATGCATACTTAAGTTAGAATGTTTTTGTCTTGCCATAATCACATGATGTGGGTGTAATGGACCAGCTACAATATAATTTTATATAAGAACAAACTGTGCCAGCGGCGTCACACACATGGATATGGGGTTGCAAAAATAATGGACTTCCATAAAATGGTGCCTAAATAGATGAAAGTGGAAGAAAAAAACATGTTGTGATGAACTTTTGTATGTTGCTATAGGGTAGTTTAGCCGGTTTCCCGTCCAGCTCTGGTTTTCGTCCATTACCTACAACATTTACGCAGAATAGCATAATATTAATAGTCAACCGCGCAAGATTGGACTTGTAACGGCCTTTGACGTCATATCTGCACGTCTACCAAAATTTAAAAAGATTGACAATTCAGAACTCGAATAAAAGCTATGTCTGTCTGCGGCTTGCTTCCGAGCTATGAACACGCCATCTTGAATGTGAAAAAATTAGTGGCGCGAGGTAGCTGCACGGTAAGTTTTTTTTGGTAATTTACGCATGTATTTATTTGTTTTGGTCATTTACAACTAAGTAAAGATACAAAGTTGGCATTAGGAGGTGTTTTTCGTACTTATTTAACGAATTACTTATAAAATCTAAGTGGACGGAAATGGAATTACCTATTTCGCAAAATATTCTGTTGTCGTCCACATGGACGAAAACACAAAAATATCAGTGAAATTTGATAAATCAGTTAAAGTTAGGAATGCGAAGAAATTCATTCAATTTTTTTATGGCTGGATCTTTGTTAGATATTCGATCTAGAATTTCATTTTCGTACACGAATTTATCAGTGTTACAAGCATAAATATATATTTAAATATTTGGACGGAAACCAAAAATATCGATAAAAATTACTCTAGTTTTCGTCCAAGTACTTTAATATAAGTGGACGACAAGTAGAAACACCAGTTATTTAGTTTTCGTCCATTACAAACAGCGATTATTATCTTGGTTAGGCATGACTTTTTTCACTGCTGGTATTATATTATCATTATCGCCTATATCATTTGCCGCTTAGTATATCTGGTTATTAAATGCATTGTTTTAGATGACGTCATTGGAGCCGAAAAAATAAGGAAAAAAACAAATTCTTACACAGAAGATGCCGTCCCGGGCCTCTCGCATCCAGCACTTGCCAGCCGTCCTGCGCAAATCGTCACTCCACCTGGCCTGAGGGCGTCCTACACTACGTTTGCCGAGACGTGGTCTCCACTCCAGAACTCGTTTACCCCAACGGTTATCGGTTCTGCGGATGATGTGGCCAGCCCACTGCCACTTCAGCTTACTGATCCGGTGAGCTATGTCGGTAACTTTGGTTCTCTGCCGGATCACCTCATTTCGGATCCGATCTCAGAGAGACGCCGAGCATAGCCCTTTCCATAGCTCGCTGAGCGACCTTCAACTTGTGGACTAGCCGTACCGTGAGTGTCCACGTTTCGGCTACGTATACATATAACCGGTAGAACGCACTGATCGAAGACTTTCGTCTTTAGGTAACTGTGGGATCGACGATGTGAAGACTCGACGAAGTTTCCCAAACGCTGTCCAGCCTAGCTGAATTCTCTTTTTCCAAAGTGGTTTCCACCCAACTGCAATGTCTGTCAAGGTATACATATTTTTGAACAGCTTCGAGGACGGCGCCGTGCACTGCAATCGGTTCCGATAGAACATCTTCATTGAACATGACCTTGGTTTTATCCAAGTTCATCCATAGGCCGATGCGCACAGAGGAGTGAGCCAGTTCATTCAGCATCTGTTGTAGGTCCTGCAGCGATTCTGCCATTATGACGATGTCATCTGTAAATCGCAAATGTATTCGCCAGTCACGTTGATGCCACGTCCTTTCCAGTTCAGCGTGTTGAACATATCCTCCATTGCATTAGTGAACAACTTTGGGGAAATGACATCCCCTTGTCTCACTCCTCGATGCAACGGTTATAGGCCTTGTTTGCTGGTTTTGTACTTGGACGGAAATGGTGGCGGCTTCGTAGAGACATCTCATCACATGGATGTATCGCCATTCTACTTGGCATCGCTGCAGGGACTCCAGAACAGACCAGGTTTCACAGGGGCTGATTATACTCTCGCACTGTGTGGATGTGTGGTTGTGGTGCTGTATCCGCTCCGAAACCCAGCCTGTTCCGTCAGTTGGAATTCGTCGAGTCTTCGCGCAATACGGTTCGTGACCACTCTTGAAAACAGCTTATAGACGTGGCTTAAAAGGGAAATGGGTCTATAGTTCTTCAATGGGGTTTTGTCTCACTTTTTGAAGAACAGGACAACCACACCCCTAGTACACGCCTCCGGAGTTCTCCCTTCCAGAAGGACAGCGTTGAAAAGCTTTTGGAGCTCCCTTAAAATTTTGTATACGTGTAAATTCCGTTTTGTTTTAATTGTTGATTGGATAAGAATGACATAAGTCATATTAATTCTGATTTTGCAAACAAATCTAAACAGATTTTGAAGATAATTAATGTTTTTATCAGCCAAATGCTGTTATAAAAATACATTTTGTATGTTATTATACAAACGCATTATAGTTGCATTTCATTAAGCTGACTAAAAACACAATTATATCACTGATTTTTAATTCATTGCATTATAATCCTCTTTATTAACAGCGGACGAAAAGTAACGTAACATATGTCGAAAACTAATATTTTTGGACGAAAACTGACGAAATCGGTACTTTTCACTAAAATATTTTTTATAAAAAAAACGATGACTATAATTAATTGTCCCTTGGTGTAAACATGAAATAGACTATATTAGCGTTTAATAAAAATATAGTTTGTTAGATTTGGCCCAGTGGAACATATTTTTTTTAAATGTTGAACCTGGCAACTCCACTAATTGGACGAAAACCGGCTAAACTACCCTATTTATAATTTAGTTCAACTTACTTTAAAAGATTTTCAAGAAAGAGTCGAAGTCCTCCAATGGTCAGCATAAGAAAACCCCAATTGACCAATCCTGTAAAATTGGTGAACTCTGAACTCCATGAAAATAAGGAATCTCTCGGTTTGTGGAGTCTAAAAGCAAAAACAAAATTAAACATTCAACTAATTATATATCTATAATGCATACCCAATTTTTTTGTTATTATATTTCCTTGCTTATCTGCAATTTAAAAGTATTTTCTCTGCACATTTTATGACCTTGTAAGGCAAAGATATCCAGACACAATAGATTTAACAATAGATTAAGATATGATATTATAAGAACATTCGGTATTATAACTTTAAAATGTTAGCTTAAATCTTAAACAGCAACTTATAAATTGGAATCTGATGACAATCTGGGTCAGAGTGTAGGCCTGACATTAACCAACGAAAGAAGAGATCAGGCAGACGGAACAATAAATAATATTGCACTAATTTTTAAATGTGTAAAGACTAAATAATAAAGACTTACGGCTTATCAGACTGTAGTTTGCGCGCCTTATTCTCCTTTTCAGTTATTTCCTCTGCCTTCGTAACACTCTGTGCTCTCCTGTATCTCAGAGCTTTTTCTTCTGCCTCTGTAGTCATTTTTTGGGTGTCTTCTATCACTTATTATCAGAATATTACATCCGACCTATAATCAGAAATTAAAAACAACTGGACTAAGCTGGACAACCAGACAAGTCGCTGCCGACCAAATTAACCTTTGATTACCTTCGCTTCGTTAAGTATCTTTAACCGTATCTACCTACTTTAATCCTGTATCGAATAATATGTCAGTCAGAAAGTCTTGACTTGACCCAAGTGAGATAACGCATATCAATAATTTAATTTTAATTAAAATTTGTCCATTTTTACGCTTTGTGACAAGTTGCTATTGTCCTGTGTTACAGAATACAGACAGTCACTGACTGACAGTGAGACAGTGACAGATGAGGCGAGTCTATCCATGGAAGTATTAAGTACTACGATGAGTCTATCGTCTATCGACAAAACCAAAATCAACCAAAATGCATTGACTGCTACGACTAACGACTATTATTGAATGTGTCGAGCTCAGGGACCGTAGTAGCACTTCCATGAGTACATATTACTTCCTTTCCATGGTCGAACTTTTTGGGGCAAAGTCAAAATTCTGCCCTGCAAATTGAATTAAGGCCCTGTCCGCACTGCGATTATTCACCGCGCGATTTTAATTCTCGCGATTCTTTTTCCGCGACCGGAATCACATTATATACGCACTGCGAATAAAATTCCGCGCGTATTTTGTCATTTCGGTGGAGTTCCCGGCTGAAACGGACGTGTACAATGGACAGAAGAAAAATTTTAATTTACTTGATACTACGGCGCGGCGGCGGCGACGAAATAGAGCTATCAAAAGATGCCAAGAATACTGGATTCATCCCTTTACGGCACTGAGACCTATGAATGGATTTTTCTACTTAAAATATCAAGAGCTACGAAAATACAGTAAAAAGTTCTTCGGATATTACAGAATGAGTAAAATATCATTCGATAATTTACTACGACTAGTTGGTGCGGCTATTACTTATCAAGATACAAATTGGAGAAAAGCAATTTCAGCTGAAGAGAGACTTTCGATGCTTCTGTACTTATTAAGAGCTAGCTAAATAAAACTAAGGAATAATTTTACAGAATCATTTATTAGACAACAATTAACTTTTATTTTTAAACAAACATAACAAAATCTTTCATTTTAAAACTCCCTTCTACTCCGTACGTATGAATAACGACCTAAAGTACATATTTGGAATAATCACAGATATAAGTAGTAATGTAGAGATGATGATTTATCAAACAGTAATTTGTCCCACAAGGGCGGTCTTCTATGCATAAGTATGATTAATTGCTCTATATCAAAGTCATCATCTTCTGGTTTCGGTGTATCATCCTGCACGCCCGGCAATGAAAGGGCGGGAGACGAAGCGCGCGACATCTTCCTTGCGCTGTTAGTTTACGACTGAGCGGATCGCGCGATTTTTTTTCCGCAGTGCGGACAAGCCCGTACCAGTTTATATTGCATAAAACATTCGCGCGGAAAGAAATCGCGGTCATTTTGCATCAATTCACAGATTTTTTTTCCGCGCGAATTTTTAATCGCCAGTGCGGCTACTTCTATAGTGTTGCACGAGTTACAGAATTGCGGAAAAAAAATCGCGCGGTGAATAATCGCAGTGCGGACAGGGCCTATATAAGTGTTATTACACTACACGGTCGGCAGAGCGGTAAGGGAGCAAGGCAGACCGGGTCGACCCGGTCGCCATAAATCGGGACGCTTACTTCCTGAATCCTATTACACCGCACTGATTCAGGGTCAGGGTCCCTGAATAACGTGAGGTGTAATAGGCCTTTAACCTTCTGGCAACGCTGCATAGATCTCGAACCGCTGCGGCTGCGGTACCGAAACTTATCGCCTCGTTTAACAGTGCATTGGGTGACGCGCCTTATTCGACACAATATAATGGGCTAAAGCAGCCACTGTCCAATGCCATGAAACTAAAAAATAGTTTTATTACAAGGGGGGATTGTCTGTCATGTTGGTTGAGATACCTTTCATCATTCAACGTTCATTTCATTCGAGGTTTCTTTCGAGGCTTTTTACTTTTGTCAGCGTAATGTGAGAAAAGATAAGAAAAATAAAACTAAAGAGATAAGTAATCTCTGGCAAAATCTACGAAGCAAATAGCATATCAAGTGCAAAATGAAAATTTGGACGTCTGAACACACTTTCAAGTATGTTTTAAATGACGCAACAGTACCTACAAAATAAAGAAATTATGATTACAAAATTGTTAAAAATTGTTTTACAGCCATCCGTGGGAGACAGTGGCTCAAGCAGCATGGCGGAAGTACCCTAATCCTATGAATCCAGCAGTCATAGGCACCGATGTTGTCGAAAGAAGAGTTGTAGATGGTGTATTAATTACTCACAGACTCGTCAGTTCGAAATGGTTTTTCCCGAGATGGGCTCAAGCAGTAAGTTTCAAATCAGTTTATTTCGAATACCTACATTGAGTAATGTATAAACACCTATTTAAACCAATTTAATTAATGGTCGCTTTGTGCTGTCTGTACCCAGTGTTTTGCGTCACTTATTCTCCATGTGCCAGTAATTATAGACGACCTTGAAAACATCTAGTTGTAGAATATTTTTAGGAAATAAATTTTTCAAGGGCACTGATTGTTTTGTGTGTGGATTTTAGCCAATACATTCAGTCTACAAATATACAAACACTTATGATGTTTTTAGCTATAGGTAAATCTTAGATAACAATTTAACATAAATTGCAGCTATTTAATCATCATATTATGTTTTAGTCCTCACATTCAATAAATCATTCAAAGAATGCCTTGCACACCCTTTGAGACTCCAACCCCAAGTAAATCCATAAAAGGATAGTTCTTATAAAATAAAACCAGCATTTTAATTACAGTATCTAATTTGTGCTAATTTCAGCTCATAGGAACTGCAAAAATATGCTATGCCAGTGAAAAATCGGAAGTTAACCCATTTGAACGGCAGATGACATTAAAAACCAGGAACTTGACATTTTGTCGGTATATCGCAGTTGATGAAACCGTGAGATACACACCACATCCAACAGATTCTGCTAAGACCCTCCTCCTTCAAGAAGCTGTAGTCACTGTACAAGTAAGTACTAATGTTTATTGGTAGTGAAGTATTTGTTTATAATAAATAAATAAATTGGTAGTGAAGTAATAAATGAAAATCATGCAGTTATTACTGTCTCAGAACTAGCTCCATATGTTAATCTGATGTATGAGCTATTCAGAATTTTTGTGTGGAAGACCAACATCCATCCATCCAAACAAACTTTTGCTTAGTAGGATGTAATAATTGACTATTCAACTTATCCTACATATATAAAAATAAAATAATGTCTAGTACTCATAAAAATGGCAGAAAATAACAAATCTTTTCATTTTCAAAATGTATAGGATTTTTGGAAAAACAGTCTCCATTTTAGATGCTGCCAACCATATACTACTCATAACATGCCAAGACCATGCAAAATTAACTTGGTTGATTCATTTCATGGACACCAAACAATAAATAATATTTCATTGTATACAGCATCTAAATAACATTCTGTAATGACAATTTTTATTTATAAGATTGTCTCCATACCAGAAGTATCAATTAACATAAGGGACAAAACACGGTTTTTCAGGAGAGCCAAAAACTATTTTATATTTTTAAAACTCTCTGTAACTTTTTACTGTCTGCTCCAATTTTAATTGTGTCTAGAGCAAAGTTTCTTAGAATTTTCTCTTCTTTCATGATATAAACAAAAGAATTAGGAATACCCAGCGGTTTAAAAAATAGTGTGTCCCTTACATTAAAAAAATATGTTTAGTTGTGCCTTATGTTACTAAAATTTTATGTGTAAAAAGGAAATTTACCGAAATCCTAATGTAAAGGACTTTTACAGTGTTGCATTTTGATGTAACTATAGATTATTTACTAAATTTATGGCATTCTATTACCATAGAAATAGATTATTTGCATGATAAAATGTTAGTTTCAGTCTATAACAGATTTAAATGAAATTTAGTAAAAAGAAAGTATAATAATAATTACTTTTAATAGTTTTTTTTTATTTTCGACTTTTTACTACAGTAGAACTCCAATTATCCGAACTCCGACTATTCGAATCGCCGATTATCCGAATCACAAAAAATTGTCCAAAAAAGTCTTAGTGCGCTATTATTCTTCCCTCCTAGTGCAGTCAATGAAGCATTATAGGTCCGAATTTTTTTACTGTGAACCGAATTGCATACAATTTTGGAATTAGGTTCATCTTACCATTAACTTCAAAAGTGAAAATGATTTGAACTCCACCACCACCCTGGGGGTGGTTGCCACCCCTTCTCGGAGGTCAATGGTTTTTTTTTTCAAAATAACCTCGGATATCGATTGAAGGTCCAAATTTAAGCAAAAAATCATCTATAAAGTTTTTCGAAAAATCTAATACTTTTCATGTTATTGGCAATTGAAAACTTGAAAATTTTTCACTTTTTTTCATCGGTTTTTTTCAAATATCTCCAAAAATATAAGTTTTATCGAAAATTTTATAAGGAACAAAATTGAAGCAGGTAAAAAAATTAACAATTTGGTTTTTTATAAAGTATTCTAAGTGCAATATTAAGCTAGATATTAAAGATCAAAGCCGTTTTTTATTTTATCTGAAATTTCATCGATGTAGTCAATACCATCTATCAGCGAGAAAATGCAATTTATGCTTTCTAATCAAAAAGGGTTTTATAGTGCTTGAAATAAGCTTTAAAATGAGCACTATTAAAAGTCTTTTGCATGTAAAATAAGTGAGCTGTATTGCAAATAAGAGGAGCATCGACTGTTTTTTCTTTTGAATCAATGGGTTTAAATAAGTGCCATTTCCACCAAAACTAAAATTAATCATATTCCGCCTAGAATTAACTTAATTATAAAGAATTTGATAGATTGTATTAGTTTGGCTGCTTTAGGACACTATTTTCAAAAAAGTCGTGATTGAAAAAAAATCGAAAATTTCAAATTTTTAAAAAACCCACCTTTTCATAATATCTCAAAAATGACGATAGATACGTATAAATGTGTAGGGATTAAAAATTTAGATATTTTTCTGACCAACAATTTGGTCTTTTTATTTTTTATGTGAAATAAAAATTGACGGAGATATGATTGTTTAAAGAGCGCGTGGCAGCGCAATCACAGCCTCTCTCAAGCCCTTTCACCCTTCACCGTTTTATAAAAAGGTTTTTTACTATATATTGCAATAAAGGATGTTGTAGCTCTCTTATTTATCTTTACAATGGTATTTTATAAATTGTGATAGCATGAAAATTTAAGGAGTTATGGCCCAAAAACTTATCATATTTTTTTCTACTTAGTAACTGAAAGTTTCGGAGTGAATATTTGGAGCAATGTGAAATGATTGGCGATACTTCCAAGTGATAAGATGTCTCTATGAAGCTGCCACTATGTCCGTCCAAATACAGAATCAGCAAACAAGGCCTATACCGTTGCATCGAGGAGTGAGACAGGGGGATGTCGTTTCCCCGAAACTATTAACTAATGCAATGGAGGATATGTTCAAGACGCTGAACTGGAAAGGACGTGGCGTCAACATAAATGGCGAATACATCTCTCACTTGCGATTTGCAGACGACATCGTTATAATGGCAGAATCGCTGCAGGACCTAAAAACACAAATGCTGAATGAACTGGCTGACTCCTCTATGCGTATCGGCCTATGGATGAACTTGGACAAAACCAAGGTCATGTTCAATGAACATGTTCTACCGGACCCGATTGTAGTATACGGCGCCATCCTCGAAGTTGTTCAAAAATATGTAGGGCAGACATTGCAGTTAGGTGGAAACAACTTTGAGGACGAGGTGAATAGGATAATTCAGCTAGGCCTGGCAGCGTTTAGGAAACTACGTCGAGTCTTCACATTGTCGATCACACAGTGCCTAAAGATGAAAATCTTCGATCAGTGCCTTCTACCAGTTATGACATACGGAGCCGAAACGTGGACATGAACCGTAAGCCTAGCCAGGTGGAGTGACGATTTGCGCAGGGCGGCTGGCAAGTGCTGGATGCGAGAGGCCCAGAATCGATCTAAGCGGTGAACATTCGGAGAGGCCTATGTCCAGCAGTGGACTGATACGGGCTGATGATGATGATGATGAAAATATTACTTACTATAAACTTACATCTTTTTATGTCATACCAAAGTATTTTTTGTGATTTTTTTCAATTTAGGGGTTGTTTGCTTGGGTTGTAAGATTTTCAAGGGGTTGAAAATGATTTTAATATGAGGTTATTGTATTAAACAACACTTTACAATTTCACCACTTACTATTAGACTGGTTTCTAGCGATAAAATGGCTTAAACTCATTTTTTCCATTAAGGGGTCATTTACACCCCTTAAAAATAATTGGCGGAGTTCAGATCATTTTCACTTTTGAAGTTAAGGGTAAGATAAGGCTAATTCCAAAATTTCATGCAAATCGGATCACAGTAAAAAAATTCGGAGGTTAGGCCGTATTTTTCGCTTCATTGACTGGCACTATCCCGCGAAGCCAGTGTTTGCGCGTCAAGTCTTGACTTGACTTGTCTTAACGGTTAAAGGCCGCAAAACAGCTTACATTGACGGAGATGTTTAAAAAACAATGATTTTTATTTCTAAACTTGTACATAAGTACATTTTATTTATATTTAAAACATGTGAAAATTTCATGTTTCTTTCATTTAATTCAATAAAAAAAAAGAGTGCAATATCAAAACGTAGCTTTTATTCTCTCAAATGGCAATTTTTTAAAAAAAAATCCGATTATCCGAATGGGTCCCGGTCCCCATTAATTCGGATAATTGGAGTTCTACTGTACTATTGGTGAAATTGGAATGGTTGGCATAACATTTTCTATTGGTATTTTATCTTATTATCCTCATCAGCTATCATAGTACTTAAAAAAACTCTAATCATGAATTAACGTAAGGGACATGTCATTTAAATCAACTAATTTGAGGTAACACTTATTTTATTTTGTGGTCAAAAATCATTTACACAGGCCAAACATTTTACTGTAAGGGATGTTTTTAACGATAGAATTTTTTCGATAATACCAATCGATAGAGCAGAAAATTCTGAATCTAATGATATAACTCATTTTTGCCAAAATGTCCCTTACGTTAATTGATACTTCTAGTATCGATGATATCTATCCTATTTAAATACTATCCATGTATTTTTCTTATTTTTTATGTATCACAATCAGCATAATGCCACAAAGTTAAAGCTGATATGTTTATAATTAGGTTTATTTCACATTATTTGCTAGCTATAATATCATAACAGAAAAACTGTCTATCTGTATCTCTATCTCGGCTGTATTAATACTTAGGTAAAATCATTACTTTTTATTTTCCTATTGAAAAACAAAACATAATAAATATAATTTTATAATTTTTAATCCACCTTATTTAGAGGATGGTAAAGTAAAAAGTTGAGGTACATAAACGTGTTGAAAGCTGATAACGTAGCGACAATGTCCGCCATGCGCCGACGCACGCGACTTGTGACGTCAGGGATACGAAGTTTATAGCGATGCACGTGTTTGATTAATGAATGTTAAGTACCTACATATGATGTGAATGGAAAATTATAAGCACTGCCAACTATAATTTTGTACTAGAATTATTCTTTCAACTACTGTCTCTGAAATGAATGCCGAATCAAATACTTTTACACACACACACAATTAAGATTATTAAAAAATGTTATTTTATTGTTACCTACATTACTTATTCTGTATTCAATAGCACTAATATTTGTCAAAAAATTGTTACAAATTATTGATATTTTATTGCACTTGGAATGAGACACCCAAACCACCCTAGTGCATTTGTTTTAGGATTACAATGACAAGGTTGTCGCTAGCCGAGGGTCGTGGGTTCGATTCCCGCACAGTACAGACATTCGTGTTCATAAACATGTCTGTTTGTATTGGTCTTTGAATATGTATAAATGTATTTATTTACAAAAAAAAAAGTATCTAAGTAAGTTTATCAGTTGTCTAGTGCCCATAGTACAAGCTTTGGCTTAGTTTGGGACTAGATGGCGATGTGTGGCCCAGCGTGGCATGTCTTGGGTTTTATTATATGTATTTTATTTTCAGTAACTACCTACCCTGTCTTAATTGCCTGTGAGAATTTGTTGCCGTCATCATTGAATCTTAGCTCTCACATTGAGGTCAACTTTCACAACAAACCCATAATGTGAACGACGGCAGGTTTTAGCTAATAAGAGCAATGGCAATGCCTTCTGCCTTCTCTTATAAGACATTAGGGATATCTATATTGTAATTTCATCATACCTATTAGATATCATTTAATATTTAAATTGATCTTGTCTTTAGTTGATATATAATTTTTTTTTGTTCTTTTGCAGGGAGTGCCGCTAAGTAGTTATATGGAAGACTTGTTAGCAAACAAAATATCATTGAACGCTGGCAAAGGTCGTCAAGCAATAGAGTGGGTAATTGGGAAACTGGATTCAGAAATCAAGGAACTAGCAAGCACAGCTTGTAAGAGCACTGATGAATTGCTATCACAAACAAAGAAATCTATTGACGATATTACATCTACTGCTAGAAGATCCATGGACGATATATCTTCTAAGGCCAAGAGGTCACTGGATGATATAGAGAAATTCACAACGGCAAATGCTAATCAAAGAAGCTGAAAAGAGGAGTGACTCTTCAGATTTAGTTTCATTGAACTGTATTGTTGTTTAAACAACAATTGCAATCCACATGTATTACCTGAATTGTCTTATTTTTTATGGATAATATAAGAATGTAATATAGTTTATTTATTATTGTGATGGCACAATTGTACTATTGTTTGTTCTCATAGTGGTGCTGTATGGACATTCATCTGGCAAATGTAATGTGACCTGATATATTCATAACTTATTGCTATTGTAGGATCTAAATGTTACTATGTTTGCAAGCTTTTTCGAAATCCTACTATTTGTAACATGGAGCAGGGACAAAACAAAAAAAAAGTGGTTACCGCTTTTATGAATTACATTGCTGTGCTTAAAACCAGGGCTTGGAATACCGGTAAAAATATGGTAACGTTACTTTTGCCTCGCCGAGGTATCGATACTTTTTTAAGTAGCGATACCTAAAGTAGCGGTAATTTTTAACGTTAAAAATTACCGCTACCTTCATGATGGTATCGGTAAAAAGTATCGGTAAACGTTCAAACGTTACTTACTTAATTTTGGATTAAATTCATTCTCTGTCTCTATCGCTCCCACCCAACATGGTCTCATGCGTCTCGTGTCGCGAAGTTGCCGCTCTGCTATAGGTAACCGTGCGGAGCGGCAACGCAGCAAAGTAGCGTAATAAGTATCGTTACTTTTACCGGTAACTAAAGCAGGTATCGATACTTTTAACGTTATATTGCAGTATCGATACCTGAAACTTAACGTTAAGTTTTCGTTCCGGTAAAAATTACCGTTATAATTTACCGTTAAAATTTAGTATCGCTACCGACTTACCGGTAATTATTTTACCGGTAAAAAAAGTAACATTATAAATTAACGTTACTTACCGCTATTATAATGTTAAATTGGTAACGTTACCAAGCCCTGGTTAAAACATTAATTTGATTAAGATGTATTTGTTATCAGCCACTAAATAGTGCAAATGTTGCTTGCAATCTCTAATGTCTGAAATGGTGGTCTAATACTCATGTAAAAGCACTATCATCAGTGTTAATTTTTTATACACTTAATTCCAAGGCTTACATTAATCTAATGAATTTGTTATGGTCTCAAGTGCATGTGTCACGATAAAGCTTGTCAAGTTTGATGTTATAGATAATAATTATCAAAGAGCACTCATTCCATAAACATATTTTTGGCTGATAATATTTTAACAAAATTATTTCTATTAAACATGTGATGTATACAAACTAGTTTTTTTTCTATTGGGGGATATTTAGTAAGTATGATAATTCTGCTTTTATAATAGTTATGTATTATGTATTCATTGTATTTTATATATATATTTCGATCTAGTCACCCAGAATGAACAATACTTGAGATTCCTAGTAATAGTATATTTTGCATCATTCACTTTCACATGAGAATATGTATGTAAATATGTCAATGTTAATAGGTGGCGATATGAAATAATCAGTTTTTAATAAATTTTAGTTGCATTTGATTTTGATTTTATCTTCTAATCTCCATATTAACGACCCGCCCTCACATCGCTTCAGTATTATACATATATGTTTATAAATCTTCCTCTTGAATGAGTAGGTACTCTTGAATCATTATCAATTAAAAATCTGCATTTCATATTATTTATTTTTACATTCCTATATGTAGGGGAGGTGTGGTTACAGCAATGAGGGATTGATTTGGGATTTGAATGCAATAACAATCATTACCATTGATACCAAAGCCATAATTATCTTGACCACAAATCCCCACAAGAAGTCCCAGGGTAGTGCCAGATATATGTTTAAGAAAGCATCAAAACATGGTTGCCGCTACCATTGTTTAAAATACTCCCATGTGCACTTACATTCGATTTTAAAATTTTAAGAACAAACAAAATGACAAACTTTCAGTAGGATAGATAGCTTAATATATTTGGTAAATTAGTACCTATTCAAAGTTATTCAGAGATAGAGATTACATAATATTATTTTAATGATCTTTAATCTAAATATTATAACAGGCTGGTTCTCCAATTAATATCAAGTGCTGGTTCCTGAAGAAGTCATATTCCCATTTGGGACTGAACCTGGAGCAGTTCTATTTGCAGCTGCTAAATGAGATGCCTTGAGACGATCAAGTTCATTGACCCAAGACCTAACATGCTCCAGCCTGTGCCACGCCATCTGCAACACCTTCTGTGAGGCATATCCTGATCCTTCATGGGGTTGGCCTGTAGACACTTGAGTTAAATAGTTTATCTGATCACTCAGCTTTGATTCCACTTGGTTTAGTGTTCTTAAAAATTGAGATGTATTAGTTTCAGCTTGTTTCTGGCCCGACTTTTCTTTGCTTAGTTCCAATAGAGCTTGAGCTGGAATACAATACAATAATTTACATTTAGTGTCAGCACAAGTAGGTATTCCATAAGCTCGATAAGATGCTTGAAGAATTTAGTAACTAGCCCGTCTTAGCTGGGTTTTAAACATGCAAAGAGGAGGAAACTCGCCGTTTTGTCCACATATTTTTAGGACCACACAGTCAAAACAGATATAAAACACATAGGTACACATTCTTTTCTTGTTCTGAGTAAATAGGTGTATAATTTTAATTGTGACATTGTATTGTTTTGTTTTAGATAAACATACTATAATTACATACCTGCACATTGTAAACATGTTATAATATCTTTTTCGATATCATCAAGAACTTGAATCCTTTCCATAGGACCAGCCATTGTTGTTTTGTGATATACCTAATACGTGTATGGTATTGAAAAAACCTGCAGTCCGATAAAAGTGGCGCAATGGGATAATATTGATCACTACTAGGAACCCGATCCTAGTTTTACTAATTAATAAAGATTTCTAATCAAAACCAAACCAAACACGACGCCCTCGGAAACGTCAATCAAATATAACGAACGAACGAATGAAGATGAATGAAGGTTGCTTGCTCGTCTTGTCATTGAATGAATGAAATAGAATAGACTAGCTTTTTAAATTTAGGTACATAGCGCATTTATTTAAATAAAAGTCCATTTGGCAAACATATAAATAACGTTTAATCTACTGTATTATATGCACCACTGTATAGTGAGGTCTTCGGTTAAGGTTTGTTTTATGCGTGTGTTATCTGTTTGTTAGTTATAAGAAGGATGACATAAGTTTCCAAAAGGCAAAACTGTTTGTTAACGGTTAATAAACAAACCAGTGAACTAGCTTTTCTTTCAGACCGCTTAACTTTACACCTCATTTTCTCAGCTCCGCTTTTAAAGCCCAGTCAATCATTGAGCCGTGTCTCACTATTTTCTAAAATGAATGCCGGATGTGTCAAAATTGCACAAAATTATATAATTTTCCGAAATAAACTCGTCTAACCCAGAGAATCAATGTAATTTGACATTATGGAGACCTTACGCTACACTAGCACCCCTGGTGTCGAATTCACACGCGATAGCCCTCATTACGGGACATCTTTTATATTATCTTTAAAAATTAGTTAAGTCATTTTGATAATCAAAGGATTTTTGTCTCTTGGCAAATTATTAATATACAATAAAAACAACACGGGGCCCAATAACTTATAGATTAAAAGAAAAAGTCTTGTATGCTTAGCTTAGATTCGACTAACTTTTGGCTAAAGTACCCTACATCCAAATCTTAATTATTAAAAAAAATCTGACGCACGGGCCGTGCGGCAGGGCTTGGAATACCGGTAAAAATATGGTAACGTTACTTTTGCCTCGCCGAGGTATCGATACTTTTTTAAGTAGCGATACCTAAAGTAGCGGTAATTTTTAACGTTAAAAATTACCGCTACCTTCATGATGGTATCGGTAAAAAGTATCGGTAAACGTTCAAACGTTACTTACTTAATTTTGGATTAAATTCATTCTCTGTCTCTATCGCTCCCACCCAACATGGTCTCATGCGTCTCGTGTCGCGAAGTTGCCGCTCTGCTATAGGTAACCGTGCGGAACGGCAATGCAGCAAAGTAGCGTAATAAGTATCGTTACTTTTACCGGTAACTAAAGCAGGTATCGATACTTTTAACGTTATATTGCAGTATCGATACCTGAAACTTAACGTTAAGTTTTCGTTCCGGTAAAAATTACCGTTATAATTTACCGTTAAAATTTAGTATCGCTACCGACTTACCGGTAATTATTTTACCGGTAAAAAAAGTAACATTATAAATTACCGTTACTTAACGCTATTATAATGTTAAATTGGTAACGTTACCAAGCCCTGCCGTGCGGCACGGCAAATGACTTTTTGACGTTTGCTACGTCCTTACTATTTCTCGGCCATTTTTGTTGCGACTGTCCAAGAGAACATGGTGAGCTCCGGTTGTTTTTAATCAGCTTTTATTTCATTAATCTTAACATGTTTCCATAATCTTAATTTATTTTAGTAATATGCGGCTTGCTATTACAAAAGCTGCGATATATTTTATGGGCAAATGATGAATAACCTATATCAATTTTTCATACGGTTAGAACCTGAATTGTTGTGAAGATTTATCTAGGGCGGACTGATGCCTCCTATATATATTGCATCAAGTAGATAAGTGTCTTTCGTGATATTAATCAAGTGTATTTATTCCCCTATTTCAGTCGCACAGGAAGTTTTCGGCGCCCCGTCATGGGTCTATGGGCTTCTACCCCAAGAAGAGGTCCCGCCGTCATCGTGGTAAAGTGAAGGCATTCCCCAAAGACGATGCCAGTAAACCTGTCCATCTTACCGCCTTCATCGGCTACAAGGCCGGTATGACCCACGTGGTTCGTGAACCTGACCGTCCTGGTTCAAGTAAGTCTAATTTTGCGGACACCCATGTTATGAATGACATACCTAGTTCAAGAATGCTCTGTGTGGTTTCTTCCGTTTCTGGGTGTTAATAATACATACTAAATTAATCAATTCGGTCAGATGGTAGCCTTAATTTCATATCAATGTGTAATTTTCAGAGATCAACAAGAAGGAGATCGTGGAAGCCGTCACCATTATCGAGACTCCACCTATGGTGGCCGTCGGCGTGGTCGGCTACATCGAGACTCCTCATGGCCTGCGCGCCCTGCTCACCGTCTGGGCCGAGCACATGTCTGAAGACTGCCGTCGCAGATTCTACAAGAACTGGTATGATGCCGTTTTTATAAATAATTTGCAATACAGGCTATTTAATTTTCTGGTCAGTCTCTTCATGCAGAAACCAATGAATAAAATATACCTACCCAGGTTTATATTTTGATTTTGTTCTTGGCAACGAACAGGAGGCTCGGGCGTAACACATTTTAATGAAAGTATATTTTTGATGTCTCTACTGGGAGTCGAACCTGGAACTCTTCATCTTGTGCTCAAAAATTACAAAGTTTATTTATTTAGTAAGTAGTTGTATAAGTACCTATGTAATGAAACAAATACTAATGTAAACAATTATAGCTCTCCTCTCTCAGGATGAGAGTCACCTAAAAATGTGCTCTGGGCATATTTTTTGCCAAACAGTCTCCGCTCAACGATGAGGCTGTTTGGTTTTTCTTGCAGCACCTGCTTTACTCTATGATTAAATTAGGTACAAGTGCAAGAAGAAGGCTTTCACCAAGTCTAGCAAAAAGTGGCAGGATGAGCTTGGCCGCAAGTCTATTGAAAAGGACTTCAAGAAGATGATCCGCTACTGCAGCGTCATCAGGGTCATTGCTCACACTCAAATGAAGCTGCTTAAGCAACGCCAGAAGAAGGCTCACATTATGGAAATCCAAGTTAACGGAGGCACCATTGAGGATAAAGTCAAGTGGGCAAGGGAACACCTTGAGAAGCCCATCCCTGTGGACTCTGTCTTTGCCCAGGATGAGATGATTGACTGCATTGGTGTAACTAAGGGCAAGGGATACAAAGGTTTGTAAAAATTATTTTATTACTTTATAAAAATCAATGTTTTCTTTTCCAGTATGACATATCTACATCTAAGAAATTTACATGTACCAAAGTTTTTTCTTATTGTGGGCACTCCAATTGAGAGGATAAGTTCCCAGTTAGGAAGCAAAGTTAGCTATAGACCCTTTACTTTCTTTAAAAAATTTCCCTTTGTATAGTTTTGTTTTTATATAAGACTGGTTGAATAACTGATGTGATTTTTCTAGGTGTTACCTCCCGTTGGCACACAAAGAAACTGCCGCGCAAGACTCACAAGGGTCTCCGCAAGGTTGCTTGTATTGGAGCGTGGCATCCTTCTAGGGTCAGCTTCACTGTCGCCCGTGCTGGTCAAAAGGGCTACCACCATCGTACTGAAATGAACAAGAAGATTTACCGTATTGGACAAGGTATATCAATATAAGCTTTGTGTTAATTTATCCTATTTGATAGTACTAGCAGATAAACTAATTTATGTTGTTATTCTCCCCAGGGATCCACACTAAGGATGGAAAGGTCATTAAGAACAATGCTTCCACCGAGTATGATCTTTCTGAGAAGTCTATCACGCCAATGGGTGGTTTCCCTCATTACGGTGAGGTCAACAATGACTTTGTGATGATCAAGGGTTGCTGCATGGGACCTAAGAAGCGAGTTATCACATTGAGAAAAGTGAGTTCAATTTTGTAAATCCCCAATTTATCTAACATCTTCTATAAATATTGTTTTTAAGGTACTCTTAAGAGTGAATGTGAAATGTAAGTTTGAATATTTTTCCAGTCACTTCGGGTGCACACTAAGAGGGCAGCCTTGGAGAAGATCAACCTGAAATTCATTGACACTTCTTCGAAGTTCGGTCATGGTCGCTTCCAGACGCCGGCTGACAAGGCAGCGTTCATGGGCACGCTCAAGAAGGACAGGATTCGTGAAGAAGCAGCGGCTACCACCACGCCTGCAGCTGCTCCACAGTCTTAAACATCTTTTGACTAAGAATAAACAGTTATAAACAAATTTTCAATTTTGTTTCATTATTTGCGACGTTGTCCGCCAGGGCAAATTTTCCCGGGGATGTCATTCAGGCTATCTGTGCCATATCACGGCGAATAGAGATAGTGTTACCGAGCTACCTATCGATAGTTTTCGTTTTGAATGAGACTACACTTCGATAGGTACATAGGGTACTATGTACCTGTGTCAATCGAAATATAGCTCGGCAACACTATCTCTATTCGCGTTTACGGTACCTAATGAGCACACTATGAAGGAATAAAAATACAAGCCGGGGTCCAGTCAATTTGACATTCACCGCGTAAAGCGGTGGTGGGGCCCGGCATATCATAACGCTAGGTAGGTAGGTACCTATCTATTTGAAATCACTTGATATACCATACTTGATAGGTAGGTATATCAAGTATGGTACCTATATCAAGTGATAGGTATATCAAGTATGGTATATCAAGTGATTTCAAATAGATAGGTACCTACCTAGCGTTATGATATGCCGGGCCCCACCACCGCTTTACGCGGTGAATGTCAAATTGGCTGGACCCCGGCTTGTATTTTTGTTCCTTCATAGTGTGCTCATTAGGTAGGTACCTACCTAGGTACTTATTTAACCCTTAACTGGTATCGTAAAGTCAACAAACTGGTATCGTGGGGGCCGCGCGGCCCCCGTAGTATATTTGCTCATAGCATTGAAGATTTATCAATGTGGTTGATTAAAAGTTTATAAATGAGAAAAAATTGACTCGATTTAAGTATGTAATCAATTAGTTTTTATTCTTATAAATCCTTTTCCTTAGCTACCTACTAAATGTAGGTAATTACAAAATAGGAACAAATTTTTAGCAATAATTTTCTTTACCTTACAAAAATGTATGAAACTTTCAAATCATGAAAGTTATAACAAAAACAAAACAAAATCCTAAATCTATTATAAATGAACTTATAAAAAAATTACACTTTTAGTATTTTACTCATATATCAAAAAAATTGACATGCATTGAAATCAGCCCTAATCCTAGGACTCGTCAATACAGTTACGAAACTTTGTTCAGTCTTGACATTTATCAAACAGTGTTTTTGTGTTACTATGGATTTTGTAAATAAACATTGAGCAATTATTGCACTTTGTAGCAAATTTCCCATCTCTTTTTCTTATCTATCTTTTATTTTTTTAAATATTGCTATGCCAAAATACTAACGTAACTGATATCGTGGGGTCCGCTCGGCCCCCATCATGTGTGTAGCTGCTTACTGGTAAGTGCTACAGCGCCAAACGTCCGGCACGATATCAGTTAAGGGTTAATGCTGATTGTGTGAATATCAAGATGGCGGGACCACGCCAGGGTTTTTCGAATATAGGTAATATCGAAAAGATATAATACAGAATTTCTAGGTAGGTACCTACCTACCTACTAATTCATACTTTCACAGAAAAATTCTACACTCAAAAATTATCAAAATTTTGTAGGTAGGTACCTAAGTGGCGCCGCCACTTTGACGTCAAAATGGCGGGACCACAGCTTTAGTTATACCTACACAGCTTTACAGATGTCGTACCTAGTCTTAATTAGTATACACCACATTTTAATACGATATAGTACGACTACGTTTGAATCATTACCTTTAAATTCTTAAAACTATATGTAGGTACCTAATTTGAATAATTAAAAACTATTTCATATTTACACCTAGGTACCTACCTATATAACTTTGCGCCTAGGTACCTACTGCAATTATAAGAGCAATCAAATGACGAAGGAACTGATACTTCTTGTGTGCCATCCCGCCATTTTGACGTCAAAGTGGCGGCGCCACTTACTCCCTACAAAATTTTGATAATTGTTGAGTGTAGACATTTTCTGTGAAAGTATGAATTAGTAGAAATTCTGTAGGTAGGTACCTATTAAATCTTTTCAATTTTATATTCGAAACACCTGGCGTGGTCCCGCCATCTTGATATTCATCATGACTGGACCCCGGCTTGTATTTTGTTCTCAAAGTGTGTATTTTATACATACCTAGGTAATGCTGATTTTGTTCTACTTTGTTCATTCCGAAGTTTGTGCTCCAGTAGATTAAGAAAAAATAATATTTAGGTATTTGTGGTCCCGCCAGTTTGATATTAACATGGCGGGACCACTGGTCGTTGTTGACAAAGTACTATTCATGTCGTTATATTAACTAGGTACCTACGTCATATGTATTGTGTATGTATGTACGTTATATTTATATGTACCTACTAACATAATATAAAAATAATTTAATAAATATGTAATAATCAATATCACTTTATTAAAATATTAAATCCTTACATACCTACTACTTTAGTAATGAAATGTGTACAGTACTTTGTGGAAATTAGTTTTCTTTCCGGGAAGAGTACAGGGATTGATGATAAATGAAACTTAACGGCATCGGCCGTGGTGGTTTTCGAAGATAATATATTTGTAAATGATAGATATATTTTATATCGACTACCTATTCATCTCTATTAATGCATCCCATCACTACTGCGGCGTTACGTTAAACGCATATTACATTGCTCAATTTAATTTTATTTGTTGAGGAAAACATTCTGGTTTGGTTAAATGTAATTTACTTAATACTGTTGCTAATAATTAAATACATTAGGTATGTTGCGGGGCTGAAATAGTGCATATCGTCGCAACTTACAACAGTGAAACGGAACGTGTCGTAAACTGTCACCCGCATCATGCTACAGTACAGCGCAAGTAGCATACCTCTAAAGTTCCGTTTTGCACCACATGCCAAAACATCCTTGTAGTTGTCGGTCTATACTAAAATGACTTCTATGATCAGCGTGGCCATTCATAATGTTCATCCCTCACGGAAATTTTCTTTCTCGCATGTTCATGTAAATAAGACTTGGTATAGTATACTGTATAAGTAACATCAATATATTAACAACAAAATATATTGTAAGATTTATTTTAATTTGCAGTAAGATTTAAACAGATAAATGTTTATCAAAGTAGTTATTTTTTATAATGTGTCTGACACACTGTAAAACAATATTTCGTTCTTGTTGCATTTCTCTCTTTAATAACTTTTGCAGAAGTGTTGAAGGAATTTTATGTTTTGGTTTAGCAAAATTATTTTTAGACATAGGTTTTCTGTCTATGAAAATTTTCTTTTTCATTTTACTCTCATTTACTTTATGCTCTTCAACTGGAGTATTGGTGTGCTTCTCAATTTTAATTTCTTCAGGTCCGCCATCGTCATCGCTATTAATGTGATTTTGGTTATTATCATTTATTATCTTCTGGCTAACTATTTTTGCTGTAGTGGGTAGTCTATCAATAGTTTGTGAATTAAGATTAATCACATCGGGCTTGTTAAGTTCACTTCTGGACTCTTCGTCTTGTAAATTATTGGTATCATCATCGGAGAAATCATAGTCACACATAAGTGAGGAAAGAGCCCCACAAACTTTGGGTTCTGTACTGTTTATAGCATTATTTTGCACAGGCTTGGCTATTTCTTGACAATCATCATCTTCAATGATGAAATTGCAATTTGAGTATTCCATGACCTCTGACTCTGATTCCATGGTCTCCATAACAATATCTTGGATACCAGCAAATGGTTTAAGTTTTCTTAGATTATCTCCAGTAGGCAGTATATTTTTTGGAAGGATAGGCTTTTTAATTTTATTTAAAGTGTTATTAGGTTTAGAATTTTGCCTATGTCTGTTATGTTGAATATTATCACTTGTTCGTTTTTTATTAGGGTGAGTGCCTGGAATAAACAAATAAAATGTATAATACACTATAGTATACATTTTATAACTTCGTATTAAGCTCGGAGTATGTGTTAAAAATTAATTGAGTAGGTACAATAAATATTTTCATTATAGAGTAATGATTGCCTTTTATTTATGACTAAGCTTTAAAAAACATCAAACATTAATGTTAGTCCTATATTATACTTCCTGATTAGGGTTGAAACATTGAACAGTCTGGGCTCTGGAGTCCGAATTGTCCCCATAAGATTTAGTAATGAGTGAACAATTTAAATATGGATAGTAAGGGAGCAACCTATCATCTTTTCGCTGCAAGCCACCCTCATTTGCCAGTGGTATCTCCTGCTGTATATGAGGCTCTGATACTGGTGGCGGTATAACCATCAAAATTGAAGGTGTAGCTAAATACCGCAGGGTGATGACAGGCAGCAATGTCACTGGAACAAGGAGCTACGCCCTGCAATCGCCAAGATACCTACCAAGCTTTGCGATTATGGGTAAAGCCTGCAGATGTTTGCACAAAATGGCGAACAACTGTCTCCAGTTAGCCTCTCAGCCTATGCCCCGCAGTGGACTGCTGTAGGTTCATGATGATGATCAACTATATTTTAACACTGATTAATAAAAAGTTCAGTTAGTTAAAAAAAAAATCCATTATTACCTTTATTGAACTGCCTGTGTCTATCTTTATTTAAGCCCATTTTTTCTCCTCTATCAATTTTCTCCTTAATTTCAGCAGCCTTTTTCTCAATGTTCTCTTTTGTTGGATACCTCCTTTTTCTTTCTTCTCGCCATTTGTTTATTTCTTCGGGGTTATTTAGGTTCGCTATCTTTTTATAGAGGCCAGATGCATGTTGCATTTGTATATGTTTTGTTATAACTTTGGGATGTGCTATAAATTGGCACCCATCAATGTTACATTTCTGTAAAATGAATTAATGAATTATTATTTTCTTGACTAGATTTCAGTTATTACAAGAGTAAAAGTTTTAAACTATATTAATCTATTACATAAAGTCTAAACACCATCAGAAAAACCAAGGCTTGAGACATACCTACAACATCATTTTGTTTTATTCAATTCAACTTAACCAACCCCTTTATCTATCTAGATAAGATTTAGCATGATTTTTAATGGAGAACACACTAAAGCTACACCTTTTCTGATTCAAACATCTATCTACAAATTAGTCTTTTGACCTATAGTACTGTATATGGATTTTGATGATGACTGAGGCCCAATCAGCAGGCATTGTGACAATTAGATGGAGATAGTCATTTAATCAGAAGGTAAACTTTTAACCTTCTTACCAGCCAACATACTAAATTTAGGCTGGTTTTATAGTCACGCCCGCGCGGTTGGAAAAAGCATCCCGTAAGCGCACGGATGACCCGCTCGAAACTGTAAAATTACTATGTAATGAGCCAAGAGACGCAAGTCGCAAAGCTCGTGGCCCAGAACACGGACCAACCGCGCGGGCGTACCCATGTCTATAAAACCACCCTTTAATTAAATCTTTGCTAAAATAATTTGTTAAGTACTGTACCTGGTGTTGTTGCTTGTGATTCTCCAAAATATCAAGCGATTTAAAACTTCGGTCACAGGTTTCACACCAGTGTTCTTCGTTGTAATTTTGCACAGGTAATACTCGATTTCGGTTGAAAGGGTGCCGTTGTGTGTATGGAGGCATAGGATTTGGTGTAAAACGAGAGTTTTGATTGTAATAAGGGTTAAACTGTTGAAAATTATTAATTCTAGGTTGAGAGTATGGTGACTGCATTATAATGTGCAAGAAAGCAAGTTAAGGCAAAACGTATTTGTCAGGAAAGCAGGGTAGATTCCTTAAGAAGCCAGTAATTGAATTGAATAACTACAAGTACTTATTAAATTATTCTTTGCAATTCGGTCGGATCAGTCGCTGCAAAATCACATGAAAATAAATGTTTAACGGCTTTGGATTCTGGTCCATCAAGCAGCAAATTCACATGTGCGTTTGTTTTGACAGTTTTGAGCGATGACATTTTACTTTTTCAATCTTTTGTTTCTGTCTGGTTCCGGAACGGTTCATAAGAATTAAGTCACATTCTACATAGCAGTAGTTTAGTCTATGGATTGCATTATTGTATGTTTGTGTCTTTGCATGGCCTTAGCATCATTCATATTTTAAAAAATATATTGTTTGTTTGTTGTTTGACATTTGAATTTATTTGCAAAACATAGCAATTTTTTACAATAAAAAATGAATAATTCAGCGGCTAAGGTATTTAAATTATATAAAAGTCTCGTTATGTATAGTGCCTAAATCCAGCTTTTGTACCTGCAGTTGTATGCTACTGATATTTTATCTACACAACTAAATTATGCCATGGTTTTATTTACAGGTTGGTGAGATTTTTACAGAGGCTGGCGCTGCTTTCAACAAATTAGCTGAAATGACTATGATGCTTCATCCAATTGCAGAAACATCACCTAGGTGTGTAAATGATTTCTATTATTTTGACCTGCTGTAACTATTTTAATGATTTCTGAAAAGGATTCTACACTCTGGCCATTATTCTTTACATTTTTTCTTTATCTTATTGGAAGTTACTTCATGTATTTTATAATTGCTTTGCAGCTACTTCTTGTAATTACAATTTTGTAACTGAACCCGCAGTTTAGAAAACAAAAGTTATACATTTATAACAATTTTAGTAACAATAGTATAAAGCTTGCCTTAACTTGCAAAACATGTTTCAGTGCACAAACAAAAGCGCCTGTAAAGAGAAAAGTGGTTGAGAGTGGCCCAACTGGTCACACATCGCCTGCACAGCCCCAGCATAATGTACACACTGCTCCCATTTCTCAACAGGTTTGTGGCTAATAATGTATCATACATACAGTTTGTATAATTACTATTGGAAGCAGGATATATAAGAATACAGTCAAGAATCCCATTCTACTAACTTAAATAGTGATTCCACTATTTGTGCTTTGATGGCTCATTTGGCAGAGCCCTGCCTTCTAAACCGAGGGTTGTGGGTTTGATCTAGGGATGATCGATATTCAAAAAACATTGATGTCATCATAATCAAAGGCTCAACATAGATGTTTGATATTCTTTGAAAACCGAACATCGATGTTGGAACCATCGATAATTTTTACATTAATACTTGAATAAGTAAAACACAATGTATAAGTTCGAAATGTACTTAATTGAAATTGTCGATTTGTAGATGCGTTTATAGAAGACATAATTTTTTTTTGTAGTTGCATTGGTTTGGACGTGCGTGTCTGCGAGAGATGAGGCCGTAAGTTAACATCGATGATTGATTCCGTTAACATTAATGTTGCAATATTTTACGTATGGTAACATCAATGTTTTTGCTTTCAACATCGATGTTCATCGAGCATCCCTAGTCACTCTGTACAAACATCCATGTAATGAACATTTATGTTTGTTCCACATCTGATTTTTGTATTCAAGTACCTTCATAGTTTTGATACTCTGGTCTGGTTGGTCTGGTATGGGTATCAAACTTTGGGGTCTACTTATTTTGAGATTGGTGCAATACATGTGATGTCTGATTCTATTTGGTCACTCTTGGCCTTCTGACACTGACACAGCTAGCCTTTGTCTTTATTTCATTCAGCCCCTGATGGTAAGGACTAATTGTATATCATATCAGACAATATCACATACATTGCTCTGATCCCAAAGTAAGTAGCTTAAGCACTTGTGTTATGGGTATGAGAACAACGAAGGTACCACAAATAGATACTTGAATACAAATATCAACACCCAGACACGGAACAAACACAAGTGTTCATCACACAAATGTTTGTCCAGTGTGGGAATCGAACCCACAACCCTTGGTTCAGAAGGCAAGGTCACTACCAATTCAGCCACCAAGCAATTTAATTTTCTGATTTAGTTACTCTAGTAAGTACTAATAATTATGCATATATTAGTTGTGGAGCTAAAACATAGGTATGAAGAGACTCTTCAGTTTAATGTCAACTTAAAAAACGTACTTTAAATTTTTTTTTATGCAAATTCATTTATAAGTTAAGTTACAGTGTGAAATGTTTGTGTTTGTTAATGTGTCTTTAGTCTCAGTGGTTTCACATATAATTTTATCCAAAAATGTAATAGAAATTAAAAACAAGTCTGTAGTCATCTTAAATAGATGAATCATGTAGGTAGGCACTAATAAATAATTGAATTTGTGAAACATTATGTTTAACATGTTTTTGTTTATACCTTTCCAGGTCACACTTAATATGCTGAATGCTCAAGGATCAGAAATGGATGTAGAAGGTCTCAACCATGAAATGAAATTAGAATTTGAATCAAGTACTGAAGAAGTTACAACATAGGAAAAGAAATCTGTTATCGAAATAAACATTTTATTTAAAAATTTTAAACAATGGTTTGTAAAAATGTAGTTTTAAATACCTACTTAGCTTTAATAACAACAATTTTATTATTCAGTACCTACATACATTTTACTCTAGCTTTCTATTTCTTTTGCCAGATAGCTTTGTATTTTTCTATTCCAAGAAGAGCTAGGAGATTCATATATTTTTTTGTGTGTCCCTTCTATCAGAATTTGTTCAATCACACAGTCAACATTACTTCTAATTTTTAATGATTCATACTGAGGAAATGTACCACCTGACTTTTTTACTCGTCTTTGAGCATTTCTATAACAGGCCCAAGGTTGTGGTTCTATAATAATTGTGTTTGAAATGCTTTTTATGTGCCGTAAAAATTTCAAGAATTCAGCATCCCCATTATTCAAATGAATCCACATTGTTACTGAGAAACAAAATGTTATATCAAAAACATTTCTTCCATAAGACTGCAAATATTTTTGAACTACATTACAATCTGCATCATCCATTATGTTTACAGATTCATATAATATGCTGGGATCATCATTTGATTCTCTTGCCCTTTGTATTAAGTTAGGATCAATATCTATGGCCAAAAAATGTATATTGGAATTGGGGTAAATGTTTGTGAGATAATTTCTTAGTTCTTTTGTCAATTCCCCAGTATTACAACCTATATCTAAGCAAAGTACTGGTTCTGTAGTTGGCAGACTGGGAAACATCTGTGCATGTAGATTAGTTATCCTTTGTGTGGCACTATGAAATGAGTAATAATTTATGAAGTTGCCATATTTCACTGCTCCTGGATCTCTGCCTATGAATTGTAGTTCTTCCGTCTTCATTGCTGAATTTTGTAGTGTATCTTTTTCGTATTTCTATTCGTTAGAATATAGGCTGGTTATTAACTTATAACGTACAAATCACGCATCCCAAAATTACACTTTTATGTGAAAGTAAATAATAAAAGAATAATAAGAAAATGCATGGTGACGTTTCTTCTTCCGAGTTCAATTTGGTTGGCACAATGGCACTGTTGGCAGGGCAGCTCTAGCAGGGATTGACAGTTTGACGTTTGTTTTTTTAATAAAACAACAAACGTGTACGGCAATGAAAATAATATCACACTTACTTTTTGATTTAAAGTTCATTGATGTGATAAAATTTATATAAGTAAAAAATATTGAGTGTGCATTGTACCAGTGGCGTCTAGCTACGCATACCTAGGGCGCATTTTATAGGTGTCACCCCAAAACATTTTTTTCTAATATTAATTTTTATGCTTGTGGTATTATAGTTGCCCAGATAATTTTATTAGTGGCTAACCGCCACTAATAAAAATGTGCTCTCTGCCACAGATTTACGATTACTTATAGGTAGAAAGAACTTTAACTGATGGTCTCAGTCGGGCTCGGTTGAGTCTCGGTGACACCCGGGGCAGGCCACCTCTCCGCACCCCTTAGCTACTTTAGCTTACTTCTTACCTACGCACGCACATGCACGGGCACAGAAAAAAAACGACCTGTTCGAAAATGTTAAGCAAGTGCCAGGAGAAAGCGGTACTAAATTACCTAGTTACATTAAAATGTGCGGTCTCATGGCGCTCTCATAAAAAAATAACACTTCAGACGTTGGTTTGACTTTTTTATTAATGATGGATGGTATGGTAAAAAAGAATGTGGGCCTGCCGGGCGCTGCCAGGGCGGCGCGGCGCAGGACCCCCCCCACGAGGGCGCAAGTTGAGTCCGGCACCCCGGCGCCAACTACACTTAAGACGGCCCTGGATATACTTATCTATATTTGGCTACTTTCGTTTTAGATAGACAGCCGTGCTGTAGCTATTTGGTTCTAAGTAGTTCAAAAATTTAGTAGCTTCTGTTTCACATGAGGTACCTAGGAAGGTACCTAAATTTTTTTTCGCATATGGAGTTACAGCTCAAAATTATGAATGACACAGTAAAAGATCCTATTGGGACAACCATTTATTAGTAGGTATAGGTAACATAATTATTAACTTTCTTTACTTTCAAAAAAATACCCAAAATCTTGTTTTGTTTGACAAGAGCCCCACTGCTCCAGCAAAGTTGAAGATGCAGATGCAGATGAAGGTAGAAGGTAGGTAGGTATGTCGGTAAGTACCTAAGTAGATAGGTTACGAGTAGCTGTAAATTATTAGTATTTCTGCGTGTTTCCACTTATTGTGCAGTTCGTTTAATCAACCGGGTAGTGCGTAATAAGAAAGTTACCTACAATAATTTTTTACATTTATATTGCATATTATGTATACCGTTAGTATTAGATCACCCAGCTTAGCGTGTTTCCTACACTTGCAATAATATTCATTTTCCAATGGAAACTAATTAAGGTAGCTAAGTATGCGTTGCCACTGCTGATTCTTGGTTTCTTCATTTGTATGTTATGTGAAGCGAAAAATAATTTCACTTTCTATGAAACGATAACTTAAAATTATCGCGTTGAAGATAATTTGTAAAAATGTAATAGAAATGTAGAGTGGTAGTGTAAGTTAGATATTTTGTGGTTTTATTGGATTATGTGACACTTAAAAATATACCCACCACCAAAGCTATGTGTGTGTAAGTGTAGCGCTTAGTAAATAAATTTCTTAATTGATATTTGTATTAAGTTGTTAATTGAGATCAAAGTGGGTGCCTGTTTTCAAGAAGTCAATTCATACAACGTCACTAATTTAGTGTATGTTATGTAGAGACACTTTTAAAACATAAGTAAGTATTTCAGATTTTTATTACACGTAGGTAAGTAGGTAATGTAAGTAAGTATTTTAAGTAAGTACCTAGGTAGTAACCTCCCCATCGCATTCGTTAAGGCCACAACACTGTACATAAAGCTATCGCAATCCGTGAACCTACAAGGGGCATACACCCAGCTAATGTAGCTACGATATAACGACAGGTCATACAGCCCCTGTTCAGGTATGCGGCAGGCATTTGGGGCGGCGCTACGCACTTCTACACCGTGAGGAGAACTCTTTAGAGGCAATTCGCCGTCAGATTTATCAGGACTTTCTGCACGGTGTCTGCAGTGGCTGCCATACCTAGTGCTTACAAGATTTTCTCCCCTCCGTCTTACAAGTAGTCCGCGAGACAATGGATATTCAACAAAAGAAGACGTCTTACCCAATGACGTGACATTATGGAGAAAAGGGATGTACCTAAGGGGGCGATCATCTTTTCGCTCCAAGCCAAGCTCATCTGCCCGTGGTCCATCCTGCCGAATAACAAACGAGGCGCTGGCAACTGGCTGGTGGCGGTATGACCATCACAATTGAAGGCGTAGCTAAATAGCTACCACAGGCCGATTACGGGCAGCGGCGTCATCGCAGCGAGAAGCTAAACCCTGCGATCGCTAATTATTAGATATGTAGGTATTGTACAGATTTCGGATACTTTGATAATTTTGCGGAATTGCTATTAATTACAAAAAAATACATTTTCCAAATTGGTGATAGTTTAATGAAATCGATACGAGATAGGCACTATAATATCGATACGAGATAGGTACTATATATCGATGGATACCTATTAATTATCTACGTAGGTACGTGACGGAGGTTAATTAAAATTTGTAATGAATCTGTAATTATGTATTTATTAACATAAAACATAGTCGTAAGTAAAGTAGATACGTTTATCAGCGCATGTTGTACGACTCGTAGTAAGTATGTGGTTCGGATGTCACGCTCTAACGCCATAGCGGATCTCGACTGTCCGCGAGTCCCACACGGAGATGTTAAAGCATTCCTGATTTATTGAACTTCGTATACTTTATTTTTATTATTTGTCAGCTTCTGTACAACAGATCATAATAAATTCTCCTGACCGAATTTCAAACACACCCGCTAAAGTAGCTAAGTATGCAATAGATATTAAAATGCGATGTACGTAAGAGAGCGGCCCATCATTTTTTCGCTCCAAGCCAACCTCACCTGCAACATGGTGCATCCTGCCGAGTAACAAAAGAGTCGTTGAAAACCGACTGGTGGCGGTATAACCATCAAAATTGAAGGCGTTAGCTACGCCTTCAATTTACTAGGTTAAAAGGTAACACAGACCGATGACGGGGCAGCACCATCACCAAAGCGAGAAGCTACGCCTTGCGATCGCCAACCCGTCTGCCCAGCATGGAAAAAAAATTGTAAGTACTACCTACATAACATTTTTTGGCCCGACCCGGTTTTAATAGATATGTTTTGCACATAACAAATGCAGCTGATTGTGGCAATAAATAGGTAATTTGTTAGAAATATCGTTAAATTTGGTCGAATGTATTGTCTGACACAACGCGGCACGCTTTTACTTTCTTTTAATCGTAAATAGCGAATAGTTCCTTGTGTATGTAATGTGTACCGGAGGCGGAGGCCGCGTCCTCGGCCACGCCACCGGCGCGCCGGCGCCCGCGCTCGCCGACCTTGCACCCTGCGCACACGCCGTTAAAGACCGAATTAATATTTCCCTCGTCCAATTCAGCCGACTAATAGACTGAAACCGGTCGTCCGTGAGTGAAATGTGGGACTGAATGGTCCTCGCGGTACACGCGAACACATCTGTAATTACGCGTTTGCGCACACACGTTAACGCCGATTGCTTCGCCGGTGTAATCGGCAACAGATATGTGTCTCGCTTTTTGCCGTGCATTTTATTGGAGAAATTCACTTGGAAAATGGCTCTCGATCATTTTCAAGTTCAGTTACGTAAGTACGCGTGTGGAGAATTAGTGCGGAATAGCGGATGTTTGGTGGTGCTCGACGGCGAAGTGGCGCACAGTTATAAGCTCTCACCCGCTCCGCTGCCCGTCAGTTGCCGCCAGACCACCCTCCTATACGTCGATTTTTAGTTTTTAGTGAAGTGTGTGGAATTTAAAATAAACATGTGCCCTTTCCGGATAGCCATCGTATCTATTATCTGTGTGGCCGTCGCCTCCGGCCATGTACACGGACCACGAAGATCCCGCATAATGGATTTGGAGGATTACGCGCAAAACGAAGTTGACAGCGGGAGAGCAGATGAGAGTTCGTGGTGGCCTTCAGCTGAATTCACCGTCTTACAGAAGATATACGACGATTGCAGTGCGCAGAAACAATTCTCGATGTGCTTAAAGGGCAAAGCTCTGACGGCTCTCACGAGGGCTGTAGAGCAGGTGATAACAGTGTTACTAGTGTACCGTGGTAGTGTTGAGGACTGAATAGTGTATTAATGGTATCTTGTGTTGTACAGGAGAGCGTTCAGCTCGCCGACGGCTTGACGCTGGTGAAGCAGGCTGACGCGCCCTCCGCTGTGTACGAGGCCCGCTTCTTCCCCGGTATGACAGCAGAAGACAAGGTCGACACGCTGTTACGTACCAAATTCGAGCAACTCATGAACACGCATACGATCTCCATGGATTTAGCTTCAGAAGGAAGAGGCCGAGGTTCGTATTATTTGCTAACAATATTTGGTGAAAATTTGGTTTTACTATAACAATGAAATAAAATGATCTAATCTTTTTGTGTAGGTAAAAAGGTACTGCCTTATTTGCTGCTTGGTATCTTCACGACCGTGAGCATAGTTGGCGGTATGGCACTGAAGACGCTAGCAGCTATTGCCGGCAAGGCGCTGATCGCCAGTAAGGTCGCTCTTACTATTGCTGGAATTATTGCTCTGAAGAAGTTATTCAGTCACGATGGAACCAACGCTGAAACAACGTTCCAAGTTCACGCAGATGGACACCATAGGTAAGTTGTGTATCGCCGAATTAAAATGATGGTTGAAATCTACCTGTAAACAAAGCAAGGATTCGTTAATATTTTTTACTTGATTTTGTGTCTTTCATTATGTGTGGTTTTTAATCTTAAACATTTTAATTCTAGTCTTTAATTCGAAGGCGGAATCTATATGTGGTGAGGCCAGCACAACCAGGCTTGGTGGACCCGTATCGGTACTATGCGGAGCAGACGACCTCGAGCGCTTAACCCTCGGTCCGCTGAGCGGTAGAGCCGTGGCCGCTGACCGGCCGCCCGACCGCCGGCCGCCGAGCCGTAGCCGCGCGGCAGCCGCCCAGCTCCCGCCCGGTCGCCGGCCGCGCCCGCCGCTCCTCCGCCGCCACCCGTCGCCTCTGCCACGCCGACACCCACACAAATAACCTCAAACCAAAGTACCGTCCGATTTGGACATCCTTCTTAGACGAAACGGTCGTCCACTCTTACTCTCAAATCTATGTCAGTAAATTATTAAACGTAATTTATTTATTTGTGACTACGGTTGTATGTTTGAATGTAAATTAATTTACTAAGTGATGTAAGATATGAATAAAAGATATTACACATAATATAGTTTTATTTACCATATCGTGTATTTTGCAAACAACAAAGGTTAATAAATCATTTGAGAAGAGCTTGTTGTCGATTTGTTGATTATGATCGTAATTAGCAGATAAATATAGGTAAGTAGATCAAAGAAGTAGGTGTTAAATAGAGCTATCCAATAATAATTTAAGCTAATACCAATAATTAGGGCTGTAATGAAAGTTTTCTTATCTCTTATGTAAATGCAATGCATAAGTGTTGTCTATAATAAAATGTTAATGAAAGGAAGCAAAGTAATGAAAGAGAAGATGATCTGCTGCCATCGCATGACATGCAAAGGGTAGCGATGGTCGCGATCGACGCAGGAGCGTCGCGTCGGTGCTATGCAGATGCGGCGCATGCAGCGTGATGTTTGCATGTCTAAGGTTGCTAATTAATTACTTGTAGCAGTAACCCGCTTTCTTTATTCGCTCTAGTGGAGAAGAGTCCGTGAAATGTGTCGAGATTTTCCGTTAAAGTAGGTGCAGCGGGTATGAAGTGGAAAGTAGAAAGTCTTAATCGATTCACTGCACATGCACGCATGCTGTTAGAACATGTACTTACTTGGCTTGTTATGATCTTTTCTGCCTTATTGCATATCGAGGTAAGTAATGGTGCACAGTATTTACTGTTCTAGAGATCTATACGACAATTTTCAACACCATTTCCGAATGGGATGATTTTACAGTCGAGCACGTTGGCTTGAAGATTCAGTCGGTGGGTATCTTTAAGAGCTGTCAAGCGGACTAGAATCTTATATTAGAAAGAGTTATTTTACAAGGATCAATTAACTGTAAATACCAAATAGAGCGTCTATTGCATAGATTAGAGATAGGCATTGTATACAATTGTTAGCCAATTAAGAGGCAGGTAATTGTTAAGATGAAAGGAGAGATAAATGGATATAGTCGTATTTGTTGTTTATTTCGATGATAGGTCGTGATTGCGCGCTCTGGTTGATGGATAGCGGGTAGTCAAACATTATCTGTGCAGAGGAGCATCGGAGTGTGGTGTAGCGTTTGTTCGGCTGCGGAAGGTCAGCTCGTTGATTAGCCGTGCGCCGGTAAAGGCCGACCGCAGCGCGTTTGCGAGCTCGGACGCTGTTTATAATGCAGATATGTGTTTGCCCAATCGCAGCACGCTACGCTGGCTATATGGCATCGTTAATGCGGCTGCCGTCTCTTTGCATACGCAAATATAGGGCGGGCGGTCCGGCGCTGATTAAGCGGTGCGCCGATGGTGCCGCTGGCTTCATTTCTGCTCTAGGAATAGTGTGTCAGTTGATTAGTTTTCAGGCTTACATGTCAGCGCTCTGATTTAGATATTTGTTGGTCGGTCCTATTTAGAGATGTGATTGCGTTATCGATTAGTGTATCGTATAGTATGTGGGTACAGGGATACACTGTGTGTTGAGTGACTTAAGTTGATTCCACGGGGACGGCCTGTCCGACGTTGTCTAATATTACTCAGCCGACTGGGTGGTGTCCAGCGGCGGTCAATACTTGATGTCCGTCTATGTCTCGAATTAGGCCACCATCATGAGTCTACGTCTCAATAATTACTAATTTATCAGCGGTAAATTGGTAGATGGAACATGTCGTGTCGCGTCAGATAAGGTATGCACTACGGAAATATTTAGAGAGATTGATTTCTCTGAAGTCAATCAAATTATGCCTAGGTATTTTGAACATCTAGTAGGTATGTTTATAAGAAATCTTTTTTATTAAGTGCCAGTGGGCTGGTCATATCTTTATGGTTAAACGAGTTCTGGACTGGATACCGCTTCATAGTCGGTAGGTAGGATAGGATAGGAAGCCCGCAGGATGACTGACAGGAGGGATACTTGAAGCCCAGTATTGAGAAACCTGGAGAACAATCGGAGAAACCTATGTCCAGCTGTGGACACAAAACAATTTGTGTAGCACACAAAACAATTTTTTTTCAATTGTTATTATGTATTGTGCCTATTAAACAATGTCTGTTTAATTATACTTACCTACATAATTGTACTTTAATGTACCGCATCAATAATACATGCCCTGTTCCGCAAAATCTTCACTGATTCATAAGTTTCATATCCAAAGGTATAAAATGTTATCTACCTACTAGATACGTTAGAAAAGCATGACTGTAGGACCACTTAGGATATTATGAGGCCACGGGCGTCACTCGTGTACGAAGTTACTTTACGGTCGAATGGTCAAAGTATCCGACATAAACCTATTTTGTTCTCTTCTTATATTGGATGTGCTCCCTCCTACCCGCGCGCCGCTCGTAGCCGCCCGCTGTCCTTTGACGCAGGGCTGTACGAAGCCTGAAAACGGAAATTATTGAAATTAATTAACGATAATAAGACTTCTGTGCGGTGATAGAAATAATACAAGTTTACAAGTAGTTTACAAGTTAGTTATACAAGTACCATTTCCTCAGCATACTAACAGAGGTTCCATTATGTATTATGTCTTAATGATAGGTGACAGTGAGAACAATATAGGCATCCCGAATTCCGCTATGAACAAAATGACGAAAATGTAGTGATATATGAATAGGTTGATTTTTTCGCTCCTAGAGCCCCAGATCAGCTATTGACCACCTACCATCCTGTTCCACCACTACTCAGTTACCCTGATTTGCATGGAGCATTACTCTATATTTTATACATTAGTAATTGAGATACTTATAAAATTGGTTAAATTAACATGTCGCAAACTAATCATGTAGGCAAAGAAATTTCATCTACTTACACCCACAGTAATGCCATAAATTTCCGTGAGAGAAATACCTATTCGTTTCTATTTTGAAGACTGAACGTGCGTTGTTTAAGTACCGTACAATTCGTTTTTAACGAGTGAATTATTAAAAAAATGTGCAATCTATAGCTTTTACATTTTAGCTAGTCTGTGAAATGTCTGATATTAATAAATAATGAAGCTATCATCGGTTAGATTTCCAGCCAGCGATAAGGTGTACACTTTCTGCACAGATCGTATTTCTAGTTGTACTGATTTTGCTTTCATTTAAACGGGTTTCTAGATATTCTAAGCAAAATATTATTGTTTGCATTGAAAACATCGTCTGGTTATTTTTTTTTAATAGTGACTCAATATAGGTAGTGGCCTTTTGTCGTCTCATGTAAAGTATATGAGAAATCAAATCAATCACTTGCCAGTTGCCACCGTCATGCTGACCTGTCAAATTATTCTGGCTTTACACCGACTGATACCTTAACGATGTGATACGGGTGTTTCGCCTAGTGTACGGTGGTCGCCAGCCAGCTATAGTTCATTCGCGTTAAGAAAATAGTGAGTGGCCTGTCAGTGACCTGTCAGTCACTATTTTCTTAACGCGAATGAACTATAGGTAAACTCTACCACAGGTCGAGAAGCTGAAAACTCAAGAGGTCCCTAGTCCACTTTTACGACACAGGTTATTTTTGTGTTATTTTCCGTCACCCCATGGAATATGTGTATGTCCTAAATATTTGTGTTTAAATTTTCAGGGTTCTCTAACCAATAATCCATTAAATCTGGTTCCTCTATTCGGATGTCTGATGCCAATCTGCTGAATTTTGAATCATAGGCATAGCGTAGCTGCACAGCGGTAAATTTCGTTATATTTTCGTTACATGACAACAATGATATGGGACAACTGGAAATATATGAGTTGGATGTGCAAAATAAGCATATGTAATACAAACGTAAATATTCAATTGTTCTGGGTCGTATGAATTTCTCAGAAGCTCATGGTAAATTGAATTCATAGAGTATTCTGGTGCTTATCTACACAAAAGGATATTTTGCATAGTGGTAAGCATTTTATTTCGTAAATTGCATAGTTTGTATGTATTATGTAGTATGTTTTTATTATTTTATTGTAATGATAATAATTATAGCCTATGTATATAAGATATATTATTACGAATAATATATCTTATCGTAAATGCATTTAAGTAGAGTTTAATGGACGTTTTAGTAGGCTAAATGTAACGTTCCGAATGAATATAAAACGAAAAATCGTCTGAAAGCACAACCCTATGCAAGGCGGGGATGTGCGCGGAAGTTTTGTCTGGAATTATGTTGGTACGTGCCGAAGCCATTATTGCCGCGAGAAAAGTTCATCAAATTCATTTCTAGCTCACACACGTCCACCCGTCCGGCGAGGGGTCAGTCCCAGCGAGGAAGTATTGGTTTAACTGCGTTATTTCACCTGAGACAGTTTCGTACTGAGAGGATTTTTTAAAAGAAGGCTTGATTTCCGCCAAAACCTAAAAAAATCTTTAAAGGCTGATATAATCTGAACAGCATATCACAATTTGGAAGGTCTGACTAAGTAAGTATACTTAAATATCTTAATCGAATATTGCAAGATATGCGACACTTACCTTTTAATTTGCATTGATGTAAATTATATCAGCGGAGCACAAAAATAAAGAAAGACGGTCATCTCTCATTGGCGCGAGCCACTCGTGGCTGTTTCCATCGCTCTCGTGTAGGGTTTTTGTGGATGTGAGGATGACTCCTATTGCCCTACTCTCCCCAAACACTTATAACCTAACTCATAGCATGGAATATGTGTCTGCCTGTGTCTAAGATAAATGTGACAAATCAGGTACCTACATGCCTAAATTTATTGTTATCATCCATCCCCGCTTTTTTCATACTTATGATCTATGGGATGTAAGGGAGCGGCCTATCATCTTTTCGCTCCAAGCCAACCTCACCTGCCCGTGGTGCATCCTGCCGAATAACAAACGAGGCGCTGGCAACCGACTGGTGGCGGTATAACCATCACAATTGAAGGCGTAGCTAAATACTAAAGACCGGTGACGGGCAGCAGCGTCACCGGAGCAAGAAGCTACGCCCTGCGATCGCCAACCCGCCTGCCCAGCGTGGCGATTATGGGTATATCCTCCAGATGTTTGCTCTAAGTGGCGAAGAACTGGAGAGGCCTATGTCCAGCAGTGGACTGTAATAGGCTGATGATGATGATGATGATGTTCTTAGCTTGCACTTCAAAGCCTGATAGATGCTATGTTGCCTATGGATTAATAACCTAACTAACAAAGATTACGGAGCGATTGCAAACTCATCTCAAACTGGAGAACACTTTTATATGAGTTTTAAAAATCGGGCAGGTTTTTACCAACAAAGTCGAGACTAACAGAGAAATATGCTGAGAAGAAGACCATTTTTAGGGTTCCGTAGCCAAAATGGCAAAAACGGGACCCTTATAGATTCGTCATGTCTGTCTGTCTGTCTGTCTGTCTGTCTGTCTGTCTGTCTGTCTGTCTGTCTGTCTGTCTGTCTGTCTGTCTGTCCGTCCGTATGTCACAGCCAGTTTATTCCGAAACTATAAGAGCTACATTATTGAAATTTTGTACGTAGATGTATTCTGTAAACCGCATTAAGATGTGACAATAAAATCAGAAAAAAATCCAAAATTTTTGGGGTTCCCCATACATAGAACTGAAACTCAAAAATTTTTTTTTCATCAAACCTATACGTGTGGGGTATCTATGGATAGGTATTTGAAAATGATGTTGAGGTTTCTAACAACATTTTTTTCTAAACTGAATAGTTTGCGCGAGAGACTCTTCCAAAGTGGTAAAATGAGTGTCCCCCCCCCCGTAACTTCTAAAATATGGGCATTATAAAACTGAAAAAAATATATGATGTGTTTTACTATAAAAACTACTAACGAAATTTGGTTTGAAGGAAATCTAGACAGTAGTTTTTTTTTAAACGTCATAAATCAAATTACCTAATTTTTTCATTCAATCAGTGGTACGGAACCCTACGTGCGCGAGTCCGACTCGCACTTGGCCGGTTTTTTCCTAAACAGGCCTTCCATTATTTAAATTTTAATGTTAATTAGTTAATTTACGTGTCCATGAATCTGTCAAATTGTATACGTTTGAGATCCTTTAAAGTCATTGAACGAACAATGCAAATAATTTTAGAAGTGTTTCAGAGCGAAAGTAACGCCTGCGCACACATCTTTGTAATGGAATTATTGAAATCAAAGAGCATTTTCAATGTTCGAGATGCAAGCAGTATTTACTTTCTAATTTTCTCTGCAGAGTAAGAGAGTTATGGCGGTTAGTAATAAGTAGGTATATCTGATTAAATATAATTATTGACTTTCTAAGATATTTGTTATAAGGTTACTGATACGATATCTGCATTATTATGAAAACGATCTAGAGTATTTGTACTCTAGCTGTGTACTCTAGATTGGCTTTAGTGTATTCGGAGGCACACCTGGTGGTCTATGTAAGTAGGTAGTGGCCTGGGATCAGTAATTATAACCTACATATTTTATAGACATGACATGTGCATGAAATATTTATTTTTTCTATTATATTTTATTATCGTGATTAAATAGAGGTTATTATTTATTTGACTGAATTTTTTCATGTGTCTTTAATACTTTTGCCAGTCTCCGTTTTGAGCAGATTTGGGAAATGCCAATGTTTTGAAACACAGTTGAGTACTAATTAAATCTATTCTTATGTAGTATTTACAAATTTCTTAAATTTTGCATTTTTTTTTTACGAAAATTAGCCAAGTATGACAAGCAAGCATTCAAGTTTAAAAAAACCTTTTTAGATGTCTTCGAATTACGTTTGCCTAACCGAATTGAAAATGCGATCACAGATCGAGCGATTCTCCGTAACGGTGCATCCATGGTCGGGCACGTAATGCGTTATTAACCGTCATTTTCTAGACGCACGTGCAGTGCGGTGCACTTATAATTCCATAACGAGTGCAGTGGGGCAGGCGATGCATCGAGACGGCGTGGGAGGGGGAGGGCGGTGGACCGCAAATCTGCCAGGTCCACTCTTTACGATACAGGATGTTTTACCGCAAACATAACTTGTGCACCACAGGACTCCAAGTAAATTATAAATTTGCTAGAAAGTGTTTGTCGTTTCGTTGGAAATTACAATATACCTACCTAAATTACGGTATTTCTATACCTTGGTGTCAGTTGATCAAGTCATTCCGTCAATCAAATCATTCGCCTAAAGATGATATGATATCATACCACTAAAAATGTTTTTTTTTTATGCAAGAGGCGGCAGACGAGCAAATGTGATGCCTGATGGTAAGTAGTCAACACCGCACAACACCGCACACCGCAACTCAAATCGAGATCAAACCAGTGCATTATTTATGATATCTTTAGTTAGACATCGTAGATAACTCTAGAAATAACAATGTTTGTTGAGATTACGATTTTTATATAAGTACCTAGGTAGTCTGAGAGAGAGATATTATAGTCTAAGACATGATAATATGGCGATAATTTCAAAACTTTGATTGAGTAAAGAAATTGTGTCCGTAAATTTGAAAAAAAAATCATTATGTATAATAATCTAAAAATATAAGAAAGACAATAATTCCTGCAGATTAAGATTTGAAAACTTAATACAATACCACTTCTTACTAAGTATACTATACATGTAGTTTTTCTTAGTAAGACCTTCAATCTGAGGGATCTCTGTGATCCCAGCCTTATAGAGACTTCAAGTAAGGTAATTTATCACTGAGACGATTCAGAACAAATAGGTCTAACTGCATCATCAAACTAACTTTAAGCAAAGGTAAAAAAAAAATATCCACCTTAAAATTTACTGAAGCTAAGCTCATGTTTGGTTATATAGTAGTAGAACTATTTTATATTTATAAATTATTTCGTGTCTTTTTTATAAACTTTTATATTTTACTGCGAAATGAAAGTTGATTGAAAAAGCCTGTAAATGTAATTGAATGCTATTATAAATAAACATAAGATTTTTACTGTTTTGTTTCAAGAAAGTATATTACCGTTGCTTCGGCACCGCGTTCCAATAAGTCTCCACCTCTTCCGTACTCGTATCGACAATTGACGAGATCGCGTGACTTAATTACACGCGATATTGTCATTTGATACGGAACCTAGTGCGACATCGTGGCTGGATCAGGGCGTTTCACTATACGCTCCTGTGAATCCGTACTCGTGGTTTATGGATAATGATGCTTAGCTGGCCTAATATCGGAATATTGTGTCGCGTTGTTACAGGGAGCTCCAATTAGCTGTGGTGGGGTGGTCAGGTGGTCACCGGTGGCCGCGAATGCACCCAAACGGCAAGACCTCCCGGGGAGGACGACCAACAGACCTTGACTGTTTCCTGCACATGGCAGTTGACTCTTATCCCGTGTGATTAAGGGCTAGTTTCGAGGGAGGGGACCGCACTCCTCGGCTGGCGCGCTCCACCCCCCTGGCTACTAGCCCGGCCGTCATTATGTGTCATTAGTTTTGCGACACTGACCAAATGACTGGTCTGCGATATCGAATGACTCATTCGGTTCGTGATTAGCCTCTCTGGTTTTCTCGATGTCTGTATGAAAAGCCCCTAATTTTGCAGTCCATTTATTAGGACAATTACTTATGTGTACGTAAGATCAATGAGCTTGAACGGAACATCCATATTTTTTATGGAACATATGGACATCGAATTTTAAATGGAAGTTGTGTTCCCTGCAGTTCAATTTAATGCTCTTTATACCTTCCAGCTATGTAATTTGTTGATTGTATTTATAAATGGATTATTATCACGTAGTTATCCATCTCTGTTGAGTGGTTTGCGCCACCTAGCGACCAATCAGTCCCGAGTTCGAGTTTTGTTTAAAGAACTTATTATTGAGTTTACCTGTAATGCTCTTGTACCTAATGCAGTTAACAAATATATATAATAAAAATTTATGTTCTAGGTGTGATGTGCATGGTGGAGTGATATCTT
Organism: Conogethes punctiferalis; assembly: GCA_031163375.1. Taxonomy (NCBI): domain Eukaryota; kingdom Metazoa; phylum Arthropoda; class Insecta; order Lepidoptera; family Crambidae; genus Conogethes; species Conogethes punctiferalis. Next base: position 11,548,920 of record CM062080.1, read on the forward strand.
TGTATTGTTCAAAGTCAAATACTTAGAGAGATTCCAGAAGAATAAATAAAATAATTTATTTCTGCAAATAGATTTACAAGTAAATTCTTTTGCACGTAAACTTTTTTTTCTCTACTAGCACTCCGACGTGATAAGAATGAGGCCTGATGAAAAGAAGTGCCACAAGAAACTCATAAATTTTGCCATTTTTTTTAAAATATAGATAAGTAAGTAATTATCATACTTTTGATGTCATACATTAATACAATATTTGATAAGTGCAGGCGAGCAGCTCATTATGTCCATGTAATATTACCGAAAGAGGTAGACTACTCTTTAAAACACCCATTTTATGACGTAACATTTTTAGAACATTGATGTCTATTGTCCCCTTTGCAGACACATTACGTATTTGCTTGAGCGCAATCAAGCACCGCTATCCGAGCCACAACGCAGCGGTACTCTACTAAACAGTAATAAATTTTTGTTCGTGTAATTATAATTTAGAGGTATAATGTCCCCGTGGATAGAGGACACAATAGCGACTCTATGTAAAGCCTATAACGTACCGTCGGCGCCGCCTTACGCGCTTAGCGAGCGTTCGGTCGCTCTAATTATACCATAAATTTCACTTAGCAAGATCAATGAGATGTTATTGGAAATTTGCCATTAGCTCTCCTCTATAGACGGGGTACATTATATTATTACGGGCCTCAGACCCTTTTCAATTGCGTTTCGGGAAATTTAAACCTTGTTTTCCTGTTGGTTTTATTGTGCTCATTTATGTATATCGTAAGATACAATTTATAAAAAAACATGTTCTAAGTATATTCAAGGAAAGACTTTAATATTGACTGGTGGCTCATTTGGTGGTGACCCCTGTTTTCTGAACCGATTGGGTGGGTTGGATTCCCACCTACAAACATGCATGTGATGAACATTTGTGTTTTATTATGTGTCTGGGTTTTAATATTGTACCTACCTACTTAAAATCAGGTAAAGACATATTTGTAGTCTCTTCGTTGATTCCGATTTCCATAATACAATTGCTTTTTTCTAATTTTCTTTACTATCGGGTTAAGTTTAAAGCGGGTTTATTCCTGTTATGAATGAATCTGGTTTAACCACTGGAACTGGGAACATAATAATTAAGAAGACTAGTCACTGATCTATATATTCACACTCACAGGAATTACACACACACACACACACAACAAGGTTGACCGCAACTATGTAAATTAAAAAAACATGCAAATAAACATCGATATGAAAAAATTATGGATTAATTGTAAAACTAGCGGTAATATTATCCTCCCATCAATATTTTGAGCACGTGCTACTCCGTGACAAACGTATATTGGCGCGAGTGAAACCACGGGCGAAAGTTAATTGCATAATAAAATCTCTATAAATCTCTGATAATTTTGATAAAAAAATATCAGTAATACAAGACTATGATTACTAGTGTAACGAAATGAGAGTGATGCCTAATCAAAGCCGCTCCTAAAAACGAAGTAGGCAATTACACGCACGGCTAACGAGAGCGGCGGGCGGCGGGCAGCCGTGGATCACGCGGCAGCCTTCCCGCACCCCGCAATGTACAGCGCGCATCTGAAGGAAAACGCTTCATTCCCGCCGGAATATAATCGTCCGCTCGTAATTTATATTGTCTGCTGCAGAGGCGAGTCCCGCTGCACATTCATTTATTTTATGTGCCATTTACAATTGTCGGTCGATGGTCAAGGGAGCGGGCGGGCGGAGGTGGCGGGTGGCTCGGACGACGCTGCCTTCGCATTATAAAACGTGCGGTCATCTGCGAACTCCGTAATGGTATTTGTAATAGGACGGGCGCATGAAATGTGACGCCGCCGCCGCACATGGGTCTGATGGTTTATTTATAAGATTAATTTGACCGCACCCGACGCAGCTTCCATTATACCCGTACCTACGGTGGTACATTGCTATAATATATATGTCAATTAACTCGCATTTATTTTAAGAATAAACTTCCTTAAAATAACAAACATGTTATTTCATTATGAACGAAATATTATTATCTAAGACCAAAATGTATCACTTAGTCCTTTTTTTTTTTTATATATTGGCTCGCCTGATGTAAAGCTGAAAAGGAAGCCCAAGTCGCTCTGGCCGCGGGCGGGAAACCTCAGTTTCCAGTCAGCCACCACAGCCATGCCGGCCTACAAGATGCTTCTTCACGCTTCGTAATGTAAGTCTGTAATAAAGAATTTTAAAAATAATATAACAGAGTAGGGTTACAAATGTTGTTATATTCGTCATCTAAGTACACACATCTCGTAACATAGCAAGCACTGTTAAAACATTTTATTAGTACTTTCTACTTATAACCTAAACTATCCATAATAATGTAGAAATATTAAATTACATATAAGTTGTTGAGTTTATATCTACAGATTCTTAAAAAGCCTGAAACCATAAGAACAATAATGGGTATCTATAGGTATTGTATTTTTATACACGCGGAAACGTATACAACAAACTTTTAACACAATTGGAATCAGTCCGTAATACTACCAAAGAAAACTTAGTGACAATTTAAACAACATAAACAAAAATAGCGAGCACTCTTTTCCCAATTTAATTGTCAGCCGTTGCATTTTTCGCATGAAAGTCGAACGGGCAACGGCAGCCAAGAGGCTGAGTGGCTCTGTATTCTTTTGTTTTTTAATTATAACGCCAGCAGCCGTGGGGTGACCCCCCGCCAAGTTTCTGGTGGAGGTGCTTTCTTGTTAAGCCCGTCGGGCGCTCGCCTCCTACGTGCCTCGGCCATTCATTTCGTAGAAACTTATAACCTGACCCGCGTACTTATGAGCGTCGCCAATAAATATAGCGATGACCGGAGGCGCGCGGGCGTCCCTGTCTGGTGGTCGGGCGGCGGGCAGGAGCGAGCGGGAGCGGGCGCTACCTACGAGGCATTGTTAGCTAAATATCTAGGTGGTCAGTTGGGCGGGCGGGGAGGCTAGAAGACGGGCGGGGCGGGGAGGCGGCGGACGTGCGGGCCCGGCGCCGGCCGATGTATTGAGCGCGTATTGCAGACGCGGTCACGCGCTGCAATATTGCGTTCGCTCTGCGATATTGCCCCTCGGTAACTCAATTTGATAAATTGTGCAAAGTTCGCCAGCTCCACATTGCCATGAGCTCTATCGACAATGTTCAATATAATGAAACACGTTTTCAGGAAACATGGTAACAATGATTTGTTTTCGTCAATTATCGGTGATCTGGCGACTATTTGATCGCGTTGATTTATTGGCAAATGCAGAAATATAAATTGGATTGACAGCTTCTGTAGCAAACTAAGTTTTCGTTGCATATTTTTATCACTTGTACATATTTTATTAATTCAAGAAATCAATTTATGAAACTAATACAATTTAATGATGTGTCATAAAATACCGAGTTTAAATATACGATATATATTTAACAAGATTAGAAAGCTACACTAATCAAAAATACAGAATCGTAAAATATATATTTTCACATAATTTGGGATTATGTTTCTTTCTAATTTTAATGGTTCTGATATACCTAATGTTAATTACAGATTCATTTGATATCGGTAAATGTTTTTTTGAGAAATATTTATAGTCACCCAATTATCTACAGTCTTAAGATTAAAGTAGTTATCTATACTGTATTGTAAGTAATTATAATAGGTATTTCATGTTGGTTAAAGGTTTTAATTACTTGTATGAATAACGTGTTCAATTACGTGATATAAACGTCATAATATGAATAGTTTAGTTTGATTAGAATAAAGATATAATAAAAGTTATGATTTAATCAAGTTTGTTTACATGTCAGCTGGCAGCTAATTTACAAATAATCGGAAATAATAAATGCTTGCTATTTATATGACGGTATCAATCAAAGGCATGAATTAGTAATCAACATGTTGATATAAAGAGTTGAGTAACATAATATGCGGTATGCGCCGATACATGGCTATGTGAGCATGAATGTAGATGAGGAAAAGTGGACGGGAGTTTTCAGCGGGTGGGAATTCAAGCAGAAATGTGCGCGAGATATGTGCATATTGCACGCCGCGATACGACTTCTTTTTGCTACAGCATGGTAACCGTATACATACATACGAGATAGCTTTGTTGTATCTAATTCTTTATTTTTATAGTAGAAAGATTTCACAAAACTTTAAGAGTAAATCAATTCAGGTGGTTTAACAGCTGATAGAGATTTCTTTTAAATATCAGGTAGAGATGCATTTAAACGCCAGCTTACACATTTGCTATATAAATGCATGTGTTTGGCCATGGCTGGTTCAACAGGTCTGATTTTCCTGTTAGAGCGGAGCTATGGTGCTCTATTGTAATAGCCAAATTCTATCGAATTTCAGATCATGGTTGTAGCGGTTCGTGGTTTTGCGGTAACCAGAAGCGCACTATTCTTTTTTCAACAAGTTTATCTAGCCCTATCTCTTGTTTTGTAATCGATTATATTGAGATATGTATACCAGTGATGGTGCATTGATGGTGATTTTATTAATGATGTAAGTCAATGAGGTGTAAAATGGTTGTAACGTATATCACTCAAACATCATTATCAAAACAAGAAATATTGCCTTTAAGAACATAATCACATGATTCAAATGAGTGATGACTCTTGGTCACTATTGCAAAAACGTACAATTGTGTATAATTACACCTGTAGTGTTTCGATTAATGATAATGTTTAATAAATCAAGCAAGTCACTTCAAATGTGCTAGCTTTTTGCTGAAATTTATTATCGTTTAAAGCAAAGTATACTACGCTTACGTACTTATTCGTAGTTCGTGATTGTAAATAAAATTGTTTAATGTGCGCGCGAATGAATTTTTAATGAAACTGTTGTGTAGCATGTACTCGTATATTATATACCTACGTGCCGCGAACCAGACGCGTTATAATAATTAATAAGTGTAGTAAGCATTATTCACCACATTCAAATTTATGTATTTCGTGAATAGGTCTAGTAGATTGAAGGTCAGTATTTCTTTACCAAAGAAAATGAAAGGAATTATAGAAAAGTAAACTCGTATTCAGTATAGTATAGTAAGTAAGTTTCACTTAGAAATATTTCTTACTCTTTTTAACCGACTTCGAAAAAAGGAGGAGGTTCTCAATTCGTCTGTATGTATAATTTTTTTTTTTTTATGTATGTTCACCGATTGCCGGCCGCGCGCGTCATTCAACAACAGTCTACGTTACCGAGAGGCTGGCACCGACTTCAAAAATAAGTGATACTTGTAATATTTAATTAATTATGTATTAAGGATAGAATTACTTACGTTATTTATCGCTTTTTAGTTTTGGTCGTTTGTGTTTTTTTTGAAGTCGGTTTAATTTTTTTTTATTAGTGGGGCTATTTATAATGTCAGTTTATATTCTCACACTTTTATTAAATATTTAATATCAAATTGACGAATTTGAATGACCTTCATTCAATATTTCGAAACCCGAGTTAAAAATTGGCATAGTGAATAACCGTGCTATTCTCTTATTATCTCTACATTATATTGCCGCGCTATTGCTGAAAACTCTCAGCCATTGCGCCACCGAGGTCTTCATCTCTATAGCTAGAAAAAAGTTGTAATTATTAAGAATATATATTTATTGTATAGTACTTACATGTATTGTTGGTGGAGAGTAGCGGGCGCGTAGCCGGATGCGGCATACCGGGGCCAACGGCAGTGAAACAGAGCCGTCTTGATTTGGTGCTACGAACTACGTACAGAGCCTCCTGGGTACAAGCATTATTATGCTTAAAAGGAGACAGGCGATTGGTTACTGTAATAGGATATTTGAATGTAAATAACTACTATTCTATGGAAACAATATCTACATAAGGTTTTCTTCATTTCAACATTCTACTGAATAGGATTCATGTGGTTCTATAGGAAACGAAGCACAAAGTATGAGTTAAGTGGTGATTATACTTAGGAGTATGTCACAGGAACAATTTAGGCAAGTTTGTTTCCTGAACAGCCCACCAATTCAGTTGTGAAATACAGGTATCGTATCTGACAATTCCGATAAAGATAGTCCATGCTTTGTCACTGCCAAATCGTTTACCTATATTAGAAAAGACAAAGCATAGTTTCCGTATTCGATTCCGTTTCGCCGTGTTCTGAATAGGGATCAGATTGGGACTTTGGGATCCAATGGGGCAATGGGATTGGGATATTTTTGACAGTTGGTATGTGTGATAACCTCAATGTAAATAAAAACTGAAGAATTTCCATACTTTTGCGGCAATCAACTATAACTACGTCGATGGTGTGCTCGTATGTCCGCTTTGTGGGAAAAGACTATCTAAGAGGATAGGCTTCGCCAGTCACATGCGAGCACATGATCGACAAACGTCACGGACTTGAAGTGGTCTCCGTGGCCGAAACCGGTCGGGAAGGCATCATCATCACGTTTTTTTTTTTATAGTAGCTCGACATAATGGCTTCCCTACGCCTGATGGAAAGCCAAGGAGAAGCCCAAGTCGCTGTGACAACTGGCAAGTAACTGGTTAGTTACCTGTCAGTTGCCACTGCCATGCCGGCCCAACCCTACCCCCCACGAGCTCCGGAGACCCTACTCACCAGCAGAAACACGACCTGGAGGTCATTTGGCTGCGGTATTCTATAGGGTGGAGGTTCTTCCCCGGACGGGCAGCTCAATACGAGCGGAGATTCGCTACGCCCTACCTCTCTTTGATGGAAACTCATACATAGGTACATCGTTTGACTTTACTGTTGCCCTGTCTATTGTGGATGCGGGTTGCGTGTGGCCGCGGGCTCAGCGAGCGCCGAGAAAATGATTTATATTGTTTGTGTTGCGGGAGGGCTGCGGGAGGGAGAGGGGGCGCTTTCTCAAGCAGATCCAGTCCACTGCAGATATAGCCGAGTATTATTATCGATCCAACTCGCCAGTTGTACTTCCTGACGATAAAGACTGACCACAAAATTCTGCGATGCGATGGTCTTGGTTCGGAAAATATTTACCTTTTAACTTACTACAAAGACCTCTCTGGGTTCTTAAAGTGTAAGACTGGGTTTACTGTACTGAAATATATTGCACACGTTTGGTGTCCTACCTTCTTAGGTGCAATTGCTTATTTATTTTATTACCTATGCACAGAGCATACTTTTTCCTTAAGTTGGTTTTAATTTTTTTTTACTTAAATATCGATAGGTACATATTGATTTCGCTGGACATAATAAATTTATCGAAAATTCGCGTCTGGACATCTATCAATAATCTAAGTCATTAAATTTTTAACAGTGATAAGTAAATGGTCTGTGTTCAACAGCAAAAATCGTTATTAAATGATTATCAAGTTTTTAGACCGATGTTTAGTTCCCGATTTTTGTTTCTGAATAATGGCTATGTAATATCATTGTTTATAGCTAAAATGTAAATTACAAGAAAATTATTGTTTACGCTTTCATAAGAAATGTAATAACTAATGAATGTAAAAGTTATTCTTTAGCCGGAAGTAATTTGTTTTTCAACTTCATTGAGTAAGAAACCCGGCCCAAAAAAAAGTAGTAAATACTGAATAAATATTTTTTTTTAAATGTTTTTGGTAATTACCCTATATGTAAACATATAAAATAGTAATTCAATTCAAAAATTTATTGCATTGAAAAACAATTTGTATGATCATGCAAGTGAAAGTAACATTTGTACTGTTATTTTTTCTAGATTTACTAGTAATATCACCTGTTCCGGTTTATTACAAAACGTCTACTGACCTTCCGTGCAGCAAGATGGCACGGGGCGGCAAGTCGCGCCCTGCGCCCTCGCCCAATCGCAGCCCGTTATGATATTATATCATCTATTACGGACCAATCCGCGCCCGTTATGATATTGTAGGCGGGCGGAGTGCGGAAGTGCAGCGTCAGTTTTTCCTTGTAGGGCGGGCGGGCTTATGATATTCGGTTATGATTATAAGAGGGAGCGTTGATGGGGGATATTCTTAGCCAATAGAGTTTCGTGCGGTTATGATATTGTTTATGTTATTAGATTAGGAGCGGTGGATTGTACATAGATACAGTGAGATAGTAATTAGAGCGATGTGCCTTCGGGTTGGGGTAAACCAGTTCTAGAGTGGATATTGCTTCTCTGCAAACGTAGTGTAGTTGGAGTGATGATTTGGATGACTGTGAAGTGCTGGATGCGTAAGGTCAAAATCGATCAAAGTAACGAACTGGTGCGATAAGCTGATGATAATAATTAGGTATGTGCGTTCGCTAAAGATAATAATTCAGCCCAACTCCGAAGACGCACTTTATAGGTGTAAGACCACATGTTGGATAGGCATTGTCTGTCGTATTTCTTTTTTATAAAAATACTAGGTACTCTGAAAGTACCTACTGCCATAATGGTCCATTATGAAAAAACCGGCCAAGTGCGAGTCGGACTCGCGCACATAGGGTTCCGTACCACTGATTGAATGAAAAAATTAGGTAATTTGATTTATGACGTTCAAAAAAAAACTACTGTCTAGATTTCATTCAAACCAAATTTCGTTAGTAGTTTTTATAGTAATACACATCATATATTTTTTTCAGTTTTATCATGCCCATATTTTAGAAGTTACGGGGGGGGGGGGACACATTTTACCACTTTGGAAGAGTCTCTCGCGCAAACTATTCAGTTTAGAAAAAAATGTTGTAAGAAACCTCAACATCATTTTCAAATACCTATTCATAGATACCCCACACGTATAGGTTTGATGAAAAAAAAAAAATTTGAGTTTCAGTTCTATGTATGGGGAACCCCAAAAATTTTGGATTTTTTTCTGATTTTATTTTCACATCTTAATGCGGTTTACAGAATACATCTACGTACCAAATTTCAATAATGTAGCTCTTATAGTTTCGGAATAAACTGGCTGTGACATACGGACGGACAGACAGACAGACAGACAGACAGACATGACGAATCTATAAGGGTCCCGTTTTTGCCATTTTGGCTACGGAACCCTAAAAAGACCCATTCCGGAAATGAAACAGACATATGACATTTTGGGAAAATCTTTTCTTATTTGCTCTCTGTTACCAGACGAATCGATTTGGTGGGTGAAAGAATGAATTGGTCGATTTCGATCAGTAGGTATAGAACGGCACGGAATAAATTATTGATCGACACCTGTCAATTCATACATGTCTGGTAATGCCCTAACACAATAGTCATAAGATAAAAAATATTATTATACTCACTCACTTTTTTTGTTTATAAATCTAAACTAACTTTACAGTAACTAATGTTATTTTAAACTCCTTTGAGCCCGTAGCGTGTGTTAATGTTTCAAACACAAATAAACATCAAAGGAAATTCAACCGTACTGACAGTTCACGGTTTCAATTCCTCAACTACAAATTTGCCTCTTTAAATATTCAGCATCATTTTTTCACTATCTTTACTTATCTAAGAAAGGTAAAATAAAATATTAGAGACAGAATTATGTACTTTTATTAAGGACCCAAACGTTTTTAGGAGTCAGTAACAATGTTTTTAGGTACGGTTCTTTACACGAAGATATTCTTCGAGGAATTATTCTAGGTATATCTACGCTGGAAGCAAATTTCCAAATCTGGCGGTAGTAGGTAATTTATATTTGTACTGACGAAATCGTCTTATGAATATAAGTACTTGATTCAAGTCTATATGAATAAAGATTTCTTCTTTCTAACATTCTAATGACTATAGAATTCACAGCCGCGTTCATGTTTGACCAGCAAACAAAATTTGATTTCTTATTCTTTTGATGACCGCCGGCAGACGACATACACAACATCGCCTTGTGTATGCAGTAACTGCGGTGGACATAGATTGCAGGCGTCATACGACCGCGGAGCAATTTGTGTTATAGTCTGCGGGCGCCTTTACGATGACATTCGGCGCTCTCCATTCAATATTACATTTTCCATCTCACCCGCGTGCGACGGAACGTTTGATTTTATTCTCTTCGATTTTGCACAATCGTGACTTGGAAAGTAGATGAGTAACTTTCATCTTTTATTTTCTGTTATGGCTAGCAATCTCTGGACGTGAACAAACTGTCATGTAAGATTTTTTACGTAAATCTCTTGACAATGTTAAGGTTTTATTTGTTTGTTTTTTTTATATACTATTATTTATGTACACGTATAGAATGATCTTCCACACGGCATGCATTTTAAACTTAAAATATCTTTTTGTAGAATAGACATATTAAAATATCTACATAGTTAAGAGACTCTACAAATTACTCCTACGTTTTTGTACACTTTAGCTGATGAACTTTTGTGTTCAATTAAAATGTAATAATTCTATGTTGTATGATTTACGTCTTTAGATACTTGTGAAACTAAAACATTATAATTACTTTATATGAACCGGATTACCTCAACAAGGAAATATCCTTTATATTACACTTAAAGGAGTGACTAAATAGATATACCGTTTACGTAATAAAGCAAGTTCCCAATTACTGTATGCAAATACATTTACTTTCTGGGCGTCGGGGAAATTAATGACATAAAAAGCGTATTGAATTAAACTGCGTCCTTGTTGGGCAAATGAGTTGATAATAAAACGATAATAAACAAGCGCGTTGTAACAAACTATAACAGATCGGTAATTGCTTCCACGATGCCTCCTCGCGTTATTACGCCTTTTACGACGCCGTATGGGGTGAATAAAACATTTTTACGACCGGCCATGGATGCTATAATGCTGTGTGTACCTCGATATATCCCGCTCAGGTAATAAAGTATAAAACTGTTTATACGCGCACCGCACTAATTGCATACACAGTAATGTCGTCCCACGTACCTATATACCGCATATTAACTAAAATGGCCGTTTAGTCTGCTTATGTATTGTCCTTGTACCGTTTATTAACGCTGGTCCAATAAATATAGCCACAAATAGCATACAGTCGTTTAAAATACGGTTTGTCGTGTATTTCAAATGCAATAATCAGATACATCATCCCAGCACCTTAATAAGATTGTTTTATGTGTACTTCCATTATTAACGATAGAAGCAAAAAATGAAATACCTACATTATACCTGCATCGAGTGAGGAGAGTGCTGGTGCTCTGTAACACAGGCTTATAGCTTAGCTCAGACACCAGTCTCTCACAATCCATGTAATTTATGTCTGATCAAACTTTATGTACCTAACCTAACTAATTGATTGTGAAAGAAAATAAAGAATTTTTATTATTATTATTATATTATTATTAAACACATAAAATTCTACTTGCCGAGTGCAACGTGTTCAGTATAGGTGTATTGTAAAGGTACGTTTTCAGCGAACGGGAGCTCTTAGTGAAACAGTTTTGATAGTAATGTAGAGCGTTACCGAACGAGCGAATCCCGTCTTGCTCCTCAAAGTTCTTTTATCAGAGTTGGATAATTCAATATATCGAAGTCGGAGCTAGATACGTCCCTGGGCACAGCGCATGGCCCCGGGTCACTCAAATAGATTGCGTCATACCGTAATGCCGTCCCACTGCGTCGCGCAATTATACGCACTAGATGAATAAACTATTAACCCTCCGCATCTTGCCCGTTTCATCTAACGCGAGTTTTTCTTTGTCATTCATAGTACGTGTGCAATGTAACATTTGCCGAATGCGGATACAATATACATTTTTTTTATTTTTTACTCTGGGGACACTTTTTCGACCCTCGTCCGAGCGGCCTCTTTGAAAAGTGGACATCGGAACGCGAGGGAAGGAGCCCCCGAGGACACCGGACAGAAAATGCGTTGTAAACATTGCGACTACATTCAATTTCCGTCATTTTTCAAACTGATAAATAATTCTGTCATCGGTAGCTCGGACAGGGGTCGCTATGAAGTGATTGTCGACGGAAGGACGCCGTAAAAAATAGCGGCCGATGAGACTGGCCTCACTCTTCGCCTCGTCTCGAATGTGTGCGATAAATTTCTTTTTTATTATCAGATATCGAGGGACTCGGGAATCGAATAAAGCGCTCATATTTAATTCATAAGATACCGGCCATATAGCACTACGCTGGACTATTTTATTTAAGATGTTGAAAGATTACGGACTCTGGGTCCATACAAACTTTTGGGGATGCAATATACTTACAGGCTTTATAAAGTATTACTTCGAGTGACCCTATACTGATTGTTTATTTATTTTTACGAAACAGGGCTATGCAATAAATGTAGTAAACATGGCTTTATGCATCTACAATTACATTAATCTTTCACCACATGCTTGTGATGTTTTAAATTGTTTATTCTTTTATTTACAGGTACTCTTAGTCTCTTCTACTCTTACTCTTAAGGAGAGCCTAAAGGCTCTCTTTTACTTTTAAGAGTAAAAGAGACTTTTTACACTTATCAGTGACTAGCTGTGCTCGCGACTTCGTCCGCGTGGAATAGTTAATTTTTCCCCGTTTTTTTTACATTTTCCATTATTTCTTCGCTCCTAATAGTTGCAGCGTGATGTTATATAGCCTAAAGCCTTTCTCGATAAATGGTCTATTCAACACAAAAAGAATTTTTCAATTCGGACCAGTAGTTCCTGAGATTAGCGCGTTCAAACAAACAAACAAACTCTTCAGCTTTATAATATTAGTTAAGATTTTTATTAATGACAGGATTAGACAAACTTCACATTACTTCCATAGAAAAAACATTTTTGTGTAAAGGGGAAAATGTAAGGCCATTTTGATTTAGTAGCACATCGTAGTTGCTTTCTGTCGCTGAAAGAGAGGCCAAGTCGCTGGGGCAGCTAACATGTAACAAGATCAATTACCTATCAGTCGCCACTGCTATGCTGATCTTCAAGATGGCTCAGGCTATGCACTGGCTGATACCGAAATACGACGCCGAGTCATCTCACGGGGTATTGTGTTCAGTTAAAGTGTTCGTTTAAAATGGAAAAGGAATTTATATTATAAAGCAAATATGTAAAGTATTTTATTTTGCTGACAAAGTTACTTGCAGAAGCATCTCATAATATCTTTATATTTATACACCAGCTGTGCTCGCGACTTCATCCGCGTGGAATAGTTATATTTTCCCCGTTTTTTTTTACATTTTCCATTATTTCTTCGCTCCTAATAGTTGCAACGTGATGTTATATAGCCTAAAGCCTTCCTCGATAAATGGTCTATTCAACACAAAAAGAATTTTTCAATTCGGACCCGTAGTTCCTGAGATTAGCGCGTTCAAACAAACAAACTCTTCAGCTTTATAATATTAGTTAAGATTTTTTACAGTAGCTCGACATAATGGCTTCTCTACGCCTGATAGAGAACAATACTTAACTGTATAAACATAGTAGCTTAGCATTAGCTTCAATGAAATCAACACCTGCGAAAGTTGTATCATTATGTCAACCATGAATACTTGTCCTGTAATCCCTTATAGGACAAGAGATCTAGCAAAAGATTATAAAGCAAAATCACTTCTAAACGGTAAGTTGATAAATAAATTGTACCTATAAATAAATAATTTCTAATACATAAAACTATGCTATTCTCAGAAATAATCTCTTACAAACGATTAAAATAAGAAACATTCTCGTAAATATTTTCGCCGAAGACGCAGAACAGTGTTCATTTAAATTCTTTAATTTATTACAGAGAGCGGCTCGAGTGTCCGGCAGATGTGTTCAATACATTTACAGTACAGGCAAGAAGCGCCGAGGGTCACTCGCAGTATTAAATAGCTCTCCGACAGCTAAATGAGTGGGGGAGTAAGGACGCGACCAGGGTTATTCTGCTCTGCTCATTAATTTAACTGTTTTAGCTCCACATTGTATTGTGACAAGGTGTAATGATACATCTACGTACATATTACAATGTCGATTGTTGGTCGTTATTATTGACATCGCATATAATAAAAGACTAGTTGCACATTTAAATTTTCTACGTTATCTTAGACACTTTATAGGTAATTGTTTTTATTATCATGCCAACCAAAACTCTTGTAACCTTTAATATTGTTCCAATAAAAACATTTGTTTATTATCATTTTCATTTGTTTGGGACTGTCACCTATTCTAGTAGTAATGTACAAATTAAATTAGTTAGTAAAAAGAAATAAACTGTAATGACGCTAAGGAGATGTTTTAATCCTTTTTAAACCTACTTTCCTAGCTGACGCAATATTTTTGAAAGTTATGGAACACGGGGACCATTTAAATGGCAAAAGCCCGTCTATTTTCAGATATATCTCCGCCAAGTTATAACAAATGTAGATACAAAGATTTCTCCAAAATCCTCTCGGCGATCTCCCGTACAACTGTGATAGGAGCTCTGTTTATATTTTATTCATACATTGTATTGTTGGAATATCAATTGCCTCGCCCGGCGGTGGGTAAAGGGTACATTTCCAATCCGCACGGGATTCACTTAGATTTGAAGGAAAATAGATTTCGATTTCCAAAGCTGCGACAAAGCAATCCGATATATTTTTCAGACAGATATTGCTAGCGATTTCTTTTGAGCTTTGAAATATAGGGAGGGAATTTAAAAAGATTCCGTGTATTTTCTTTTCCATGTGGAAGGGCTCGTATATTTTCATGTTTGTGCTACACGGCTTCAGTATTGTTGGCTTTTGTACGGGTACAGGTAGGTAATACATACAATTTACGATCGTATTTCCTAAACCTCTCTGCCCGTTTAAAGATCTTTTAGCAGGTGATGAACGGCGGATTATCTTTAGAGTTTTTGAAATTATTGAGATTGCACTAACAGTATTTATGAAAGGAAATTGATACAGGTGTGCCAAATAAAATACAAGCTTAAGTAATGGAAAAAAAATTGCCGGAATTATATCTACATATTATGTAGTAACAATTTACTGTCCGGCACTAACGGATAAACAAAAAGGTGCTGGTACATTTTTATTAATTTCACAGATAAACTTTCGTCATTTGAAGTGAGTAATTAATCGTCAGTTCTTCAGCAGGAATAAAAAGAAATCTGACATCGGAAAGAGCGTAGTGAGATTGATTTTTCATTTACGGCGTACCTCCAAAAATTTTCGTCCAAGTACCAAAACAATGTTTAAGGGACACTTCACTATAGGGTCACCTATGGCTGTCTAAATAATATAGTGTTCGTATTATGTGCGCTTTCTCAGTAGTTCAATAAATTATACCTAAATGGTATATTTACAACCTCGGCGGCACAATGGTTACAGCGTTCATGCCTAAAGCCACGACGATTCGGAGGTTCAGGGTTAAACTTTCGGATGGGGTCAGGTTAGGAAATTAAATTTTATGTCTCGGGACTGGGTATTCTAGAGGTCCCCAGTCATTATCCGGTAGTTACCAGAGAAAACGTTAGTAGGAAAACAGATGGTTGTATAATTATAATGTATCGCACTGTTAATACAATAACGACCTAACTCACAATTTTGGAAAACTTGGTATGTACACTCACCGCACACAATTTCCACTCTCTGCATGACCCAAAGGCTTACTGGTAGAGAATGCTCCTAGCATTAAGTTCGCCTTTTGTACCATTTTGTGCAATAAAGTTTAAATAAATAAATAAAACTACAGGAACTACGGTTTTTTTTACAGAAACATAATTTTGTTTCCATCATTTTGTTTTGTGCACAAAGAGTGCGAAATCCTACTTTAGTTTTACTATGACCTGTCCATCAGATCTCGTCATTCAGATAATCTCCAGTCCTCCAAATGGCGTACGTAGCCGTAACGAGATGAGCCTTCCGGCCGAAAGGTCATTGTCTTTCAGTCGCAGACTGTTTCCTCTTTTTAATTTTGGCAGGCGGACAATACGCCGAAGGAGAACATTAAAGGGGAACTCCGACCCCTTTCGTGGTGATTAATTTATTATGCTCTTTGTTTCTGTTTTGATTTCGGTAACATGAAAACAGTAGACAACAATGGGCTATTATAACTCTTATCCCCGTTTAAATTGCTGACAGTATCTATTAAAGATAAGTGTTTTTTTTTATATGCAAAGGTGCTTTCTGCTTGGGTTCGGGGGTTGGTTAGTGGTGCTTATTATATACAAACTTTGGCTTCTAATGAGGAAGTCGTAGCCCAACTTCAAGTTTAATACCTACCTGTGACTTTTGGGATGTAAGGACGCGGCCTATCATCTTTTCGCTCCAAGCCAAACTCACCTGCCTGTGGTACATCCTGCCGAATAGCAAACGAGGCGCTGGCAACCGACTGGTGGCGGTATAACCATCACAATTAATTAAAGGCTTAGCTAAATACCACAGACCGATGACGGGCAGCAGCGTCATCGGTGCGAGAAGCTACGCCCTGCGATCGCCAACCCGCCTGCCCAGCGTGGCGATTATGGGTATATCCTCCAGATGTTTGCCCTAAGTGGCGAACAACTGGAGAGGCCTATGTCCAGCAGGGGACTGCAATAGGCTGATGATGATGTGACATTTATAAATCGGTCGCGGTAAAGAAAGAATTTTATGCTTAGAATACGAACGAGTAATGTCTAATGTAATAGCTATTATATCTCTTAATATGGTAAGTATCGTTTTGGAATACGAGTAAGTCGGTTTGACGAGTGTGTGATTTGGTTACTTGTCCGTTACCGGAGCGACTTGGGTTTTTCTATCGTTTTCCTTCTAACAACGGGAGCCAATATGCTATGCTAATGTAAAAAGTAGTTAAAATTATGCTAGAAATATTTCTTAATAAAATTCAGCAGAGAATCCCTCTATTACCTGTATTTTTTTAACCATAGTCCACATTGCATGCCGTGGCAACCTATAATTAAGGTGACACTAAGCTGTTAATTTATTATTTTCTGTATTGCTTATTATGTATTGGTGTTTATCTTGTTGGTTGTCCTAATAAATAAATAATTTACTCAGGCTATTATGATAATAAGCTTTGTTAACTATGTAATTTAAAAGGATCTCTCAAGGAGATACATAGTAAATAATTTCCGGTGAACAAGTCAACACAAATGTTTGTTGTAGTCACCTATATTATGTATACAGGGTGTGTTAAAAGCAATAGTATAAGTTATGTACCGAACCCGTAAAAGTATCACTCGTGCAATATAAAAGTTAACGACACAAGAAAACGCGTTTTCCACAACATTAAAGATAACAACAATAGGGGGCGAGCGAGTGTAGAGCCTCCCGCGGGGTGGCGGGCCGGGGGTCGAGAAAAATTCAATATTAATATGAAGGAGGTGCGAGCGAGACCCGGCCGGGCTCTCGCTCCCTCGGCCAATGGCGAGCCTTGCCGCCGTCGCGATATGATGAATTTATGGATGTAATAAAAGCGAGGTGTGCGATTGGAGGAGCGGTCAGAGCGCGCTTATTTTCTTTATTTTCATATTTGGAATGTCGGTCTTAAGTCGCTCGCCGACGCGACGGTTATGGACGTCGGACATTTTAGTTCTGGGGTTATGAACTACCCTATAATGAGGTACATAAGGATCGTATACCGTGTGCAGTTGAAGGTGGAGTGAAGCATTTTTGAGGTTGAAGAAGTTGGCGTCTGTCGTGGAGGGCTCTCGAGGCGGGCACAAAGGCAGCCTGGCGGTTGATTGAAGCGTGAACGACGCTCGACCGACGGCCGAGGTTTCTTTCTTGATTTGCGAGTCGAGTGGCCGAAACGACACTCGTATTTGCATGAGCTCCTTGCGGGTATTTGCTTCGTTGTTCATGTAAGACAAGATGTTCTTCTATCTGCAGTGAAGCCTTAATGTCGAATGTTTAAGAATATAGATAGTTAAATCGATTTAATACATCGTGTTGCTGGCTCATTTGGTATGTCTTCTGAGCCTAGGGTAATGGATTTGAATCGTAAATTCGACGAGTAAATGTTATTGTAACGATCAGCTATTATTTATATTTAGGTATACATACACTCATCCATTCTTTTAGTGGTTTTGCTAATATTCATAACAAAAGTAATTAAGTTACTTTGGGATTCATGTGATTTTTTCTAGCATAGATGAATACGTTTATTAAAATCAAATCAAAAATGTCTTTTTCATATAGGCTTAAGACAAGCACTTATAAATCGTCAATATTGTATTATAATGACTGCGTGTAGGCATCTGGTTTTTTTATTTATCGTCAAACGTAATAATTTAATATATTTTCAAAAAATGTCATAGAACAAATTAATATACCAACCTACATTCACTTATTATTATTTAATGTAACCTACATTGTACAAAAGTAATATTAAAACGACGAACCGCATTACATATTAGGGTTTTAGTTATTTAACGTTGAGACACAGACATTATCTGCGTTGAACTGTACCAAACAAATTTTCAAAGAAAGGTTGAATAATAACGAGTTTCTAATAACGACGTCTGCACACGAGCAGTTTGTTGGAAGTCGTATAAGAAAACTAAATAGCCGTGCCGAGAGCCGGGGGCCCGTAAGGCGCTTACACAACGAATCGTATCTGAAGGGAATTGATACCGTCAATATAATGCTTCGGATAGAAAACCGTTCAAAAGCCAGAGCCCTGACATTCGGCAAGACAACGCAGACAAAATAAATAGGAGGGCGGAGAGGAGTGGTGGAGCGGCGACCGGCGAGGCGGAAGTATTGGGGATCAGTCGCGAGCGCAGTTTTGAAGTCCAATTATAACGCAGGTGGCGCCTCGGGCTGCCGAGAGAACTGATTTTTTGCGTTTACCTACATAGTTTGGTTTTTCTTGAGCGGAGACATTATACAGGTATTGTTTATTGTAAGGCAGACCGTGAGGTATTAAGTATCTACTTTCGTTTTAACGTACGGCGGAATTGGGCCACATAACGATTAGATACTTTTCAATTATTCTATCTGAAACACTACGATTTGTAGTGCTACCGTTTTCAGGTGAAGATTTGTAAAACAAGTTATTAGGCTCTAATCATATAAAAGTTTATGAAGCTGATATTGCTTTAATTTACTTTCTTAGATTAATCTTACTATGTACCTACTTATTTTACATTTCATTCAAGTCATCCGCTTTCCGTCCGTCCACCCGTATACCTACCTTTTTAACTATTCTATACTGAAAAGGACAAATGGCAGACATAAATCCATATAGCAATCTTTACCGGTCAACCAAGATGACACAGATAAATATTATTTCGTGTGATACATCTCTATAGGTATGCCTTTTGGGGCGAGGGCCTTCAGTTTCCCGGCTTCTCTTATGATAAAGATAAAGCCATTTCCGGTAATCATCATGTTTGCAAAAAGTACTGTTGTTGTTATCGGTCCATCACTTAAAATTCAAGATAATTGTGTCAACTAATGTATAGTACATAATGTACCACGCCTGCATTTGTACATACCCTCTTGTTTACAATAAAATACATTCTACGTGTAATAACAACATGCCATTCCTCCGTAAACTGTAAATCATACGTGCCCGGCTCAGACATTTCACATAACTAAGCCGGCGCGAGTGTACTACGGTCTACGGCACAAACGTCGAAGTTTCCCCGCAGCGAGATTCCTTTTTCTTTGTTTGGTGTATTTATTGTAAATCTACTCATACCAGCCGCCCGCGCCGCCCGCACGTTAAAAGTATTCCGACATAACTTTTGGCTCGGCTACCTTATGTATCGGGCTTGCGAAAATTCGAACCAATAAAATATTGCTCCGGCTAGTGGTGGGAATAAACGAAAATGTTGTAAGAGAGCGTAATAAATCGTAATTTGTAACTTTGGACTTGGATAGGGTGCTTTCATGTGAATTGATTTTGGTAGTAAGAAGCTTTTAGGTTGGAGATGAAATCATGCTTACTCATTGTTTTATGAAATACGACGATTAGAATAGAATGTAAAGTACTAGGTATTTACCTATGATTATTTTAATAGGTACCGTACACTCGAAACACTCTTGAAGTGACTTTAGACGCGTTTCAGGATCAGTCGCTGTATAGCCAGAATGACAGTGGCAACTGACAATCGCTTGACTTGTTCATTTTCGTCCTGTTACTTTTCATCAGGCAAAACTATCACTATGCCGTGCTGATATAAAAATATATAATAAAAAATTAAGATCACTACATAAATATGTACTTTGATACTCCATATTATCTAAGTAAGCCGAATGGACTACATTCGGTTTTCTTATTATGTTCTCTTACAGAAAAAATAGTACCTAATTATGTCGTATCAAAAATGAAAATTTTGACAGGTACCTATCCTTATCTCATCCTCATATTCCGTACTAAAATAATCCCGAACTTTGCGGATCCTTTATGGTTTACGCTAAGACGATATAGTACTTGTGAATACGTAACTCATATTAAAACGATAAAAGCGAGGCGCTTCAGAGGAAACTTTGCAGCTTTCCAAACGCAGCATCGTTCGTCATTAATGTATGCATTTGAACAAGCGGTAGTTTGGACTAGGGTTGTGGCCTGAATGGAGGCTAAAGCGGACTCTGTACATGCAGAATAGCCGAAAAATCGACCTCAATAACACATTCTGTAAAGTGTTAAAAACCTAAAGCATAAAATATTTGTCCGAGGCCTTCAAGTATTTCACGCTTTAGGTGAATCTTAGAGTTGATTCAAGAAATAATCTTTCCAAAATTTACTTGTACTTAAGTGTTTTAAAACACGTCCAAAGACGTAGTCAACATCACATCAACTTATGCTACAAGTTCGATGTTTTATTATAAGGACAGCGTTTAGGATGATCACACTCTACCTAGCGGTAAGCGGTCGTGTGGACCACATGACCACTGTTAGGTGGACAGGCATACCTAATAGGACAAACAAACTGCGCCTGTCGCCCTCACCCTGAACGCCCACTGAGATACCGTTGTGAGATGGGAGATGTGCATTGTCTGCTGCATTTACCGCTTACGATACCATTTAACGGAGTTTCAATAAACGTTTTGTTGTAGTTTGTATTGAACATGACATCCTGTGTACCTACGTCACGTAGATTGACGCTACCGCTTCCGCCTCCGCTTCAACTTACGTCACAGCTCTAGTTTGAACAGGAACCGGAAACTAGGTGGAGCGGGTTGCAACGGTCTCGTTAATATGATTTGGCCGCACCGGCGCCGGGCGCAGGCACCGGCGACACGCCGCTCGTGACATTTTAACCAACTTAATAAACTTGCTGCGCACTCGTTTTACTAATTTCTAGTTAAGGTTTCGTCACACAGGGGGCGTGCCAGTGAAACGACGTCGTTGTGAGTGATATTCAGAACTTTATATGAGAAGAGCGTCACATGAGGTTGAAAAAGCTTTTGGTGTATTTATTAATTGACTATCTCAGTGCCTGCTGAACCAAGTGTCGTCGGTTTGATGATATACATTTATGTGATGAATAATTGTGTTTGTTCCGCATAGTATTGCATTAAACATATTTCTGGTATCTTGTTTGATTCTGATTTCGATAACTCAAGTACTTAAGCAACTTACTTTGGGATAGGATCACTGAACTTAAAAAGCACAAAAAGACACAATTTTTTTACACTAAACGCGATAGTACCTTTAAACAACATACCCCGATAAATAAATATGATAAAAAGAAGGCAATGAAATAGATAGATCATCCCGTTCAAGTACCCTCCAAAGAATCATGTTGTCAGATAATTTATTAAACATGATATATACGTATAAGTGCGCGTCGTACATTCGGAACTTTATACAAGCGAGTGACGTCACTCACTCCGCCGTCTTTTGTTTGTCATCGATAGTGCGACGCTCAGCTGTTTTCGATCCCATCAAAAAGTTGGCGCGATAAATCAATCTTGTTTTAGATGTACTTCGTTCGGGATGTCAGACTGTTCACTTTTGTTTGGATATTATTCTAGGTGTAGATAAACTGATACGGACATAATGATGCTACTTGATTGTCAATGTATAATCACAGTATCATATTAAATTGACTGTCAAATATCACCGGTTCCAGAACTAATGAATGTAGGCAGTGGACTTCATAACTTGATTATATTTGTGGGTCTATAGATCATCCCAAATTATTGTTCGATGATTTTATCTGTAATAGATTTAGCTGACTGACTAATTTTACATTTATCATATAAATTTGTACTTTATTATTATCTACATACTTAAAACAAAACTTGGAAGCCTGATTCTTAATCTTCTGTTATGTCTAGAACGTCTGCATTCGAAGGATTAACACGAAGTTTCATGACAAAATTAAGGACACAAAATTAAACCTAAGGAGTAGCTTAAATCCTCGTTTGTGAACATATATGAACATATTGTAAGTATTATGATAACGTCTCACAACATAACGTAAAGGCCCATTAGAGTCCGATGCGGCCACGGGAAGTGCTACAGAAGACGTGTAGTGGGCAGAGGGTGGTGGAGGTCCAGTCTTGAAGATACTTAAGGGGGCGGCCCCCTCCCCGGGCGCTGGACGACTTGCTTATTCTATCAAGCGTGGCACACGCGTGCACGGCGCACACACCCGCGCGGCATTATACGACCGGCCACCACTCCACTGTGTCAATACAATACGCTCTCTTCGGCCGGACTTAGATTATTTAGAAAGCACTTGTAACGCTCATATAAGAAGCGCCGCGGAAGACGGCGCCGGTAACAATGGCCGGTACGTGTCCGTGGGGCCAGGCTCGGGATACGCCGAAAAAGATTACGATCCTAAAAAAACAGCGTCCACTCGCACACTATGTACGTAATAATATTATCTCCGCAATTGACTTTGCTGAAAGGTGGTTTAGTATTTCAACCCATTAGGTAGTGAAGTAGTGGAATTGTGTATATTAGTACAGACTATCGTCCGTCTATCGTCCGAGGATTTGTTTATATTTCACGAATATTCATTAATTGTTATTATCTTTGTTAATAAAAGCTATTGGCAATTTAATTAAAAAAAACAAATTTAGCATAATTGCTTAATTCGAATTGAAATAACATGTTAGGTATTACAGAACAAAAAATATGCGAGCTTTAAAATCGCAATACGTAGGGTGCAAAGCTCATTATAGTTAAATATGTATGCAGGAGTGTCAAATGCATTAAACATGACAGGGAAACACCATCAGAGTCATATCGCGACCAGGGCCAGGGCGTGAGACTACGCCGCTGGACGCGGATTATCCGCTACGCGGCTACGGCGTAGCACTCCGGTGCTACGAGCGTAGCATTAGCGCGGAGATTGCTATCTAAACATTATGGGAAGATTTACATTTTTTTTTAATGTTATGCTCTTGTTATTGCCTAGTGGTCAAAATAATTTGTGTCAATCTTTATAAGTAAGTAAAAAAGCGTTTAATTTACTAAAGCAGTTTCGTGAATAATATTTTTCATAACTGCGAAAGGTCGTTTTGGGTATGGTATACATTAACCATCTTCTTCTTAAGTTTTATCATCTTATCTTAAGTTTCTTGAAGATATACTAGGTGAGATATTTCCATTAAATCTCTTCCTAGAACCTCTTCCGAATACCAAGACTCTGCTAAAACATAACATACGACGAACTACTTCCTAAGTTAAGCATAGTCCTGTAAGTTTTAGTTTTGGCAAGATTACTTATCCTTTGGTTGTTCGAGTATCTAAAATTAATGGTCCTTTAAATTAATAAGTGTCAAAGTTTAGCGACGGCGGCGGAGGTGTGAGTTCGGTGCCCGCGTGTGCGCGAGACACCGTCTCATGTGTGGGTAGTTTCATAAATCTGTTGGGAGATATATGAGAGCGCAATTTCCGGTATCCGGCCATTAGCGCCGAGCTTTTATAAGCTTAAAGCTTAGGTTAAAGATTTTCTGGGTAGTTTAATGCGAATCTTGTAATAGGTACGATAAATTTTCTATAACATATGTGATTGCATATTAGGTGTCGATTCGGGAACTTTTAATGTGTGTAACTTGGCCTAATGTCTGTTTGCAGTACCTGCGCGACGTAGTTTCGCGCTAATGTTCGTGTGCTGTGATTTGGGTTATGTAGATTTATCTTTGGCCTATATTGAATTTAATTACATGATTCGACTTTTCTGGGCAAATGAAAAATGTTTGAAGCATAAAATGAGAGGTGTTCAAGCGTGGGCGGCACGAGGAGGCGTGTGTGTCTGGAAGGGCAGCCGGGGGAGGGGGCGAAGCGACTTATTATTTTTATCGACCGTAAAAAGGTGCCGGACCTCGCGTGGACCCTCACGACTCTTCTGAGGAGATTCCAATTATTTACGGATATTTTGTTCCGAATCCCGAAAAATACTGACCGGCGTAAGGGTGTGGTACTTATCTTATGCCTGATTAGTACTTGCCAACTTTATACTCGTTTTAATGACCTCATTTGTTTTGGAGGTCCGAGTAAATCGTACGAACACTAAGTAGGAGTTAAAGTAGCTGTGTAAAAATGTCAGGGGAGTCAATGTCATTATTAAATTGGGTATGAATGAACAATAGGTCGGTCGTTGCACGAGTATACTGAGTCATACGTAAGTGGGGTAAAAAGCGTAACGTTTATTGAATAATTGATAAAAATTGTAAACATCTGTTCCGGGCGTCGTCCGCCTGTCGGCCCGGCCGTGACGGGGTAGTCATGCAGCTGCATCCCCGCGCTGTCGGGCGCTGCTCAATAATGCAACAATGCAACCCATTGTTCCTCGCTCGTCACCGCCGACCCACTAAGCATAAACAATACCAAAACACTTTGACACTCTCACACGATCCTGTGCATGACGCAACCATTTGTTTACTCAATTTACATCTGACAAGCGAAAATCTTTTCCCAATTAAGGCGACAATCTTCATAAATCAATTTCCCCCCGAATTGAATGTCAATAAGTAGGGACGGCTGTTAAACGACGCGCCGTAAAATAAAACTTTCCGGAGGGCGCAAAGTTCCGAATAAAAAGAATATTTACATTAATTCTCTTCATTATGTTTTGAAGAATAATCATGGGACCGTCTCCCGTCCCACTCTTCCGATTGAGTTTTTATTTGAATATTTTTTCTCCGTCGTTCGCAGAGTTCGTCTCTGCGCTACAAAAGGAAGTTTTTATTAGCATCTTAATGATTTTACGGCGAGTCCCCGGTTACAACAGCCTTTATGTCGTCAGATTTTCTTGAGTATTTTTTGTCGGGTTTTTTGCATCTTACATTATTAAAGTTTTCATTCCGTCGCTTAATGAAGCTCATTTCTTCTGTTCGTCCGGGCCTTGATTGCCTTTGTTTTGCATAAATGCAAGATTTCTATAGGTTTCCTTCTAAAACATCGAGCAACTTCCAAGACTTGAAATTTGTTCTCGGAAGAGGCAATTAATTGTTTTCTCTCTTTTCTTTTTGCCATCTTAGGAAGAAAAGGTAAAGTGAACTATTTATACAATCGATAGATACTTAACTGACTAGTGCATTGCTTTAGCAGCAACAGGAATAGTAGGTACTTAACAATATATTGTATAATTGATTACTAACAGTAAGATTGGGTTTTGTGGTCGTCTTTTTGTACCTACTGATCACCTACAAGTAAGTGACATTATTTAAGTCCTTGTGGAAATAATTCTTTCAACCTAAATCTATAACATACGTCTCAAAATTAGGATACTTACTGACCAATTCAACTGAGAATTAAAAGGTATTATCAACAGCTGGTTAATTTTTTTATTTAAAACTTTCGGGTAATTGGCATGTGTGTATTTAACCTCTATTATAGAACATGTAATAAATAAACGGTTGACAAATACGCGTTTGAATAGAATGCAGAAGGCACAGAGGACAATGTTTGCTTGAAGTGTAGTATATC
Source organism: Conogethes punctiferalis (assembly GCA_031163375.1). NCBI lineage: Eukaryota > Metazoa > Arthropoda > Insecta > Lepidoptera > Crambidae > Conogethes > Conogethes punctiferalis. Next base: position 11,574,623 of record CM062080.1, read on the forward strand.
GATTAGAGATGAGACAGACGACCGTGAGCGTTGCAGGTAGCAAATGAATCGCCTCCGTTGCAGATCCGATTTGTCTCGTGCACGGTAATTGCATTCATCTCTGCCCCAGACTGATTTATGCTACGCCTACTCCTCGCTGCCGTTCTGCCATTAACTACTTTTCCGTTTGAGTCTTACGCACCACAAAATAATAATTGTCCGGAAAATCGCTGAGGCTGTATGTAATGTTATGAGAGGAAGGCCGGCCGTTTTTCTCGAGCAACAATCGAGTCCGAGATCTTGCTTTCTTTTTAATTTCCCTGCGGCCTCCTAATGAGGTCCCGGCGGCGGCTCGCGCCGTTATCTATGATATTGTTGAGGTTGATGCTTATTGTGCGTGTCACTGATGGCTTCCCTTTTATTATCCTCTCGAACACAATTCAGCGGCCGCCCAAATGAGTTCTTCTCATTTGCTTTGCTCTTTTTATTTCTCTAGGCGGCTGTTTGTCTTGTGTCATGACTTAACTTGTTTTAACTTTATTAGAATGGCCACGGACTGTGGTTCGTTTTGCCTTTTTCCTGCGTTTTTTACATTCAAATTACATTGATCTCGTTTAAATACTTACGCTGTGATTTTTGTCAATTAGTGTGATTAGGTCTGCCCTAATGACGGTAGACAGTAGATAGTAGGTTTTTTGAGAATATTATCTATAGCTGGAGGTCTTATAATGTTGCAATATCTATCAGCACATATATTACTGTTAATCCGCGGAGCCCTAGCGAAAACATTTTATACTACAGTAACACTATCTGTTGTTAAAAGATCCCAGCTTAAAGCTAACAAATCACCCGACTCCGCCTCCACTTATCTATTAAAATGAGAGATTATTGTCGGCCCGCGCGGCACGCCAATAGGCCGGTGTTATTTTCACTAGATTGTCCAATATTGTCACAATATCCATGGTAGGGCAATTAGAGACGTGTCGCGCGTGGCGGCCACGTGCCGCGACTCCCGCGCACACGCGACGCTCCCCTCATTATCCCGCCATGTTTGTCCTGTACGCAACGCCGGGATAACGATACGTTTAAACAAAGATCTCCGATACAGATTTACTACGCCTCACCATTCGCCGCAAGGACGAACAAACTTCCTCAAACCGAACACACCTCTAATTCCGATCCGATTTCGTAAATTAAAATGACAGATGTTTCGCCGCCACCCCTAACGCGATTATAGGCGACCTCGCTGAATTAATAAACGAAATTGCAACTGAAAAATTTGGGTATCAAGGAAATCCCTTCGAGGAATTTACTTCATTTAAATATCGCATTTTTCTTGAAGATTATACCTTACGACAGCCATAAAAGAAAACAGGCACCCGCCCTCGATAATGCGACGAGCCCGAGGAATTTTTGTTCCGTTCAAATCTCTCCTGACATAGGTATATTTTTGCGAGATCGCCTGGAGATTTTAATACCCGATTTTATTTAAATTCGTTTAGGCGGTGCGGGTGACTCGCCCCTAGACATTTATCGCGGGGGCGTGATTGTATTTATAAGTAGAAGGAATTTCGCACTCCCTGGTGAAATCTGGTTTAAATTATAATATCGTGTGGCAGTGGTTTATAGATATGTATAACTTAGTATAACCGTCTGTGCAAAATGTATAAAGTAGGTAATCAATATCTAAACAAAATGCATTGTACAGTACAGATAAATGAGACCTAGCTTTAACAAGAAAGTTTAGTTTTAGTTAGTTTCTAAATCTAATGGTAATTAAAGGAATAATTTTGCGAAAGTGCCATAACAATGATGGCTCGCGGAGGCCAGTTAAACGTATCAGATACAACAAAACAAGTAAGTTTTGCTGTGCAATAACGAGTATCTATCTATACATCTATACATATCATAAAACTTTAGTAGGATAGTTACTTACATCTATTTTCATTCCTATCCGTTATTGATGATGATTCCTTTCGCCGGAGCTTGTCACGTGTTATCGACAAGACGCGTCCCGAGTCATCAGTCACTTAGGCGCCGTCATAGCGGGTGCAGCGCGCTGCACCGGGGTGATCATTCTTCATTTGTCGGGTGCCTCGATCGCCCGCTGGACCCACACATATAAATTTCCATTACCTATAAACTACTTAGCGCCATAATAGTATATGTAGATTACTGTCAGATTTGCATAAAACCAAATGAGGAACCAGTACTTAATTAGTCTTTAAAATACCTTAGGAAAAGAAAATGTTAGGTAAATTTTCCATCCAATTCATACGCACTTCCATTGATTGAGACTAAACGAACAATTAACTAGATTTGTTTGCACTAATGCTACATTTAACTACCCGTAATAAGTATATTGGGTGTAATTTACAAAAGTGTTTTTCTTATATCCTGTCATTTAGGATACGTTATCTCCACTGCGGCGTAACTCCGCTTCGTCAACATTCCCCCTGAAACAATAGTCAGATCAGTCAGAAAAATGGCTGCAATATTTCGTCCCGTTTTTACTTCTTCCATCTCAATGAATTTCACCGCCAAAATTTTCCTTACCATTTGTTTCCATCGTGCAAGATCTTCTCGTATGAGGCGAGTTCTCTGTTAATATATGTGCCCGGAATACCGTGGCCATATATTACGCCGACCTCTGCCGGACCGGACATAACAATCCTCGATTTGCTATAATATCGGTCGTGCGTCCCTGTCGGGCGGGCGCGAGCGAGCGGGCGGCAAGGCGCGGGGTGGTAGGTAGCGCGCTACGTGCCGCGTATAATAAGCATTTCATGCACGGGGCGCGGGCGCGGGGTCCGGTACCTACCTACCTATTCCCGTAAGTCGTGTACCTAACCGGACCGTATATTATGAGCCGAGGGTCAGCGTTCCTCGGCCGCCGTCTCTGTCCCACGCACCGCCCGCGCCGGCTGAGCATAATTTCGTTGTGATATATTGTGGACTCGGCCGCCGTGATGGACCTCTATGAAAATTGTCCTCGATCCCCCGAAGGGTTTTTGGACGGTAATGACACTTTAACTCGGACGCACCCGGCGAATATTAATACCGTACTTGTACTAAACGCCTGGACGGTAGCAATTTACATTAATACGTAAAGGGAGCGCCGTAAAAGTATTGGCTATATTGATAGCGGTCGCTATAGCGTTGAATTCATCTTCTATCTGTACGATTTATATACGAGAAGGCCGTAAAACGGAACAATAAAAACCCAAAACAGCAATAAATTTCAAGCAATAGAGGCAAAGGTTCGAGCGTGCCTTATCAATTCCCTCCACGCATGGGACTCGAATCGCTACATAAACTTATGACGAAAGCTTCGACCTGCGGCCATGTACTCGTAAAGCGGGTGAGGATAAACAATGTAAACATTGTTATTGTAAATAATTTGTTGAACGTAAATAGTTGAAGAGGAAACCTTGTTTACAAGCAATCAACACTTAGTGAACAATTGTACGAGGGTCTAAGGTAGGTAAAACAAATAGTGGACAAGTCCAGCGCCTCCTCGGGGGAGGGTCCTCTTAGGGCGAGCGCGGCCGGCGCGAACACCGCAAGATGTTCTTTATGCATTAGTAATGACGTCTAATTGAATCAGAATTACGATTTTGACCATTGTACCCGATCTTAAATTCAGTGGAAGCTCTGAATCAATAATAGGTTCTCTCTAAGTGGTCACCGCCGGACGGCAGCGATTTCTTAGAGATTAATGCTAAATTTTAATAGAACGTGGATAGCGGAGTGCGAGTTTGAGGCTATTAATAATTCGTGAGTGCGGTCCGGCGCACTTACAGCGGCGATTCATTATCGTTACGGGCTCGCCCGACGGAGATCTACGATATAGCTTCCTGATTGACCCCGCATTAAAAATTACATACAAACAGGAGGCGGAAGCTAATACTCGACCGGTGTACTTTCTTTGTTTCGATTCGCTTCCGAGACCTATGAAAAATTAATAGAGTGGGCACTCGATCGATCGAAGTTGCGGCGAACATTCATAACGAAATGGGCATAGATTGTACAGACAAGAACGGCTCGGGTATTTAATGGTTCCTTTGATTCGTTAGGTTAATTTTGGAGGGGCAAGGCGTGGGCGAGAGCAGTGGTCGCCGGAGGGTCGAATAAATATGTCCCAAAGAGTTAAGTGGTGGAGAAGTGCGGAGCGGAGACCGCGTCCGACGTTTGCTCTTCCACTCGTGTTGTTGCACCACTTATTACACACAAAGTTCTGTTAAAGTTTTCTCCGACACTCGAGCGCGAGTTTAATTTACTCGATAGTGTAAATAAAGCGGGCGGAGTGGGAAGTTTCGCGGCGAGCAGCCCCTGGCGACACTCGACGCCGACACCCGGCTGCGGTCGAGTGATAATAACGCCCCGCCGCGTGGGACTTCCTTATTAATCGAGAACGACAAATTTTAACGACAAGAATTAATGAATCTCGTTACATGGGTTAATCCCCCGGTCGTAAAGTGTGCTCGGCGGCAGTTAAGGTGCGCGGGGCGGGCGACCGCACACCTACTCGCGACGCCATCTCTGCTTTGTTGTTCACTTGTATCGCTCTAATAACATACACCTTTTTCATCATAATACATTCCTGGCCTAATTTCGGTTACAGCAGTCAAGCTCCTTAGAGACTTGCCAATACAGATGCGATTTATAGTGGGTATAGATAGGCAGGGACACTGGCGCATTCTCTGATCCTGCACTCCTTTAGTCCAATGAAATGACAGTTTGACACTACCGGAGGTACATGGATCAGTTGTAGGACAAAAGGTTTAACGTTATTTCGATTAATGAAGGTCAACTTCTTGACCCACGGTTGCTACAGATTGTTTTCGAAACAGAAGGAGAAAAATTCAATATTTTTTTATTAAATCAAACAACGCATCTTTCAGGTACACTAAGTTTCGATGTTCAGCTACCGTTTTGTGCCAATTGAGCTACTTGATCAGCCGATATATTGTATTATCTATTTAAATTCCAAAGCATTTTAAAAAATATTTTCTTTAGATACATACATGTACTTCATACCTGCACTTATGTTAATATCGATAGTACTTTTTCTGTACGTATTTCTGATCAATAATAAAACTATGAGATAAAGTGTTGTATATTGCTGATGTGAGTCGTACGGTCTTTCTAGAATATGATAACGTTGACAAAGAATCTATGGGGAGTTGAAATATTGAAAAATTATATGAATAGCGTTGAGTTACCTCTGTGCGCCATACTTTGTTGATTAGACATAAATAAGGTACAAGTGTAAGATTAAGCAAATGTACCTTCTTTGTAAATGTATTGAGATTTGCATAATTATTGTTCCGTTAGCGGTGCGATGGGTGGGCGGCAAGATGAAACAAGACGGCGCGACTAAGGGAATCCAAGATATATCGTCCAGTTAACGAGCATGTGCGAATGGAACTTTATTGTAATTGCCTTTTGTATAAGATCGGGACAGGGTCATTACGGGTCGTCCTCACAAACCGACCTCCCGTTTGCAAAACTTTCTTTACTAGGCCTTCAGTTGTTGTGGGCACATTCCGGGCCGAAATAGATCCGGGCACGCAAGAAGGATGAGTCGATTTATAAATTCAATTAAAGGTTAAATGTAATGTTGATATTGAGTCGTACCCGCGGCGGGCGCGCCTATTCGTCAGGGCAGGTGTGGGCACATTAGGCGCTCCGGCGGCCTCAAAGCCAGAAGACTGATTATGTCTATCCGCAATTTCTCTCCGGCTCTATTCTCGCGAGCGAAAACTAGCGAGTTTTCCACCGCGCTATTAAGCGGTCGCTTTTACATTTGTCCTTATAATGGAAAATGTGCTACTAATTAATTTAAAGCGAAACTCATTTATGTCGAAATGCGTGTCTATTAAGCGATGATGGGATGAGCGCCTTTCAGGTCTACTCTTACACGTTCCGTTGTGAATCGTTTAATTGTTTCTGGGTGAGTGAGGCTTTAACCGATTTTCTTTTGTTTCCCCGTGTATGTGCGGCTTGCGGAATAGTGAAAATTATACGTGGTCCTATTACAAGCCCTCACCCCATTAAGTAGAGGCGAGCTCATTCTCGGTAAGACTAATCAAATAACAGTCTCCCCATCGCCCCCGCCCCCCGCGGCGCCCCCTCGCGGCCAGCGGTCATCTCTCTTATCGATTGTGGTGGAATTCGTGCACAGAATGCGATATTTCCCAGCAAGCGCTACACATTCTTAGATCCAATCGGAGAAATATTATCTCGGTTTCCTTTGTACGAATTCCTTTGTTACCTATTACCGTAGGGAAGCTCGGGGGCTGCGTAGGCCGTATACGGGTACGTGCATTACAGCCATTACAGGTACGGCCACTGTTGTTTCTTATTGAATTTAGTGCAAAATTGTGAAGCGCCTGGAAAGATTTTCTCAGCAGAGTTTCTTATAGTGTGAGCTAAACTAAATCAGGCACTTTTGTTGAGTTGGTTTGTTATACACGTAGAATAGATACCAATAGAACTAAAATTTCATAGATTATTATTTGACTTACTAGGTATACAAAGGGCTAATAATTTGATTTTGTATGTTTGAACAAAAAAATGTTCTATAGGTAGCCTATATCTATCATTTCTTATAGTATTCTTATTGCAATTTAAATATTAAATAGAAGCTATGTGATTGTCTTTTGCATAATGTACTCGTACATATTAAGCTTTCGGTCGGGAAGAGATATCGAAGCGTGAAGAAGCAGCAGCACTATCAGTCTGCGATAGACACACTCTTTAAATGTTTAGTGGATTTTTCACGCGTTTTCCTCTACCTCGAAGTGGTGAATACTTATCTACTTATGAAGAGGTCAGAGTTCCATATTTAATGTAATAGTGTACACGCTTCTTACGGGTATACACCGTCAAATAGAATTAGATTAGATATAAATTTATCTCACAATCTGCTCTACTACGAAGTAATGTTTCTTTCGACCATTTCAGTCACGTTTCCAATGCGACACACACAATCGAAGGTCCGATAAGACAACGGGAACATATCGCAGATGAATTGGTCAGGAGTTTGTTAGCGTTGGCGAGTCCTGTCCGCTGGTCCATGAATATTGATGCGGCCCAGTTCCGCTCCGCCACTTAGCCGCGCCGTACATTACGCCCGTCTGCGGACGTCTCCGCACTACAACACTGTTTAAAATTAACTGGGATCCCTCCTATAGAAGCAGTTCAAGGTTCCTAAACCATTCTAAATAAAATATATGTTTTTATGATAAAAAATAACCGTAAAAGGACTAATTGCAACGTTTTCGAATGGATATTAAGAAGCGAACCTACAAATGCAGCTAAAGAGCTCGTGGGGTGAGTGCTGTGGGTAACGCGCGTGTGATACCCCTGGTGATGCAGACGTCCATAGGCTGCGGTAACCGCTTCACATCAGTCGGGCCGTAGGATTATTTCCCACCTTAGTGGCATAAAAAAATCAAGGGCCAGCTACGTACCTGCGACTCCTCCGGCGTTGCTTGTGGTGACTATGGGCTGAAGTGACCATCAGATTATTATCAGGTTGCTTCTGGCGGAAATAAAATAGAGGTGATCCTCTATTTTATTTCCGCCAGAAGCAACCTAGTAACTAGTATATATATATACGAAAGTCGTCGAATGAGGCTTTGGCGGAGTCATCTGTTGGGGTCGTTTTCAGGCCGATGATAAACTTCTTAGTACAATAAGAAATACCAGTTCCGGTATTAGTTATAAATTGGTAACAACACTTTGGAGATCTTGCGTGAGCTTTATGTAGATGACAGGCAGGTGGTGGCGCAGGACATACCTAGATGGAGGCTGTTATTCTATGAGGCCAAGAATTATCTTGGTTTGGTGTGTAAATCTAGTTACTTAATTAATACCAGTTTAAATATGAAGATATTTATAGATAAGTGTATGAAGAGATTTCAATTTGTGGTTTCTTAATAAAGTATTTTATGAATATTAATTTGCCTTTCGGCTCATTTTGTTTATTAGGCAAAAATGCCGCATCAAACCCGATTGGGTTTAGATATTAACATTACTTATGGATGCGCTCATTAAGTATCTGTCACTCAAATAGTCAACTACAAGATGGACAGCTTTTTAAGAAAACTTAGCGACACGAGTGTTCTAACAAAAGCTCGCATGTTACAAATCTGTTTGTGGGAAGGCTATAAGTGTAAAAGCAAATGCACAACAACCCACCAGTGTTTCGCAAAATCTCCATCGCTGTATCGAAATAGTAACGTGTAGTGCTGGGCACTGGGCGGTGGACGGACGTAGGACACTAATACTCATTAGAATTACATGCCGGAACGGAGTGGACTGCGCTGCGCTCTTCCACCCGTCGTGCCGAATTCGCTGCGAGGACGAATACATCTCGCTTTACAATGCAGGTTTGAATAATAACAGGTTTTTACATGCTAAGATATAACTATTATGACAGGCTAGGTGGCTCATTTGGTTGTGCCCTCTGCTTTCTGAGCCAAGGGTTGTGGGTTCCCCGCACAGTACAAACATTTGTGTGCATGAACATGTCTGTTTGTATTGGTCTGGGTGTTTTCTATGTATAATATGTATTTATTTACAAAAAAAAATGTATCTAAGTAAGTTTATCAGTTGTCTAGTACCCATAGTACAAGCTTCGGCTTAGTTTGGGGCTAGATGGCGCTGTGTGGCCCAGCGTGGCATGTCTTGGGTATTATGAGATGCTCGCTGAAAATCATTGTCGCGATACGTCATTGAAGGCGGTTCCCGAAAAAAGCTAAGCTTTTTGGACATGCGCAATTATTTCTTCTTTTATTACGTTGATAATATTGTAAGATTTTGTTATGTGCTGCGTCACATTAAACGATTTCTTCTCTATAATAAATCTATATCAATAATACATGTGTTTTAACGTATGGAACTTTGAGATACCTAGTTATGGGCATTGTACCGGATACTGGAAATTGGATAACACATGCGATATTAAAACTTATATCTACTCAATGTACACTGTTGTTTAAATATAACTACTGAACCCTTCACATGGTTCTGTGCCCTATTCTCATAGATGCTAAATTAACATAATAAAAATCATAAAGCGGTAGACCGTTTTCAGTATCAGATGTTTTTATTTATATGAGCTGTAATAGCAATTATTAAACCATAAAACGTCGTTCGCAAAACTAACTCCTATAGCAAATAGGGCACCAGTATAATTATATGCAAAGCTGAAAGGGATTCGTCATTAGAAAAGCTGTATCAAGTATAGAGCGCATCCGTAGCCGACCGTGCGCGGGCACTGGACTGTGAAAATGATTTTGATTTGACCCTTTGAAGGGTGGCTCTACCGCAAAATTACATTTCCATCTGTGAATTTGCTTATGTATCTGACACTCCATTATACATAGCCGTAATTGGAAGGAGCGATTGTATGAGACAACTTTGTTGGATATTTTGTCCAAATTTGGATTTGAATAGAACAGAATAGTTTAGTAACCATCAGGGATATACATAGTATTATACAAGCGACGAATCTAGGTTTAAGTGTTATTATACTCGTAGGTAAACACTGCTACGGTTACGCTACGTAATTTCGTAGCCATTGACTTCGTAACATGATACAAGCTATTAAGAAAAAACTAACACGTCACACATTATGATCATGTTTGTCAAAAAACAATTTATGATTTTCTTACGCTTAACACTAGCAGTGTTTTTTTATAATTTAGGTAAGAAATTAAGTAATAATGCGATTTATTCTTGACGAAGTTCGTATAAGCGAATGTTACATACAACTTTAATACTTATAGTTAAAATATTTTCTTAAACTGTGAGTATACGTCTTTAGGTGAGATATAAATTGACACCGAAATAATGAAATTTCTATTTTCATTTATACGGAACCCAAGTCGGCATTTCTGTGAACGACATAGTAAAAAACAGTTAAGGTGATTTAATTCAATAATATTTAGAGACAAAATTAATTAAAATAAGTAGTGATACCGTATAATGCGCGCGTTATTCAATTGGACGTAACATATGAAGGGCGTCAGAGCGTAGCTCTTTATCCGTAAACGCGCCGCCGTAACAGATAATTTTATTCTGAGAGTATCTCTCTTACTGCTGATATATTCAACGGAATATTCCCATATGTGCGTAATTCTGCGGAATGGCAAAAAAGGTCTGTTTGAGGGGTGAAATATGTAAATTTATTGTCTTGGGCGGCCCCGCGCGGCGCCCCCGTCATACGCCGACACGTAGGATAAAGGAAATGTTAATGCGAGCCAATTTATGTGCTTTTCTATGATTTCGCTGAATCGGCACCGCCGTTTTCCCCTTTATGGCGCACATTGAACGCTGTTTATAAATTGAAGTGCTTGACGCACCTTAACGTTACGAAATCTTAGACGAATCTCACCTATTCAAGGAGAATACAGTGCAGAAGTGTGGATCTAGAATTGCCTGTAGTTTTACTATATAAACTTCAATTTAATATTGTGGTTGAGCTTAGATATAATTCGTATTTTGTAATTGGAATTCTACGCGGGAAGTCAAGATAAAAGCTAAAATATTCATATTTTAAACTCTATCTGGAGTTTTATAATTAAAAAAGTACATCACCACTTATACATTGCAATATGCGCAGTATCAAAAGTGACAGAAAGTAATTTGTTTGACAGTTGTGCCAGCTAATAAAGTGTCACTTGATTATCATATTAATTACATTTATGAGTAATAAATCTGCGCATCGGCACGGTCGGTTAACAGCGCGCCGACGCCGTCCCCCAACAACTCGCGCAGACTAATTCACAAAGGCCAAATGTGACATAATACCAGCATAATTCAATGTTTTGCTCACCATATTGTATTTTATTTATGAGTTATGCCCTTTTGGCCGTCTTCCGTCCTTGTCTTGTGTATGGGGCGGCGAGTTGCGTCCCTGTCGCTCGCGAGGGTGCCGATTCATCGCGGCTGTATGAACGGATGGTTAAATAGTACGAGTTAACTTACACCGCATCGGCTACGCGTCATTTAGGGGTGATATGGATGGTCTTATGCAAGATGGTGCAATTCAAAACAATTTGGTTTTTCGATTTGATATCACGTAAGAATCATTGATAATAAGTTTCAGTATATATAACCCAAGACATGCCACGCTGGGCCACACAGCGCCACCTAGCCCCTAACTAAGCCGAAGCTTTTACTATGGGTACTAGACAACTGATAAACTTACTTAGATACATTTTTTTTGTAAATAAATATATATTATACATAGAAAACACCCAGACCAATACAAACAGACATGTTCATGAACACAAATGTTTGTACTGTGCGGGAATCGAACCCACGACCCTTGGCTCAGAGGGCAGAGGTCACTACCAAATGAGCCACCGAGCCTGTCAGTAAGTTTCAGTATGTAAGTCAATGAGCCTAGGTATACTTTCAAATTAGATTTTGTAAAGTTAGTACTTACAGATCACTGATATGATACTATAGTGGATGGTGGCCTAAACAGCGGATAGTCCGAATTTTGATTCCCCGACAGAAGTCAGCTTTGTCCTGGATCAGGACGGCCTTCAGTAATAATGAAATTCATCCAAATAAGTATAAATAATAAATAAATTATACATTGCTCCGATCCCAAAGTAAGTAGCTCCAGCACTTATGTTATGGGTATCAAAACAACAAAGGTACCACAAATATATACACCCAGACACGGAACAAACACAAATGTTCATCAATGATGTGGGGATGGAACCACGAACCTTGGTTCAGAAGGCAGGAGTCACTACCAATTGAGCCACCGAGCCAGTAATTTGAAGAGTTAATAGCAAATTTCTGCTATTTCCATTTTGTCGATAATCGAGATCACAAATTAATTCAAATTATCTATTTCACAAATTAATTACCTACAAAATATTTCGGTGATCTGTTTGCGACTTATTGTATAAAACTGCTTGTCTAAGACTGCATTAGTTCCGAAACGTCAAAAGTGGTCCAAATGAGTATCAAGGAAATGTATTTTGCGCTCGGCACCCACGAAACATTTTACAGATCCGCACGCTTTTAATTTAGGAGGGTTCTGTCTGTCGATATTTAAATTTTTAAGCGTCGCCCGGACACAGGAGACGTGAGCGACCAATTTGTTCGTACAAATTTGTCAGACGACTCAAAGTTGTCATTGATTGTACGCTGTTATTGTTTTAACTTAATATTATGAATTAAATAAACTGGTTATTTCACCTAAGATACTATTGTTTGCTTTAGTTAGCATAATATAGACAAATTGATAATGCGTTGGTACATTTTCAGTTATCTGACGTAAATTTGAGTCGGATGGCTTCACTCTATTAGTTTGATCTCTAAATAAATGAGCAGTATTTTCATATATTTAAAATCATATTGAAGAACCTGCTTATTTAATCGTTATGTTCCATTTAAGAAAAACCTTTCTAATATTTGATTTTATTTCATATATTAACGTTTTTAATTTCCAAATAGAAATGCATCAACATAGCGATGATGACATCCTATTTTGTTTAAATAAATTCAATAGATAAGTCTGCCAAAGCTAAGTAGTAGGTATAGCATTTCGAAGTAACCTCTCATCAATTACCGGCCAAACGACTTCCTATAAAATACACTCATTCACTCAAACCTAAAATTAACAAGTGCATTTTTATTAGCAGCAATTTGTCACCTAACCATCTAATGTTAGCAAACAAATATCTTTCACCGAATGCGGCGCCCCCGCGGTTAATAAACACGACAGATGATATAAACAAGCAAATTGTCTGCCGCTGCGGTAAGTTCAACGCTAATACATTTCCATAATAAAATTAATAAATGTGACAAAACGGGCGGATCTCGGCGCGTGCGCTCCGCAGGGGGCCGTGTCGCTGCAATCTGGCCGTCCGTTGGGGTATGTTGATATTACAGTTTAAGTCAGTGTTTTAGTGTAGATAGTACGGGTTTGCTTGATGTATTCTAGATCCGAAGACCTCAGGTGAGTTTGATCTCTGCGCGTGCGCTCCGCATTAGGTCGTGTAGATGGAATCTAGGAGTGTTAATACAGTTTAAGACAGCGTTTGAGTAAAAATATTGGGACGATCTCGGTAGCGCATTTTTGGAAACGTTTAAAGTGTTGTAGATCCGAACTAATCCGAAGACTTCCGGAATTTTTACTAATCGGGAGTTTTTGGAATTAAATTAGCCTGGCTAGGTATAGTGCCGAGCCGTATGCCTGAATTAGCAGTCATAGAATCTATCTTCAAGAGAAGATAAGTTATTTGATATTAGTCACATTGTTTAGCGCTTTTTAACTGACTTCAAACCGACAGGAAGTTCTCTGAAGGTTGAATTTTATTTTGGTTTTTAATCAAAAAGAAAATTATCGGGCTGTTGACTTTAGAGTTAGTTTTTAAAGAGGACTTAGACCTTGCTAAAGCAATATCTATTAAAATTATTTTAATGAAAATAACAATGGTTTCCAAACTAAAATGAATGATTGATTGTTGAAATTCAAGGGCAGTTAAATATTATCTAAAATTAGAAGGTTACTTCGTACTTGTCAAGTGTTTACCAAACAAATAATTGAAAAAAAAAAACATTATCGGAATATGTGCGGAGTGTAAAACGTAAAGGGGAATAATGTGGTCCATACGCACCCGAGCAACACGATAATGCACCTAGAGCGGCAGTAATCGCGTCATGAGCACGCCGCGCGGGCCACGACGCCGCCGTTAATGCAAATTGGCGCATTACCGTTAGGGCCCGGCCACACGGGCCTCCGACAGCAGACGACCCACCAAACCTTACGCCCCTTTCACACAGTCCTGGTTTTGCAGGATCCCAAGATTTTATATGCTAGCGCTCACACGAGTATCGTGCATGTGGTATCCTGCAATTTTCCAATTGTGCCATTCAGATTTTTCACTAGAAACTGAATTCGTCGTCCAGTAAGAAGCGGGATACGTTTAGTCACACATGTACTCGTATGTCAATAGCAGTGTTCACACAGGATCCTGCGTGGGCGGTTAATTGCTGGACACTTCTCTGTGGAATACGGAATGACAATGAAGTAGTGACAGCTCTCGCAAAATTTTGACGTATCTCTTCTCAAATCGCTCATAGGGTTCAGAAAAATACCCAAATTCCAAGCGTAACGTTAAAATAGGATGAACCCAGAATCTTCTATTTCGTTGCCGACGCTCGTAATAGGTACCAATAGAATATTAGGCGAGTATTCACGTCTATTTCGCGAGATAATCGGCGTAGGAATAGTCCAAGAACAGGATGCAACCGTGTTCATACGGCATTCTAGTTTGGCAGGATACAGTAAAATCCGGTCATGTAAAACTGGACTGCCGTGTGAAGGAATCGTTACGGTAGCGCCGATAGTGTGGCTACGCTCTTATATTCGGTCACCCGCCGACGCAGCAACGCATCATCCATCAAACCATTCGCAAACCACCATCTTCATCCATTACATCTACTAACCCCGGCCCGACCGTCTCCACTCGCGGAAATCAACACCGTTCACAAACTCAATTTATGTAGCGAATATCAACAATGTTTCCGAATAAATAAATAATTAAGGAACTTGGTAAATAAGCGTGGCGGCCTCATTTATTATTCTTTATAAGGAAACAAAGGCGAGGGTTAGCCGTAATAAGGCTCCGCCACCTCGCCGGCTTATCTTTATTGCCTCCAACCCACGTAGAATAATAAATCGTTTTCATCAAAAACAAATACTCGACAGTTTTTGTCGGAGTCGAGCGAGCGGGTGGAGGGGTGGCAATTTTCCACCCCCCATAATACAATATTTTCCGACATTTTCCACGGGAATACAGCTTCGAATCGCTCGCTCGCAAGCGGCAGGTTCCTTTAATGTGTATTTTTCGTCCAATCAGAGAGCGGCGAGAGTCTCGATATTACCTCAACTGTCACACATAAAGTGGAAAATATGGTCGGCAGATGAGGGGGGCGCCTCGGCAGAGGGCGAGGGGGGAGGGCTGCTTGCGAGTCGGCGCGCGTACGCGACGCTCCGGCGCGCCGGAAGGAACGCTCCGCTCCGAACAGGTTTATAGCTTTTCTTTCAGCTCCACTCAGGTACGGCCGTATCATAACAGGGAATAGCGGCGCGTGATGTGAACCCGTGATAAAATAAATGTCGAGATAGGCTTATGTATTGTACTGTTTATCTTAATAATGGCCGCCCGGAGAAAACTTCCGATTAAACTTTGCCTTTTTGTTGCCTGTTTCGTTGTTTGTATTTTTTAAATAAATAATGAAGATGCTCCTACTAAAATTCAGTTTTAAAAATTAATTTAATGTGTACGTTTTTTAAAGATAAATCTCCCTTAATTCATCTATGTTTCAAATTATACCTCACATTATGTGGATTGAAACTGGACAGTAATTTGTTGTTGTGTTTATTTATCAGGTGTCCTTCAGGCCCGTTTGTCAAACCCTATCATAAAAAAGTGACCATATTTTTTTGGCTAAATTGTTTAAAAATAATTTTTTTACACTTAATCATATTTCAACATAAAGTGTATAAGGTAAGTGTATAAATTAATTGTGTGAAACGAAACGGGATGCAAGGTAGATAAACTATAGCGATGTCATGTATTATTTTTTTAGGAAGAAAATATAATTTAAGTACGAATTTATTAAAATCATAATTTATATTATCCATGTTTCCCACTGTAGCGCGGTATGATAATCATTCGGGAGGCGCGGCGGTTCTCACGGGCGGCCCGGCGCCTCCGCCGCTAATTCCACTGCGGGAATTGCCGGCGGCGGATATAAATCGCGATTCATTTCTCATCGTAACTTTTTGTCGGTTCTTATCTGTTAGACTTCACTTTTCATCATCCGAGGGGATTTATGTAATGCCTAGTCATTTCTCGGCGTCGAGGCGAGGCTTATCGGCAGAGCGGAGCTCGCTTGATTGATGAGCGCGCAAAAATAAATGTTCAGTTAAATTATTCGATAAGTTGGAAACGGAAGTTAAACGGGAATTATCTTTGTCTTGCCCCTGAAGATTTCACGGTTGTAGCTGTTATGTCGGGGTGATTGATCGATTGAGGTGCTGCTCATTCTATACTTTAAGCTCGAATGGGGTCATAATGTACTTTTGAGAACGCTGCTCGTAGTGTTGGCGCTACAATATTTCTACGTCGTAGCTTGCCGTAGACTCCGAGGTCGTTCCACTTATAGAGAGGCTTTTGAACTGTTTGATATATACTGATAAATCGTTTTATTTATTTAATCTTTCTTATACAAGAGACCATACAACAATACAATGGGCGGACTTAATGTCAGTAGACATTATCTACCAGTCACCAAGGGGCAAGCACCAAAACTTAAACACTTATCTTTAAAGATCCTTTTTAATTAGGTACATAAGTAGCGTAGGTTTAATATACAAAAGATAAGGTATAGTTTATGTATCGTATGAATGACAAATATACATATGAAATTGGTTATAACTACAAAAAAGCACTTTGTTGGAATTTAAAGTCAGTTAAAAAGTTGTCAAATAAAAGGCTTGTCGTTAGTTAAGCAATTTATGTAAGTGGATCGGAGAGCAAGTACAATAAACCTGTCAAGAAAAAATATTATACTCTCAAATTTGCCGATACAATTAATCTTTTTCGTTGCGTTAGAATGAGCACGTTTCCTCGGAGTGGGCACATTGTTGTAGTGACATATGAAACGTTCTCGGCCGCAGTTACAATGGCCGGAGCGGGCAAGTGGCTGAATTAGGTACGGAAGCTAATGCCATAATTGTGGGCAATCAGCGCCCCCGTCAGATGATTTATACGAGCCGCCAGCCACCCCGCCTCGTATTTACATCTTTAACTAATGGTCGCTACATCTTTTTGAACGTTCTTCTTATATGTTCGTTTGTTACAGGAATTGATTAAGCATGATGACTATGATTGTGTATGTATACCTGTTTATTTGAAATTCCCATAATTTAGGAACATTTTATTACTGAAAACAATAAAAAATACCCAATAAACATGTCCCATAAACTACATAGTTTCGGAGTAATTAATATTTTTATATAGATTAATCTTAGATTCGTTTTCCCAACCAAACTCTTTTTTCACACCTTCAGGGGTAGAATTTAGAAACACTTTTTTTTATAGGATGCCTACTCGAATAACAGACCCTAAAAGTTTCAAGTCTCTGTGATCACCGGTTTAGGCTGTGCGTTGACACGTCAGTCAGTTTTTCAGGATAAAGTATTTTATTTATAGGTATCTAGCTATAGATTAAAACCTAATTTTGTAATTTAAAAACAAGAACATTCCCTCTGTTACCTTCTAAGTAAGTATCATGTTAGAAATAAGTATTATCCAGTCATGGCGCTTTGCGAATAATATAAAAGGCAATCAGTTACAGTCAGATTCCAATTAGAATCGTGGAATCTTTTGTTTTTCGCGTCGAGCTCAGAGAGTTCTGTTTCTTTATTCTCATTGTCCCGAATAATAGGTGTTACATAATTCCCAAACCGCTTGTTTCGTGGTACGAAACAACACTCACCTGTTAAAACGTACACCGGTTCGGGTAATAGCCAAACTTGTGTTCTAGATTCTTAAATTGCATGCGGGACTGCAGCTGGTCCACTTAAAAAGAGCATTGTGGCTAATCTCTAGCGACACATGTACAAACAAAGTTTAATTGTGAGCGGTGCGCCGTGCCCGCCGCCCCGGGCAAAACCGATTACAGTCTTAGCGGGCTCACCTTCGATTCCTGCACCACCCCGCTCACCCACACACATATTCAATTCCAATCAATCCACCGCACATATTTATATGTAGACGACCAGCGCATGTTTTTATTGCGGACTGCATCGAATGACGGCCGCAAACATTGCATCCGCCCCCTCGCTTGCGTCGAAAAAACCTTTTATTTTTAATTTCGATTTTGATTTTTTCCGAGCGCGCCGTGTCGTTCTAGTTTTATTTTGTTTCATTTCATAGCGCAGGGTGGGTGCGCGACAGATCGGAATTTCAGATATGTACAATTTAAAATCGTGTAAGTACGGTCAGCGTGCGGCGGGAGGGTCGGGCGGGAAGCGCTTCGCTCCCGCTAGACTGACGCCTGTCGGTTTGTTTTCTTTGCTTTTTTACGAATTCTATTTTCATTTGATTGCATTTGAATTTCCGCCGCCAATATCCGCTAACTAAACACGATTAATGCGGAGCGGAGATGGACAGGCGGGCGGGGCGGCCCCGTGATGCCCTGCCGGGTTTTATCGTTTTATATTAGAAGCCAGCTAATTTATTGCAAACTGCGCTACGGGTCGCCTCCTATTATAGTCGGGCGGAATTTGAACAGCATGTATGGGTAAACCCCCTATCGGAACGATATATATTTGTCCGTACATGTATAGATTCCGATAAACAATGAAGTATCAACTGTAATAATTAAATGCGAAGGACCACGCACACCTAATAGGTAATATGCAGTACTCATATGAGTTGACTATATGAGAAAAATTCCCAAAACACCCAGTCCTAAGCTAATTTTAAAAAGTTTTCTATGACCATAACGATTAAGAGCGGGTTGTAGTCCAGCCACCGCGTGGTATGAGATACTATACTTTTTCTTATTCCTGTCGTTTACACACTGTGTTTATATGGAATTCCCATTACTCTGGGGTTTTGTTGGGACCACTTATTAGAATCGAATGCATGTATTATATTTTTTGTTTTCAAACAAAATAGAGTCGATTATTGAAACACCACCTCGTGCCTGTAGCCGAACGCAAACCTTCTTTTCATCATATTTACTTTTTCATATTTTTAAATTTCGATCATATTTACTTCATTATATTTTTAAATTTAGAATTGCGTGTATTACGTAGTGTTTTGTTTTATGAAGTATATTAAAATTTGTATTCGTCAGTTATCTGTTATTTTAATATTTATTTTGGAGTTTAAGTTAAATTTTTAAATGTTGGAATAAAAATACTGAACGTTTTGATGCGGAAAAACAACCATTCAAAACTAAGGCTGTATAATGAAATGAGCAACGGATGTTAGTGGACGAACATTCACCATCAGCGCGTAACAAACAAAATTATAATGCGGGGACAGAGGCGAATCGATCAGCCCGTTATTGGCAAACTTCTCCGCGACACGGCCCTTGATTAAAAGTATGCAAATTTTACTGCGGCCCGCGGCCCGCACCGCTCCGGTCAACTAAATATCTCTTGTGCAAATAATTGCCTTGATTGCTGAGATACCTAAGACAACTTATGGGTACTGAGGACGTAAAACTAGTATTTACAATTTATATGAACACTAAAGCCAGGTTTTGTGGTATCCGCGGCTTCGCTTGCGTGAATTTCCTTTTATCTGTTGTGTTTTTACTTATTAAGTAAATAAATAAATAATAAATACATCATAATCCAAGAACATGCCACGACGGGCCATACAGCGCCATATAGTCCCAAACTAAACCAAAACTTGAACTATGGATACTAGACAACTGATAAACTTACTAAGATACTTTTTAGATCTACCTACTAAATACCAATGTAGTCGTGTCTATACGTAGTGCTTATGTGTATGAGTGATCTTTTAGCCAGCGCATCTAAAGTAACGCCGTAGCTATTTTTCCTCTGACTTGCACAACTAAAACGACCTTTTTAGGCTGAAACCCTATAAAATATACGTTGATCATTTAGAATGGAGCTTGAAAATGACATTGAACAATTCTAAGCGGTTCAGATGATTCGGATCATATTCAATGCAAACATCGCTTTGGCTTCAGCAGTGGAAACTTCCCTCTTTATAATTATTAGTAACGATAAATAGAATATTAGACGAGATATGGATTAAAATAATATTAGAAAAGTAAGAGGTCATTAAGGTCCAATCCTTAACTTTAAACAAAAGCAATACAATAAATAGGTACACACGTGTAGATACGTCCTTTCCCGTACGAACGAAAGTGGTACAATAACGAAATGGTGCGTATCAATCGTAGGTATAAAATACCTAGCCGTGTTTGTAATAAATAATTCGGAGCTACGTGTACTAGAGTGGGGTTTTGTTTATGTCAAATTGTAATTTATTGGTTACTCGGCTCGCCTTGGATATTACAACGGGCGCCCCGCCCCACCCGCGCCCCCCACTCGCTCTTTCCATGAAAATTTTATATTACCGTGTCGACGTTGCGTCATCCCGTTTTTTCTTACCCATGACCAGCCAAAGCGATCTTTTGATTAAATTAAGGGGATCAACGGGAATTTTTACACTGATTGATAGGTTGACACAGCGTTTCAAGGAACATCGACGGAATTTATATTGGCTATAAGTGATTGAGCGGAAATTCAGCTTTTGTATAATTTATACAGTTAATAATCATTAGGTAGGGCTCCTTTCATCAATCACGTGCGATTTGGAGTGACTTCATAAAAAACAAGACTCAGGGAACACATTTTCCTGTTCATGTTGTTGTTCTGTAAAATAATGTTAAAGATTTGATCAATTAAATAGATAATTTTATTATAAAACTGGGCGCCTGTGATGTTTACGTTTTTTTTTAAATTACACAAGTCCGAAGCATATAAATATCCCAAGGATTACGATAAAACTCTAGACTACTATATACTATTTCCTGATACGTATAGCAAAGTGATGATTACTTTTTAATTATTTTTATTTATTAAACAAAACTAAATAACCTCCTATCTTAGTAAGTATAGGTATTAGGTATGAGTAGTTATTGCCGCGTATGCTGACACTACGATAATAATTTATTTGATATACGAGTAAATACCGAAAACAATATTAGGGTTTGAAATTGACAGGCTCGGTGGCTCATTTGGTAGTGACCTCTGCCCTCTGAGCCAAGGGTCGTGGGTTCGATTCCCGCACAGTACAAACATTTGTGTTCATGAACATGTCTGTTTGTATTGGTCTGGGTGTTTTCTATGTATAATATGTATTTATTTACAAAAAAAATGTATCTAAGTAAGTTTATCAGTTGTCTAGTACCCATAGTACAAGCTTCGGCTTAGTTTGGGGCTAGGTGGCTCTGTGTGGCCCAGCGTGGCATGTCTTGGGTTATTTATTTATTTATTAAAAAAAAAAAGAAATACGACAAAACTTTTAAATAGTTACTATAAGGAAATACAGCACTTTGTTGAAATTGCATTAAAGCGAAACACTTAAAACTTTCAAATGAAATAAAACTAATTTACAAAATAAATTATGTTACACCATCCATTGTATAATTTCGGGAAATCAATGGCAGCCATTAAACGCCGAGCCCCAACTGATCAGCAGGACGCGATGCTCCCGCGCAGGATGTCTCATTTATTGCGACATCAACAGCCGGCTGACTGTACCGATGCCCAAATATTTGACCTCGGGATCGTCACCCCTGCATGTTGCTACTTACGACTACAAAAATGCATTCACCCCAAACGATGATTGCGAACTTTCGATACGCACTTTAGTGGCATAAATTGCAGTTGGAAGCCATCATGTTGATGGATGAGCATTGTTTCTATCTGCTTGAATTTGTTTTAGACCCTCGGCTTATAGTAAAGTGAGGAACATTTGTAGTTATAATTAAAAAATAACATTGTTTAGTATTATATTACCGGTTGTAGTGTTTACTGAATGTTTTCGACTAAAGTGTGCTTTGCAAAATTAACAAAAACTTACTACTACTATGAATAGTAGATTAGATAGAGATATATTCTTTATTGTACAAAATACAAACATTTTTACAGGGAGATATGGTACCATATAATACGGTCATATCGCTAGTAAGTGATTTCTTCTAGACAACCTTTAAGTAGTGGAAGTGTAATTTTCTGAGAGATCGTGCAAATTGTGATGAACGAAGATATAAATATAAACATGAACGAAGATTAAAATATAAACAATAGTATACCTAAGGCGAATTACGTATCTATGTTATTTGGTTAGGTATTACAATTAGGACATACTCAAGGCATATAGCCTCGTAGGCAACGAGTAGACTGTCATGAAAACTGTCGCACAGAAATTAGTCGAAGCTCGCGTTGTCGCCGAACTACGGGCGGAATTCGTCAACTTAAACCATTTTCACTTAAGCTTAAGCAACAACTTATAATAGAATAACTTTGCAGATTAATCTATTTTCCATCGACTTTACACCTGAGCCCGAGCGACTGTAGAAAACATCGCTAGTGACCTATTTCAACGTGCGTAACTTTACTGCTCCATCTAATCCCATTTATCAATAGACAAAAGTGAGAAATTGTTACAAAACTTTCTTGAGTGGCCCTGTAGTCGACAATACTTTTTTATTCGGAGTGACCCGCGGGTCGCTACTCCGCTGATAAGCAGTAAATTGCTTTTCTTTCCATTTCTTAAATAACCGCCCCACCCCACGACACTGCACCCCCCGCTGAAAGGTACGCTCGCATCGCAATATTCTTTTACAACTCTTAGAAAACTTTAATTACGGGTCTACTTAAAAAGGGCGAAGTCGCGTTATGTTCTAATTATTGTACCGACAATAAAAATACGCAAACGAGTGTATTATACAATTAGACACTTCTCCCCGATCGTTAAAAGGGAAATTTAAATGGAATTTTTATGTCCAGCAATTAAGGATAACGTCGGCGTGCTAGACATTTTTGTAATTACAAAAATAAGATTCTTGAAATGTAGCGTGAAAAAGAATTGGGCGGAAAATACTTTGGGAGCTGCAGGCTGACATTCGAAATACCTAAGTGGAAATTGTTTGTTTGTTATTTATAATAAGCGGGCGCGGAAACGCAATTAAGGAGTCGTTCCGTACTCTCGGAAGTAATTACTGTTATCTGCGTATTGAATTAACATGTCTAATACACAACATATCTAGGACAGATTCCTCTCATTTGTCAACGCAAACACGCAACGGTTTTACATAGATATTATCTAGAGGGAAAACCGTGCGCTTATCAATTGAATAGTTTTTGAATTGATTAAGCCTTTGGCAAGCTTCTAGCTTATTCGTCATATATCACTTTTACCGTATACCAGTTTAGAATATTACACGTTACGCATATTAACTTTATTGTAGGTATTTTTGTTGGTGTTTCAATATGTGGGATCGAATAAAGTACAGTGATCTCACCTGGATTTAAATCAAAATGGTATTAAAGTAAGAATAACATACTAACAACTTACAGTGTTCCTAATTTTTGACGCCCCGGCTACTCCGACATTTTTTAGCACTGTTGCTAGCGTCTTGAATACAGCAGAACTTATCCAGAAATGAATATATACTATGCACCATAACACAGCATACAACATAAAGGGTATTTATAATAAGTCATCATCATCATCATCATCATCATTAGCCTATTGCAGTCCACTGCTGGACATAGGCCTCTCCAGTTGTTCGCCACCTAGGGCAAACTTCTGGAGGATATACCCATAATCGCCACGCTGGGCAGGCGGGTTGGCGATCGCAGGGCGTAGCTTCTTGCTCCGGTGACGCTGCTGCCCGTCAACGGCCTGTGGTATTTAGCTACGCCTTCAATCGTGATGGTTTTACCGCCACCAGTCGGTTTGCCAGAGCCTCGTTTGTTGATCGGTAGGATGCACCACGGACAGGTGAGGATGGCTTGGAGCGAAAAGGTGATAGGTCGCTCCCTTACATCCCTTTATAATAAGTATGTAACAACAAATACGCTTGGAGTCATCGTTTTATTTGGCGCGATGACAAATGAGCCAAGTCGGTAAATCAAACGTCTCCCCTGTTTTCCGTTAGCCCAAATTTCCAACTAGCTATTTAAGTTGAACACAATGTAGTTGAATAGGAGGTGCAAATCCCAGGGAGCGGTTCAACGTTGCATACACAAACAGGTGTTGGTAGCGCGTGGCTCCACGAAGATGGAGAACGGTTAAGAAGCCCGGGGGAGTCGCGGATTTATCGCCGCGCCCGCGCCCGCCGCGTCTGCTCCGCGCCGCCAGTCAGCATCGCTACGAAACGGCTATCTTCAATGACCGTGATGCTATTAAGGCCACACTATATAAGTAGTATTCGCTGATTAAGAGTCAATTTTCATCGAAGGATTTTTAAGAGTAAAAGTATTGGTAATGTGTACCTATCTACAGATTTATCTTTCGCTCGGTGATAGGAAAAAAAAATTCGCTATATCGTTAACTGCAGGTACTAACATATTGCCAACGGAAGTCCCTGGCTTCTTATAACTATTTTAGATCATAAATAAATAAATAAATCATGCTTTCGCGATGACTTTCATAGGTATTTATATCTACAGTTTCCATTACGGGTAAATTATTTTTAATAATATTACTGCATAGTGGCCTCGCCTGATGGAAAACGAAATAGAGGCTAACGTAACCAAATCAATTGCTTATCATATGCCAGCGAAATACTGGGCTGTAGGATTATACTGGTACTCGTACTGATAAAATCTAAATGGCCTGCTTATTAAATAAAATAAATGATTAAATGCAAAAGATATAATTCACACCAACCATTCCTCAAGATAATTCACGATTTCGTGGTACTAATAACTGCCAGATGATGGCTAGGACGACTCCCAGAACACTATGAAAGACCACAGGGATCCTAAAAAAAGAATAGAATGATATTGAGTTGAGTTACGCTAAGAATAAAGACGTGTAAAGCTGAACTATCTAGTCTAATAAATTTTCATGTGCGACTTCCAAGTGTAAAGTTGAAAGAGATTATTTTCGATTCCGGACTTGGGTACGAATTGGAACTTCACACAAATGAAGAATTTGAATTTAGTAGCTACTCTCTTGATATTGAGATGCGAATAAATGGAAAGGAAGTAGTCTGATCTATGTTAGAGTAGGAATGTCTTACATATTCTCTACTGGTTTATTTATTTTATACATACCTACGAGTACCTCATTGTGTGTTAGGTTCACACATTTTTCATCCATCATCATCATCAGCCTATCGCAGTCATAGGCCTCTCCAGTTATTCGCCACTTAGGGCAAACACCTGGAGGATATACTCATAATCGCCATGGCTGGGCAGGCGGGTTGGCGATCGCAGGGCGTAGATTCTCGCTCCGATGACGTAGCTGCCCCTCATCGGCCTATAGTATTTAGCCAATATAAATAAATAAACCAATCACGTAACAGTTGGACCTGACTTTTGTGGATTTTTTTTTTGTCCCTTTGTAGGTACCTTCGTTGAGAAAGACTAATTAGATAACTCTTATTAATAACTCTTAAAAGCATACTCCTATAATTTAAAGGGTCGGCAGTGACCACAGAACCTCTAGAAAAAAAAGTAAATTTCATTGCAAGCGAATAATAACCCAATTATTTTGATGAAAAATAGTAGTTGCAACATCTCCTCAGGAGTTAAATTACTAGAACCACAGCATTATGTGAACAGGGTTTGTCAAGGTGACTGAAGCGTAGTACATTCGCTATTGCTATCCTATGGTGTTGGTGTTCGTTAGGAAACTCCTCTGGTGAGTTTGTACGGAGGGCTCCCCCCGCCCCGCCGAGCGCGCCCCGCCCGCGCCCGCGCTGATTTATACCGCGCAATCTCGCAAAACTTACTTCACATTTAAATTTCCAAACTGTCTAAGCTGCTCTTAACGTCGACCATATTATCTCATTCGATCGCCTATAAATTTTATGAGCTGACTCGCCTTTGTCGCATTTCAGCTTTGACTTGAATTAATAGTCCGAAGGGATCGTGCACTTTTTGTTTTTATGGGCCTCACTTCAACTCCGCACGACATATTTTAAGTAGGTGCCCGTTTGATTGAGCGCTGCCGCATGCCGTCAGCGATTTGAAAAATAAGTGGTATCGTTAGCGTTTAAATTTTCTCATAACTGTAGCGCGTACCGCTCGTAACGGTTACTCCGGTGGGATTTACGAAATGAGCAGATCCCCGCCGCCTGTTATGAATATCTAATTTAAATTTGGAATTCTCCGAGTGTGAGACCGATGTTTGTCGCCGCGAGTGTCTCGAGCAAACACCCGCCACGGTACCATGAAACTTCGTCACTCCGGGTCGGCTCGGCGTCGCTGGGGCGGCGCGCGTGCGGCGAGAATTCCTCGCGATGTACCACACTTTGATTAAATCTTCGCGACAATCTTGGTACGGAGACCATCGGCGCAACCCCTCTCATAATTTAGTTTGAAACTTTTTAATTAGCTTTATATTTGTGTTTGCAGATTGAGACTTCGTCGCGCGGTTTGTCATTCCTTTGGCTGCGGTTAAGAAGTTATACTTTTATTAATGATTGCCGTTTGCTTGTTGTTTACTATATTATGAACAAAGTTAAGAAGTAGGGTTTTATTAACTGGCAAAGAAGGAAGTGGTCTATTTTAATGTCAGCTCTTTCCCCAATCTTTAGCAGGAGATACCATATTTTTAGGGTTTATTAAAAGAGGGATGTTTTCCCTAATTGTATTTCGAACTTAAAATATACTCGTAGATGGATTTTGATGTGATGTGGTTAGTAATTTATTGTTTTACCTATTTTATACTGTAGGTAGAGGTTGAAGATCCTAAGTAATAAAATAATGTATTGAGGACAAAACCAATTGTTATTTGCCTACGAAGCTCCTAGTATAATATAAATATCAAAGAGCTCAAATTAATGTACTCAATAAATATTGTGAGTTGTGATAATCTACTTTTTTTTCATCTTAACTTACGTACTTTTTCAGAGCAACCAGGACCAATACTCGCCACTTTCTCCGATCATTTCTAACTACCAAGTGAACCCTACAGCGGATGCAAAAGTTAGCGTTAGATTTGTATTTCTCAAGCGGTAACCGTCGTGAGCGGTAACCGTTGCCCCACTCGCCTCCTACATGACTTGAATTCAATCGGCCAAACTAAATTTTATCAGCGAACAAACATACCTGCTCGCTTGTTACAGTACCTAAATGTGATTTGAGACGCCCAACACAAATACTGGAATGCGTCTTGTTGGTCTAAGGAGACATCTAATTAGATAGGCCTGGTCCACATTCAAACTGAATAGTAATGAAGTCCAATTGGATTCATTGCTCTGTGGACTTGTGACTAGGACAGGGTAATTTAAGTTGTGATGTGATTGATCAACGTTTACTGTTGATGAGTATGAAAGTCTTGTGTTTTGTTGTCTAACTGCTGTCGGACTGCACAGGCAATGCTGCGTCTTGCTGTGTTCACAGAAATGCTCAAACATCTGTACGTACTCATAGTACCTACTCGTACAAATACAAGAAATTCGTGTATCAGCCCTTTTTATTTAGCCCATCATCATATTATATTTTACATATGTATTTAAGTCATATTAATCCTATAAATAGATATCAGTGTCAAACGCATTCGCATAACGTATATTTGAATTAGCTAGTTACATGAACATAATTAGTTAAAAAAAAATAGTTTTAAGAAAACATTTGTTCTTCTAAATATCCTTGCAAAAGAAGAAATCTGGATAGAAGTGTAATTAAATACCTATATACTATCAGAGCTTTAACATCCGCTTCCCAGATGAGAGTCCAACGTTTGGGCATCACACGACAGCCCGAGATTTCGCATTGTGCACTTTTTCGGATAGTGCATCGTTACAATCGAGCAGCGATCCTCCTTCTTTGTTGACAGCCACAGAAATGTATTAACAGTTTGTGTGATGACAACCATGCGCGGGATAAGTCGTCGTGAGAGTGTATCATATGATTGGTGAGGTCGCTTCACGCACGAACGGTGTGTTTGCTCAGAGCGAGCGCCGCAGTCACGACACGCGGCGACGTTTTGATGACACCCTCCAATGGCGAATCAAAAACACTGTTTACTTATCAAGCTGGTATATACGAGTATGTGACTGGTGCCATCACGAAACGATATTGAGAATAGCGGGATATTGTTGTATTTGCATTTAAGCTTATTTGGATGCATACATTATTACTTGTACCCTGTAACTAGACTTAAGTGACCTATCAAATCGGGGATAAGTATGCTCCAAATAAATTTATTTTCATTTCATTTCATAATAGTAAAGCTGTTCCTAATTCACAGACCACACGTAGGGACGAGAATTCGTACCTTGAAGCTTGAAGGTAAATAGATTTTTTATGAACGAATTAAAATTTATTAGGTACGTACTTAATACGCACTTCCTTTCCTGGCGAAAATAAAGTAACATTGTCTCTCATACATCGGAGAGAGATCAGGTACAGGACCAACGGATTAACGTGCTTTCCTAAGTTGAACCGGAGTGAATCATTGCCTATTTTCTGACTTCTGGGCTGCTAAAATTAATAAGTGGTGGCCCATAAGTAGCACTTAGTACCAGTAGACTAAAAAGGTCATGTATCTGTATAAGTACGGCCATATTATGTAGATAAATGTGCTCGTATAAACCCTTAGCAATACACACGATTAAGTATTCTTAGAGTAAGTATTGGATGAAATTAATCGAAGTTCAGATTACGGCCACCGGGTTTAATCTGCTACGACGGTATCGGGGCGCGGACTTGTTATCTGCTTAATGTCTGGTAAACAACGGGATCAAGGGATAAGGAACGTCCTTTCATATGGCTGGCCCTACGGCGTGGATTAGTGCAAGTTCCACTGAAGAAGATTGCTCCTCATGTTGTTCTACGGCTGCGCCTGTTGATAAATGTTTAGACATCGCTTTGATAGGTGCTTCATCTCTAAAGCGGCGCGTTATTGCGAGGACAGAGAACATGCATTTGCAATTTGTACAATTGAGATACAAATTTCTCCTGAGCTAAGCTTTGAGGGGTAGCGCCTGAATTGTCCGTTTCGGATGAACTGGCCGGTTTCAGGCACGGCTCAATAGGCTCAAGAGTAATCGTTCCCTGCTGTTGGTGAACTAGTAATTGTCCGCTGAATGAGACAGCTGAGTGCGCATCGTCTCAATCGGTGTCGACTTAAGACTCCATGCAAATTCAATTTCGTGCCCAAGCAATCCTGCACGTAAGGCCAACCGAACATATTATTGCTGGATTTATCTTTATTGCAGCCGTAGAACACTCGAACTAACTTCGACTGTCGAACTTGCGCCATTAGTGAAGACACCGAGATACAGGATTGTTTTGGTAGGGGCGGAGTTGTAAGTCTTATTGCTTTTAGTACTGGAGGGCTGGATTGTTTAATCTAAGGTGTGTAGTTTCTGGATTACATTAGTCGTATTTTCTGGTATAACTAAGCACTTAATATCGACTACCGCCATTTATTATTAGGTCCGCCGCAGAATACGTAACTGCCAGTTACCTATTTATCTGTCTATATATTTAATTACGGGGGTATTAGCGTGAACCTGATTTTTAAGATTCGACATTTCGGCACTGTCTTAAGCACCATTCGTCTGTTACCGAATTATCAAACTCATTAAATCAGATACACGGTAGATATTAATGACAGTGTGTAATCAAATTTTGTACTGTTTCGTACCTACCCTTAATTATTTTATTAAAAGGGCTAAGTGTTCCCAAAGTAAGCCATAACATGTTTTATTCAACTGAAATACATTTTTTATAGCGATCGTCAAAACCCTTAACCAGGTAAATACAAAACGGGATCCGGCTTATGGCTTACGAGTGCTTTTAATGTTGCTCGCTAAAACGGTCGCTTATTAAAAATAGTCGTACACAAAAAGGCAGGATGTTTACTACGATGACAATGTCAACATAGAATTCAATTTGGAATAAAATAGCAGGACAAAAAGCAGGCGAGCGAGTGCGTCGGTACTTCAGTGTTATGACATAATGCGCGCAATGCCGACCATAATGCCGGCAGCACAAAAAGGCATCGCCGCCGGCCTCTCACAAAAGTAGATGTCACGAGGCAATCCATCCGTAAAATGTCCCAAATCGCTACAAAAAGTGTGCGACAAAAGTGTTGTTGTATAAACGTAAAATGAAATTTAATAAACATGCGACAATAGGGTGCGTTGTAGATGCTCCGACGAGATCGAGATGTGAATGGGAGATAAGCTGGCAAAAGGTTGCAGCGCTGCATGTTTGATGTCTGCACTCGTCGGCGGAGCGTGAACGGGAGAGCGAAATTGCAGGACGCGACTAGTGGCATCTGTCAGTGAACACTCCCGCCGAATAGATACTTTTTAATTTTGAATATGGAACGACAATAAAACACTGCAATCATTTATCAGGACAGGGTAGCATACTCGCAATATGTGTCTAAACTTGGGGTCAATTATATAATAGAACAGCTTTTGACAACCAGCACATACCTATGAAGGGTTTATATTGAAGTTTATAAATGCAAATGATCTATATTTTATTATAGTTGAGTTATTTATTTCCACTGCACAGTAATCTAAAATCAATTTATCAATTACATATTATACGAAAACGTAATACCTAGGTCGCATTGGTTACTTTCAAATCAGGAATAAACTGGAATCATCCATAGATTTACGACTATACATTTCTTATTTATAGCTCATATTGGTATAGACCAATTATATGAATTTTACAATTATATGAAAAAACAAACAAATAATTCGTATTATACCTAATTCGCGTTATCAACACTGTTTAACATCAAGCTGTACCGACATAATTTATAGATGAGTTTCTCCGCAAACACAGAAACATGTATATCCACAAATACCACGAGGGCTTTATCAAATAAAATAATTAATTTCGTCGGAATCGCGCAATCATTCCAGAAGTGTATTAGGAGATAAGTATCAAACGTTTCTATTTAACTTCTCTCCGGAGCGGAAATTCCCCGAGCGCCATATTGAAATGTTTATAATTAAATTACATAAAGACGAAGAAAATTAATTTCACAGTGCGAAGTGGCGAGCACGGCCCCGCCGCGCCTCCGCTCCGCTCCGCTCGCGAGCACAAAAGCGGAGCGAGGAAGCCTCCTCAAAGGCGTCTCGCTTGAATTTAATTTTCCAGATGTTTTTGGAAATTGCTGAGGAGTTGAATAATCACGTTATAACTTAACGGTATTAAATTTTACACGTTAAAGTGTTAATATTTCATTTTCAAGTTCAATTTAATTAATTCCAAAGTTAGATGGGGTTGGAATGAAGATGGGGTAGCGTTTGAGGATGTGTCATGTGATTTCTTAATTGATTCGAGTCGTAAGTGTTCGTATTACTGAACTTTATGAGATGAGGATGTGCTACAAATGGGTGAAGTAATGATTGTGACTTATTTATTTTATAGAATTAATTACTTTTAAACTTTTGTAATTAATTATGCCTTATAAAGAATAAGTAGAAAATATCTTCACGTATTCGATATGAAGGAAATTCTTATGGCATAATCATTATAAACACAGATAAAAATTATTCTACCGCAGATAAACCAAAATATGTAGGTGCAGTGTACCAACATAATATAGATAAGGATTATTATTACAATTTTACACATTTTGCTAAATCGTGGGAATAAAAAGGAAGGAAGGAGGAATCGTGGGAATAAAAGTAAAGGAGAGGAGAATAGATGGACTACTACTTACTTACACGAATGTCTTTGATAAATCCTGAGTACCTATCATAGAAAGCTGTAGATGAGATCTCCATTTGCTGCATTTATTATTTTAGTAAGTATGTTTATTAAAGGTACACCATGGTTGGCAAATATCTCGAGACATATCTGCGCAGTAGGCTTCACGCGTACAGAAATCCTTCGGAGGCGGTAGCTCGGAGCTCCGCGCGACGAAACAAATTGATGTACCCAAATAATTATTAATGCCTCACGAAATTTAATTGGAAAAGTTGAATTTGTATCGCGCTCACGGCGTAGGTGAGCGATTTGAGTCGTCGCCAGGCGCCGCGCGCACTGTTTACGAGATAATTAATCTCAAAGTATTTACGGCTTTAATCGAGGCACTCCCGGCTGATGGGGAGCGAATAACTCTCGTATGTAATAATGTTGCTGCTACGCCGATACAGTTTTGTTTAGTAAATTTGCTGGAAACGCCGCAATACAGGCGACTCTTATTATCCCAATGCGGCTGTTACCTGACTATTTGCGGAGATAATCGCGCCCTGAACGGTGTTCTTGCCGACATTGAGATTGAACTTAAATTATTACGCCTAATCAGTAATGGTTCTTTACAAGTGTAGGACATGGATAAACAATGCTTTACCTAAGTTAGGAACAACAGAACAACCTAATTTGATTAGTCTTCTATAAAAATGTGTAACAAAATTCGTTGGAGAAGAGTTTTCTCGAGGTAATCTAGATAAATTACATCAGAAATCTATCAAATGTAGGTACATTGTAACGCGTCATAAAGAGATAAAGTATTTTAATTCGTTTAGATTAAAATGCTGTTAATACAACAGGTAAGCATATTGTTTCCTGTTTTGATACGTAGGTATACATTCTCCACGATGCAAAATGCAAACTAAATTAAATGGTAACCTTTCACTATCAAAATACTCCTACCAGAAGCCGTTATTGTCGGAAAAACAATAAATTTTACGAAACAGTCATATATAGTAAATCTATCCACCGGTAGATGGCGCTAGGCGTATCTTGAGAAGCGCATGAAAACGCATTAGTTCCGACATTTGCCGCTCCGTATTAGCGCCCCGGTCTGCACAATCCGCTTACTTACGATACTTGTTTAGCTAAACGTGATATATATTACTTTAGTAAGCACATTGTAGAAAACGAAAGATAAGACTTAATAAAGTTTTAGTGCTTTAGTAATATCTTGATCGGCCGCTGTAGCAGGTTGTGTCTGGCGCGGCATAGCGCATGGGCCGTTTAAGCTAATTAACAATAGATCCGACTGCAGCAACAATGAAAAACGAAGAATAAATGTCAATTTCACAAACGACGAGGAGGGTTCGCCTTAATCGAATTCCGTTTAATAATAGTACCGCGTTCGAGTTGAATGCACTCTTGATAGTGTGATAGTTTACTGTCATTGTGGCGATCGTATATTGGAATATCGACTTCTTATGACGCATTTTTTACTATTGTAATGAGAACATTATGCCTGTTAGCCTATGAAATGATGTACCTACAATATTTGTATCGATCGTACGTTTTCCTTATCACCTAAGTACATTACGTACCTACTTAGGTTATTAAAAAGCCGGGTCAGTACCTACCACATCAGTATGACAACGCCAAAGATGCTCTTGTTATTTCCTAGTTAAGTAAACTCCAGCTAGTTCTATAAATACTTATAGGTAACAAAACCATTTCTCCAGTATTGTTAGAAACAGTTAAAACTACAGAAAACTCAAAGAAAATCACATTTATAACATTTGGTTACTAAAGATGACATAAATGAATAATGACAATTATTATACAGTTACCAGTAAGAAACAAATTATATAAGCTTTATCTACGAATAATAGGTACCTAGTCGAATCTCCTGCTCGAAATCGAATGCCCTTTGCTCAATTATTATTAACTCAATCGCATTTCTGTCACCTGTACAACTCTGAAGTACGCGGCCCGGGTAAAAAAAAATTCCTCAACGCCTGAGTGGAGACATAAAATCGATTGTTTATTCGGTCTGTTGTCTAGTAGGTAGGTATTCATTGTATAAGCTTTGGCTTAGTTTCGGACTAAGTAGACGGTGATGTGTGCCTAGCATGGCATGTCTTGAGTTATTAATTATTATTTTATTATTACTTAACCAACAAGGCAGTTAAATATCTGTTATACATCATGTCATGAGTTGTAGGTGTTGTAATTGTCAGATTTGTTAGTCACCAAGAAAGCAAATTCATAGAACAGAAGTCTGAAATGCAAGTTAAAGGACGCAATGCACAATGTGCAGTGAAATGAGATGCCACTTAGAATTAAGGGGCATTTTTAAAAAGCCTGGAGCCACAAAATAAACGTTAGCTATTTAGCTGGGAATAGGATCCGATCCCCTTGGTGGTGCTGCGATTAGGATCTACTCAGTGGGTCCGTTCGTTTGAAGCATGAAATGAGCCGAAATGGTGAAAAATCTCTTTGAGCACCAATCGACTGCACGCTGGTTTTGCTTTGTTTTATCACCTAATACTTTATCGACTATTTAATTCCGTTGTCCGAAGACTGTGCAGACTTACCTTTAGCTTATTGTTTAATGAGTATTAAGTTGTGCGTGTGAGTAGAAATTGATAGGAAGGTACATTATTTTTATATCACATTCAGGAACTGTCACTTATAATATACTTTTTTTGGTGGGGATATTGTTATTAAACATATATTATTATTTTTAATACAGAAATATAGATCTATAGATTGGTGAAGTTAGGATCTTTTTCCAAGCCACCTATCTTGTTTCAAATTATTGAACGTGTTTTTCAAAAATAGAACCACAATGCCATAATTAAAATAGACGTTAAATAAAGAAATTTATGTAACAAAAAAAAAGGACTACGTACTTAAGTAACGTCTGCAGAAAATAAAATATAAAAGCTTGAATTTAAAATTAGTCATACAAAACCTGTAATTATAATTGTCATGCACGGCCACGTGTTCCATTTCACAATCCAATATATCAGCGCTACATCGCCTTATTAAGACAAAGTATAGCATTAAAGTTAACAGAGTCCAGTACAGCGGGAATAATTATCAGGGGGTGTCGAGCTCGTGCGAGCCGAGTATGAGGAACGGCTGGGTCACCCACCCCCACTGACCACTGCCCCCGTTGCTTAGCAACCATCCGCCACCTAATCATCATAAACAGATAACCCGCCATCTTTGATAATGTTGCACAATGTAAAGCAGAGACAATGTTTGTTTTTGGTTTTGGGTAAACGTTTTTGTACTTCAAAACATTCTAATTACTACTAGTAATAACGGCTAAGTACGGATAGTCAGCATAAAATAGAATAGAGTAGAAAAACTTGGATCAAGCACTTATTATAAATCGTCAGTACAATTTATAATGATTCTACCGCTCCTCAATTCATATTATTAATCTATCACAGAGAGATTAATATTTATTTAGTATTTTATAACTTCTTTATTTACCTGTTAAAATATACATTTTAATAATGAATAAACATTATTGTAGTCCCTTTCCCAACACAATTCCTCCTACTGTTATGCAAGCAAAATGTATATACCTATATACGATAAGAGTAGTAGGAGTAAATTTTATCATTATCCTACACCCACATAAGCTATTATAAAATGCCGATTCATAAGCCCTGACGATCATTTAAACATAGTAAACCCGTTAACATCTTACCTAATCTAAGCCACTTCTAAAAGTAACTCTGTAGCACAATAATAAATGAGCAATAAAAAGCGTCTTACAAATGCAAGAGCCATTTGCAAGAAGCGAATATTCCTGAAAGAAAAACAAAAGGTATAAGCGAAGCAAACGTTTTGGATATCGAATAATCCTTTCGGCTGAGCGTTTAACCCCCCATTTAAAGTTTAAGCCGCCTGCATTTTTAATAAATTTCAAAGAGATGTCAATTGAGTGTTTTATTTTGCATAGGGCTTAACTCAGCGCTGGGGTACGCGAGTACATTTCGCTGTTCGTCATTTGTAAGGCTCCGCGCCCCCGCGACAGCCCTGCATCTCTGCACTTCTGTTGACAGCATATCAAATGATATTTTGATTGTGTACATATCGCGCCATAAGTGCTTTGTGAGGGTAACCAGAAACTTAGAGCATACAATATTAAGGGCGAATGCAAATAGACGGATTGTTCGGGAGCATGAGCGATTGTTTTGTTACTTGTAGGCAGTTCTATGAAAGCAAGTGCATGAGTTACTATGAAGAACATTCACGAAATTATTATCAGTTGTTTATAAATCAAGTTGGTAGTATAACTTAGCTTCTATAAATTAGTCTATCACAAACAACCAAAATATTTATTTAGGTATCTGCTTAACTTAAAAACTATGCAATGAGAGAGGTACTTTGCTATTTACACATTAATTAATTTTACCATTATTTTATGTCGCTTGTGTCTTATTTTTTCATATTAGGCCATTACATTATTAATTGATATTAAACCATTACAGGATATAGATCCATTGGGTAACGTTAAAAACATCAGCCTATCGCAGTCCAACGATGGACATGGGCCGTCTTCAATTTTTTTTTTAAATATCGATTTTCTCAGATCCAGTATCCGTATCCAGCCATCCTGCACAAATCGTCACTCCACCTGGCCTGAGGTAACCAGTACCGTTACTATAACTTTTTTTTTATAACAAGAGCTTACATCACTCCACCTGATGGTAAGCGGTCGTGAGGTCGAAAAGATAGGTCGACAGACCTACAAACAGACGACAAACCTATTGCGCCTGTCGCCCTCACACTGAGATGCCGTTTCACGCTTCGCCTAAAGAACCCAGGATTCCTCTTAGGAAGGAAACACATGAGCTGGAAGGGCATTCCATGACTTAATGGTACGGGGCAAGAACGAGGAACTAAACCTCTTGGTGCTTACCAATTTTTAATTAACAACACCTCAAACGATGTATCAAAAACAGTTGAATACCGATGGTCTTCAAAGTGAGCGTGCAGTTTTCCTCGTGCAGTTCATAAGCCATAGGTGGGCCGCAACAAGCTGGCCGCATCACGGCCGTCAATCAATCAACACGACGCACGTCGCCCCATATGCGCTGCGCACACGCGCCTCACTACGGCTCGGGCTCCGGAGAAATCAACAAAAAGCAGACAGATAACGCGCTATCTATCAAAATTAAGTTATATCTAATGCTAAAATAGACAAACTATTTTAGCATTAGATATAACTTAATTTTGAGAAGAAAGAACTTTTTATATTACTCATTAATAGGTACAGGTATCACAAGAGAAAATGTCTCGTGAACAGCAGGGCCGTCTTTAAACTATTTGAGGCCCTGGGCACATTAGGATCATGGGGCCCTTATGACCTAAATATCAGTTATCATTTGGTAATCTGGCAGGAACTAGGGGGCCCCATTCGATCACGGGGCCCTGGGCACGTGCCCATAGTGAACAGTGTAAAAGGCCTAAAGAAGCGGAAGTTGCACATATACAACGGAACGCTTATTAGTTTGCACTTGTTTTGTATGATAACCGAAAAACAACGATGTGAACTGTTGTGCAAGATGAACAGGTTCTGAATCACGTATGTATATCAATTCTTGATTAGTGGATTGTTCATGTCATAAAAATACGAATGAAATGTCTTCTCAGTCATCTGTTAGTCACGTCATGTAAGATTCCTGTTGAACGCTGCTTGGGTCCACTGGCACTGTTACAAAATTAAGATAGCAATCACGAAGTGGATCATTAATTTACCTAGCTGTTCAAAGAGCATCAGTCAGTCGAGCCTTAAAAAGGGTAATAGATGCATGTCTTGTCGGCTATTGTCTCGGCGGGGTAATCGCTTCCGTGAGAGTATCGGCCGGCCGGCGATCGGCCGATCTGACAGTTTCAATTTGTATGCCGACCGCCGCCACTCCGGCCACCCTACGCGCTCTCACGCCACCTCAACATTTTACCTAATTATTGTTTAACTTTTTAAGGCATAACACATGTTCAGCCGTTAACAATCGTAGCTCGTGACTGCAATACAAACACGACATATTCGAACGCTTATCCATAATGTGGCTTTGTTAGCTTATTGATCCGATGTAAACGAATTTAAAATACTGTACTAACGAGTTACCAATGACAACAAATAGTTTTAATCTACGTGGTTAAGATTTTATCAAAGAAATCACCTTAACAGGATGGTCTTATGAGATACCCGCATAATTAATGTGCAAAAGGTGCGAATATTTCTTATTTATAAAAAGGCCGTATAATGAGGTAGAATACGTGAGATAATGTTATGACTATATGCTTTAATAGTTGGACTATAAAAATATGACACATGCTTTAGTTCCATGCTTAACAGGGAGCTTCTAGTATTCGCGTCGCCTACTAATGCTCGTTGAGTAACAATAAACGCATTCCAAATTCGGACTCCCACTTTCCTAGTCTACCAATAATTACGGGACCGATTATTCGTATAAGGCGACCCATTATCGGCCATTATCATCTATTCAAGAGATGTTTTTAGTTGCTCTGTTTTGAAAGAATGGCGTTTATAGAAGTAGACAAAGTAGGTAGGAAAGACGCGCGGCAGCCTTTGCCGCGGTGGAAGTGTCCATGGATTGATATAATTCTGGAGATGAATGAGCAGAAATCGTATGGCTCGGTTAGCGAGCACGCTTCGCCACCTCGCCTATTCAGGATGTATCAGTTATGGTGTGGATCTAATGACCGTTCCCAGTTTGGTGCTACTTTGAAATACAACTTTTTGCTGTTTTTCTTGCGCTAATGTCACTGGACCCGCAACGGGACGTCATATAACGGCGACGACAGGCATTTAATGATAAAATTCGTATTCGTTTTCTATAGTTACGTATATGGTGTGTTATGAAATAGTTTTACTTATGTTGAATATGGGAAGGAAGGTAGATAACGTTTGATTTAATTTTGTGCATAGCTAAATATTTTAATGTTCTTTTTTTAACATTTGAAACTGACAATTTTAGAAAGTAAATGTTTATGTCCATGTAGAAATCTTTACAAAACCTCTACTAAAGAACAGGTTGACGTAAATAGTACTAATTCATAAAAAGCTCGCGCTTTTGATTAAGAAATGACCAAAAAGAAAAATTAGTGAATTAATCAATTAGCCGGAATGATTTACATTTTATGTGAAATAAATTCAAGTAGGCAGGCCTCCTGCTGCTCAAATATTTTATGTATTACATCGATATATCACTAATTTTGTACTTATGTAAATTTCACTCACATTTACTTAATTCGTAATCCTTATTAAGACAAAAAAATAGTCCTTCGTATTTTAAATCGTTTGCTTAATGCAGTTAGTTCTGTAAAAGGCAATATATTTAAGGGCAGTTTGTTTAATTATCGTGCCTCATACATACATTTATTATAAACTGGGATATCTCTTTATGCAAGTATTAGCAGTACATAAATGTCTATAGCAAGAATCACATTAGCGGCATTAAATCCTCCTTGCATTCGTTAACGGCGGCTCTGTATGGCAAAATATGTGCACCGACTTGGCCGGCCATTCGCGCCGTATGATTTTCAGAAATGGCCACGCTTATAGGCAGTAAGGATACAATATTTTTATGCGGTTCGTTTTTCCTTAGCAGTTGTTTTTACGGCCATTACCGTATCTAAAGTAGGAAAATCGCTCGAGATGCTACATTCTAATGATGGCTGGAAGGCGCGCGCGTGCGCCGGTACTCTCGCGCCGAGCAGGGCTGCCACAGTTTATCTTTAAATTCTCTTTGACGGTACGTTTTATAATGTTATGAATGATTCAGACCTTTTTAAAACGATTTTTGATATATTCTGTCTATACTACACGTAAGGCACTAAGGATTCTTTATTTATTACATTACACTAAGTACATTAACATATAATAGCTAATGAAAGAGCTAGAAATTATCATGAAGTTGATACGTTTAATTGCCAACACTATTCGATAGATAGAATATCTATCAATTATTGCAAAATACAAACATTTCCAGCAAAAGATTTTACCGATATCTTGTGGTCATTGTAGTTACAGCCATTATCATTCGAATATACTATACTAGGACACTAAAGCCTTCTTGTTATTTACCTTATTCATTCGTATCACCATTGTCCATGTGGTTTCCGGATTTAAAATAGGACCACCCCATCTTATCCAGTAGGTTTCGTACAAGACGACAAAGGGAATGTCAGGAAACGGGCAGCAGCTATTACCGGGGTAAAAATAAAACCTACTGCAAGCGCTAGCCACCTGCCTAATGTGTCAAACAAGGCAAATCCCCCCAAATGGGAATTGTCATTAGGGGAGGCCTGTGTCCAGCAGTGGACATTTGCAGGCTGATGATCATGATCAATTTTATGTTAGTGCCTATCAATGCA
Source organism: Conogethes punctiferalis (assembly GCA_031163375.1). NCBI lineage: Eukaryota > Metazoa > Arthropoda > Insecta > Lepidoptera > Crambidae > Conogethes > Conogethes punctiferalis. Next base: position 11,614,488 of record CM062080.1, read on the forward strand.
CAGCCATGGGCGATGATTTTATCGCCTTATGTAGTAGGTGCTTGAATCTGCAATAAAAAAAGTGTTAGTAAAAATAGCAGCAATCTGTGACAGCCCTGTCCGCGGCACTCCTACATATACCGCGTAGTACACAAATGACGGTACCGCGAAGGCACAGCATCAATCAATATTAATGCAACACAGTGTTTCTGCTGCACCTTCAATAAATACCAGCTTCCAATCCGGACAGCTTGTATGAGCTAATAAGGCCATTAACACACCATTTCATTTGCTTAGTAAGTATGTAAAAATACAAAGGTATGTTAAACGTACATTGATTCTCATATTAATAAATTCACTGCGCCAAATCGGGAACGCATGTATGGCGTTTATACGAGTCGAATAATAAAGGCTTCGTTCAGTTATATTTTTAAAGATTAACAAATTATACCAACTAATATTATTCATAATGCGAAAGTTTGTTACTCTTTCTCTAAAAACTACTTAACGGATTTGAATTAAACTTTACAGTGATGTAGTAAATTTATCAGATTAACACATGAGCTATCATTTATAAGAATATTCACGGATAGAACCCCGGGCTGCAGCTAGTAATAAGTACCTAAATGATGAATACAATAAACACCAACCACGTGGTCTCAAAATAGTGTGGTCCCTTGTACTACGAGTATAGTACCAGATGATTACTTCATCAATTTTAGTGCATTGTTTTACTTTTGAAATTTATATTTTAAAAACCATTTATTAAGATTTTATGACGGATTACAAAACCTTAAAATGCGTTCAAGCTACATAAAGTCCTCGAATTTTAGCTACTATTACTACGTATGGCCTAACTGGCCATAAATCTTACCTCATCATCATCAGCCCGTGTCAGTCCACGGGCGGTCAAACTGTGTAGGTATACACAGGTGTTGAAATTTAAATGTTATACGAGTGTGTGTTAACTATTTTTAGGTTTGAAGTAGCGCCAGTTTGAAAGCGGTTTTACATTAGAACTAGTTATCATGACACTGCCATAAAACAAGAAAATAACCAGATCAGCCGAGACAACCAATTTATGATTTACGTTCTTTGATACAACCCCAATTATGTACGTTTCTACTTTAGCTCACTATGGCTGATTTCTAGATCACCGATCATGATTATATCAGCTTGTCTCCTATTTTGGAATAATCACTCACATTAGAACACTGGTATATGTTAACGAGAATATATTTAGAATGCATTTAATGTAACTGCTATGACATAAAATGATAATTGGTTACAATCATTCAGTTGCAGTGTAACTATAAAGTTTTCTCCGTACATCGTGAACAAGGGACGTCATAAAAAGAGTAAAAGGCGTGGAATCGTTTAGCTTGCTAATTTGAAGAAGTCGGGCGGAGTGTCGTTGTGAGATGGCATCTTCACGGCTTACAATAGTAAACAAATGTGTCGCGCGGGCGCAATTACATCGCGCGTCGTAGGCTAAGCCCAGCGAGGTAACTCTACTATAACCGTCAAGCTACAGCATTTCATCACTACAATCGGCAGACTTCATAACAGTTGGCAGTGCTAATGCGCCATCATTCAAAACGGTAGTTGCTATGATACGGTGCCCTTTTCCCTAAACGTATATATACTTTCCCAGTAAAGTGACCGCATGTAGGTCGTGTTTATCTACATGCGGTCTCCACTACGAGTACTTTTAGTGTGGAATGCCTCTTTGCTAGATGTAGCGACGATCTGCATAGGGCGGCTAGCAGCGATTGGAGTGGAGGTGTATGAGCACAGCTGCGAGAGACACGCAAGTTAGCAATGTTTCTTCAGCAGAATCCATGCTCATACTGACACGATACCAGTAGGTACCGGATTTTTTAAGGGCATATGCCTAAACGTCCGTATATCTACACTCAGAAAAATACGCTAATCTGAAAACGCACCATCTGTAGCTGACGATCGAACAAAATTACGTAAGTATGTTGAGAATGCATCCAGCAAGGGCCTGCCGCATGCTATCATTATGTTGATAATAATGATACCTTGACCACAACTCGTTTCATTTTAAGCTTCAAGTTCAAAATGCTTATGTTGAACTATTGGTACAGGTAATTACCCTAGTGTACTGTTAAGAGCTTACCTTACTGCTAAGGGGACGTGTGGTGTGGCTCAGCGGCAGGTGCGCGGGCGCAGCGCGGCGCGGGCGGCGGCTCGGCGTCACGCCGCGCCCGCGAATCGCGCGCACATCACGCTCCGCCACGGACTTATGCTAATGGTCACCGCGCCGCGTAAATTGGAGTGAGCCTGCTGCAAAACAAAATGGGTCCGCCTCTTTATCTTATTACTGTAGCACTGCCCGCAGTCAGTGCGGCTAAGAATCCAATCCCCGATATCCAAAACACAACCTTACACTAATGACACACGAGCGCTTTTCCTGACTCGCCGACGCACCGAGTCCCGGTTGCCCGTAAGCCCGCAGATTGCTACAGTGAAATTCGAATACAAAAACTAGCGCGGGAAGGAACGTGAAACCGATTAAAAGGCCACATCACGATTTTGTATGCACTTTGCACTCATTCGACCCCGTGCGGATGGCTCTGGCTACTTCACTAGATACTTTGATTCTATGTTTAGCGCAGATTAGTCAAGGCTCTTTATAATTAAGGCGCTCTGGCCCTGTGATTTATTCTCTATTCTTTCATGTACCTATTTAGCGGACGCTTCTAATCAACGACGCAACTAAATAAAAGTTCAATTACTTTCCTCTGGCGATGTTTATTTTGTTATACGTGAGCTTGTCGTTAACAAAATACGAAACACAATACTTACAGATCAGAATTCATCAAGTAGCAGAGAAGTAGCATGATGATTGAATATTGATCTGTGGATCAACAATAATAGATCCCATCAGTGGCCGGTATGTGGCGTCACTTAATATAATAAGAGTTCAATACGTCTCACCGTGAAATGTGTTGATACAAAAACTTAACTAACTATAACTGCTAACGTGTGAATCGTATTAAAAAGCTGTTAAGTCATTCGACTTCATAAATAGGTGGCATTCGATTTGTCGTGATTAAATTTCGTCCATTAGGACACCGTTAGGCGGATCGGTAAATGTAAGTATGGATAACGTGCATAGTAATCCGGCAAATAGAGTTTCGGTGGCGATATCACTTACTGTTATCAGATAGTAAATTAATGTTATACGAGCCTCTGTTATACGTATACTGGATCAAAGAGCCGTAACCGCCCGGTCATAAAAACAACTACTTTTTGTTTCATGACTGGTACAGATGTTATTCAAAACCGTACGAGGAAAACTAGATAACAGTATTTAAACCTAAGTACTTATTTTAGGCAAAATATGTCTGTATATTAATTTCGCAATTCAATGCTTTTAAAAATACAACTTAAAAATACGTATATACTATTTACCTAGTTACCTATTACCGGATACAGGTACATAATATTTTTAAGCATGATGCTTGATGCAGATTCAAATATGAATTCACCGCCCTATTATTAAAAAAGCACGCATTAGTGTGAGTAAACAGTAAGTAAAAGAGTAACAGACTGCATCGATAAGATACATTGTGCCGTTAAACTAAGTAATTTTGTTCAATTGTCTTACAAAGCGCGTCGGCCAATAAACAATCGTTCATACTGAATGAACGGAAATGTCCGTCTCTAAATTAGCCTGGAACAAGAGAAAACCTTTTAAAGCATCGTTTATTATATTTAAAACGGTTAAGTTGTAGAAAGTGGACGCTCACTAATGTACTTCACTTGTTTTGTGGCCAGTTATGGTGATGTTTTCGCATTATTATGACGAACCAAGTCCTTAACTTGTCAGGTTCGAGCGTTACGTAAATAAAATATGTTGTCTTTGTTGTATACGAAAAGGTTTTATCATGTTCCTCATCTGCCTATTGCAGCTCACTGCCGGAAAACCAACCTTGGGCAAACATCTGGAGGCTTTACCCATAATCGCCGCACTAGGCAGGAGCAACCCTCCTCGAGCGATCGCAGAAAATCGAACATTTGGTTAGAAGTCAAAATTTAATCGTTGTTTTTCCATTTTCATGTTCGATGCTGCTATACTTAGTTGTTGTTCACTTGTAGTATTGTAAATTTAGACGTGAAATGACTTACTTTAACTAACGAAATTTTATCAGACACGGAATCACTGCGGACGGAAAGTCCATTCTATTTCAAAACGCATTTCACATACAAATACCTAATTTCGGGGTAAAGTACGCACATTATACAGGCGGGTACGCATTTAAATTATTCCGGCGGATCGTTTATAGGCCATAACCGAATTTGGGAATTAGCTATAAAACAACATTTGATAGGGGCAGGCGCGGGTGGTTTGCAATTTGAATGTTTTGCCCGTGAGCTCATTGGCGTGCGCGGCGCGTCGGCCGTTATCTCCATATTGCCACCTCGCGCCGCACCGCTTCGGGACGCAACGCTTCGCAACGCAACGCTGCACCGGTACCAGGTGGTACTAGAGATGTTAAAATGTCGAGTTTTGGCCATAACTCGATAGACTCGACTCAATTTTATGAACTAAATAAACTTGGGAGTCTTGAATCGCACCGCACGCACCACTCCGCAACGCAACGATGCACCGGTGTCACCTAACTAGAGATGTAAAGAAGTCGAGTTTAATCATAATTCGAAAGACTTGACTCAAGTCTCAGTGAAATAACTAGACTCTTGACTCGAACTAAGTTTCAATCTTTTCACAAAGGTTCGAGCGCTAAAATAGAACTCGAGCCTTAAAAAAGCTTGAATCTGAAAAGAGCTTGAGTCTTATGTCTTGACATTATTAAATTTAATCATGTGAATAGTAGCAAAATTCTTTTACTATTAATCATCGCTTATAATTATTATCCAAAATACGCACCTGCTTACGAGTAGGTATATCCTGCAAAAGTATCTAACATTTTATTGCCTGATTTAAAAAGGAAAAGACTCGGGCGTGACTCCCCTCGTTATAACGACTCGAGTTTCGGTTGCGCTCAAAAGTTCATATGAACTTAAGTTCTCTAGTCTTCAGAGTCTTATTGTAATGAGTCGAAACTAGCAATGTTTCAGCCGAAAACAAAATTTAGGACTCAAAGACTCGAGTTCTTTACATCACTATACCACCTGTCTGCCACTCATATTTTCCACTTTTTGCTACATAATTACAACCTGGTATCGCAAGATGACTCGCGGTCACAGGTTTTGATTTAATAATGATCAACTCAACGCTCAACTTTACTGCGTGGCGCGTGCTTCATCTTCTTGCATAACAATTACCACTTTGTGAAACAAAACTTGCCGCTTACATTCATAGCTTATTGATGTGGTAAAACAATTTGCACAAGAAGTCTTGTCTTATTTTAAGTATCTATAATTTAGTTGCCCACAAAAGCGTTTAGCTTGCAAGAGAATACAAAACGTATGGGACGAATCTTCATCTCTGGTCGTTACTGTGTGAAATTATACGCCTAGATACCTAAATAAAATGCTTGCGGTACTCTTTTGTTGAGTGAAAATGCAAAGTATTACTTAGTCTTAAACTATGATTATATAGGCGAAAGGACCTCTAATAGGCACGAATTATAAATAAATATAATTAACCGTCGTGACTTCGGAAAGAGTATAGGTACTGTAAGCGGGTTTGGAATAGTTAAAGGAAGCTATCCGACGTAGCAATTTAAATTCCATTACAATGAATATAAAAAGGCAATTTGAACCCTATATCGTACCTAGTACTTGCGGCGTGTCGATAATTTCTTTAAAACAGTCACTTATACTTACTTTATTGAGCGTTAAAGAACATGTAATTTTAAGTGCTATTTCAAGTTGTTTTGTGCATAGTCGTTATCTCTAAAGAAAACTGATGTATTTTTGTGGAAAGGACCTTAATACGCCTATTCTAGTTATCCATTACCTGAAGGTAGACCATAATATAAAGTCGGATGGATTTACTTTTTAAGTAAATCCATCACGACAATGACCTGTTTTGAGACATATCTTTCATCCGGTGTCAAGTAAAACGCTGCTCTAGAAAATTTAAGTTCCGAAACAATTTTGGAAACAGTTTCAAGTCTACAAAGGTCGGTAGAAAGAAGTTCATCGTCGTAAAACTCGTAAAACAAAGTATGTAAAATTTAAAATGCGTTTTCGTAGTTGCAAGATCAGGAAAATGTTATTATTTTTTACATTTTAAGTAAATTGTTAAGATATATCTTGATTACGTATACCTAATCCGAAATAAAATTATGAATATATGGACAAAAAAGATATTTGGGTCTCTTTCTCTTTCACGTTGGGTGTAATATTTTCGTATATATATGTAGGTACAGCTTCGATTTGTCGGGTTTCTTCCATACATTCAATCTGGAAACGCATAATGTCACATAATCAAACTATAGTACCCGATTGTAGCACCTGTTTGGTAATAATATTAATTCATTCATTTGAATTATTATAAGAATAGAATAAATTCGTTAACGCCTTGAAGTTCGTTGCCCCGAATCGGTTAACAATAAATCGCCGATCGCAAACAAATGAACAATTTATACGCGCAACAAGTACAATAAAGATATATCAGTAATATACCTTGTTGCGATACCAACTTACCAACTATCTGTGACGCTCACAATTGACTTAACAATTACTTACATTAGAAGTGGGGCTTGTCATTCAAGAGGCGTTGTTAAGTACACGCCAATGCTCGGAGGCGTGTGAATGGCGAACCCCGGCATTAAGCGGAGCAAGCAATTTCGCAAATAAAACAATAATGATAGTGCCCTGTAATAATGTTTCCTCTAATTTCGCGGGCGATAGTCGTGACGGTCTCAATATTCCGGGAAATCTCTGCGTCCGCGATACGACGCGATAATCTTGCACGATGCTTTAACTGTACGACTGTTTTTTGTGGGAACACGGTATCCATTTCCTTTTACCACCGTTGTTAACGTCCGGACAAATCTGTACTACACCGTAAACGTAATTGGAATAACGCAAAACTTTTTATTTTATTTACATTGATGGTGTTCAAATGCAAACGTTTTCTATTTGTGGCTGAGTAACTACTTTACTAGTTTGTTTAAAATACATTATTCATTATTTGCACAGCTGGTTATTATGATGAACTTGACTTAATTTTATTTCATCACCGGTCTCATCACCATTATACTTCCAGTTTTCTTTGGAACATATTTCTCTCACCACTAATCGACAGATTGATACAACGATTTTGAAAACAAAAAATCTGAAGTTAAGCGCGGTCCCTAAGGCAACTATATTTATAATACGAATAAGAAATGAAACAGAAATTATGTTTATTAAAAATATTTTTAACTAAACTAACAATTAAGTACTAGAATCTTTAGAATTAGCTAAATATCCAGATGCTGCATTTGGGTGACTCTGTGTAATACTCGTACCTATTGGAGATCGAAAATTAGATTTACGCATTTAGTTCCAAGTAAGTCCCATGCATTGAAATCACGTTCAATTTACTATGCAGAAAATTGTAGGAATTATGCTTTCACTAGACTTTGTAGCGTGAAGTATAAAAGTTAACCCAATATTTTCTGCACCATAAGTATACTGCGTCTGCGCAGTTATAACATTATTCTGACGTATGATTGACGCGAGGATGAGCCATAACTCCGGGGCAAGTCCTCAGCTGGCCCACAGTTTGCCGCCTCAAGGTCTTTCTTATTATTTGCATAACATATTTTAGTATTTTTTGTGCAACAAATTTGTGTACAATAACTTTGAGTGCCCTTAGTTTAGTAGTGTACTTGCAATAATCAGTTTTCTCAATCTAAAGTTGGTTTTGAAGGAAAAGACAACTTTGATGTGATCATGGAAAAGCAGCATTATACATTATCATGAATACAACTATAACTAATGTAGTTATTGACGAGAATCAAGATCGAAGAAACATAGATACTTATTACTAAATAGGACATTCTCAAGGATGTTAGATAAATATAGATATCTAATAATCCTATAGTGCATTTCGTAATACTTAATATGTTAAAATAACCCGCCGGCTAATCCATTGGTGCATGATAAATGTACTAATCTGTAAATAAAAGATAGTATTCACAAACATCGGTTTCGAAATATGCACCACTAATAAATAGATTAAAATATTTCTCAACAATACCATATAAAAGGGCAGAGGGCTGTACTAAATAGGCTGTCTTGTACTTTAAATTGTCTGCTTTGCTCCTAAAATGTATAATTTCGTACGAATTTCATTTTTGTGCATGTTGATAGCAACATGCGTTCAAGGGGCAGTACTCCAAAGCAATATTCCTGAACCGATTTTAAAAGCTGACCAATTAACAACAGATTTGGGACCATGGTTTCCTATATTATTAGATTTTATGGAACTGTTAGACTTGCCGAAGGTCATAATGGTTGCCATGGGATACATGAACGATCCTGAAGTGCTAAACTTTGCCGTTTTTGTCACTAGCCCCCAGTTTACGGAACTTGTTCAAGAATTTGAATCTATGGACGAGTTTAAAGAGGTAAGTAAAGAAATTTTGTGCTTGTTACTGTGCGAATATAATTATTACTCACTCCAAATAGGTGATTACAAAAAAGAGCATTGGCGTTCTCCAGCATATTCTAAAATGTTATTAGGAAATCGAAACTGGGGCTCTGGAAATATACGAACCTTTCATGTTTTAGACAAATATGCCCACAACAATGCTCCTGAGGTCAATGAGAATTTAGGACAATGATGTATGTCTTTGTTAAAAAAAATCCTATGTGTCTCTTCTCTGTGAAGTCAACACACTTTGTGATGACTAAATATCTTTTTTCCTATTTACAGGCAATTGAATTCTTGGCATCCAAGGGTTACAATGTCAAAATGGTGCTTGACTATGTAAATTCGGCATTAAATTTACCGCCTTTTGAGAAGTCTACACTCGACAGAACAGACAAAAAAGGGATATCTGGATTACTTCAGGATGTGACGGCCGCTCTCCCGATTGATGATATTAAAGAATTATTTGAGAACAAACTGGAAACTAACGCAGCATTAGCGGAACTATTTGAAACGATAAATTCTGAGGAATTCGTTCACATTTTAAAGAAAATGTCGCAAAATCCCAAATTCAAGGAGTTCAAGAAGACCCTGGAAAGTTATGGCTTTGAATTTGAAATTATCTGTGCTGGAGCTCAAGAAATATTCGGTGATTATTATCAAGGAATTTTCTGTCAATAAAGTAAACCAATCATACTTTTCGTGTTTTATTAATCACCCACAGAAGGATGAAACATTACAAGGAACGATAGGTGATAGCCACTAATCACACGAAACTAATCAAACGTAAGCTATTACAATAGATTATTTATCTTTTTGTTGACCAAGTGGTACTCTTCATTATTCATGTACAGAATTCTGTATACGGCTCTGACAAAGTAATAAACTGATTACTACTATTGATTCAAAACGATTGTGCTACCGATTCCAAGTAACCGATAAACGGACACGGTTACCGGTGCTATTATCACCGTTGCTTTTTCATTATTACCCGTTATCAGATAGTGCAGAGGCAGCCGGGAGTCAGTTATGTCAGAATCGGTTACCTATGTCGCCGGTAGTTAGCGGAACTCATTAGAGAAGTCGTTTGCACAACACAGCTCCGCACTCAACGCCGCCACTCACGCCCTCGCGACTCGCCGAAAACGTTTCTTTGTTTATTCATAATATGTTCCGTATGCGATTTTTTACTGAATTAGGTATCTTCTTTCCGTCAGGTACCAATGTTTTTTCACATTTCAAATTAATATGTACATTCTTATCTCTTCTTTCCTCCACATGTTATGGAAAAATTGTCAATTGGTTCAATTGGGGTAATCAACAAAACCCGATAGTTTTTGGTAGAAACAAAAGGACGATTTTTCCACATAGTGATTTTCAACAAGTGTTTCAACACTTTGTAATCCAGGTAAGTGGTTGATTATGCACTTTTCTAAGTGTTGAAACTTTTCGTAATGAACATTACCTAAATATCAAACACATGCGTATTGTGAGTGAATAAAGGTATTTACATTAGGGGCTTAAATAGTTTGGACATATAGAGTATAGATATAGATCATAAAGACCCATAAGCTTCAGCTTGAATCTTCATGTTAAATTTTTGACAAAGCCACGTGCCCTTGTTTTAGAAGAAAATGTTCTTGGTTTTGTAATGTTAATGTTTTTAAAAGTGGAGTAAATATTTTTGAACATTACTAATATGGTATGTGTTGGTCTTTTTTTTTCAATGTATTTACTTGAATTAAACTTATACAGGAAAGTACATATTAGGGTTAAAGCCTTGGCTATATGAAGTTGTTTAAGGGGCGCCTTATTTAGGAAATCGAAATTATGGCGGAAGTTTCATTCCTTCTTCCAAGGTTTATCGAACACGTTAGCGAACCCCAAAAATAAATTAATTTCGGTATCACGCGATGAAACCGCTTGTTTAGTTTTGAAACGACTTCGTTTGCTTGATAACCCCACTCAGTTTGTGGTTTCAAGGAGGTAGTGATTATTTGAATGAGTTTCAATTTTTTGATAGTTATCAAAACAGTATAATTGAGTCTTGTTCATAAAGCTTGAAATTATGTCTGTTTTATTCTATTTTTAAGTCAAGTAGATAATAAAAACTAATATAATATTATGTTTTTAGCTGTGCAGTAACCAAGACATCAGCCAATATAGATTTGTTTGTTCAAGCGCCATGTGTGTGTATGTCATCATCATCTCTTCCATAGTCCGGTGACAAGTTTTATGGGCAATGAGCTAGCTATACACGAAGTAATACGAATATGTTTACCTAACTAACCTCTTAAAATATTTTCATATTTAGTTAAGCACTAAATAACCATGCATGTTAACGCACCTTATTGCCGTCTCATTCTCCTAAAATGTCTACTCACACATACATCATTATCATACCTTTATATCCGACATCACATATATTTCTTCGATCCACAAATTAAGTAGCTTCTGCACTTGTGTCATGGATGTCAGACCAACGAGAAGGTACCATACACATACAATTAAACCCAGACCCAGACAAAAAATTTCATCACATGAATGTTTTGATGGGACCCACGACCCTTGGTTCAGAAGACAGGGGCCACTACCACATGAGCCACGGGGCGAGTCAACACGTTATTTATATTTTCACAACTCAATATTTATCTCATACTCGTAGATATTAAGAGATAGATTTTTAAGAGAGGTAGGGCATAGCGAATCTTCGCTCGAATTGAGCTGCTCGTCCTGGGAAGGACCTCCACCCTATGGAATACCGCAGCCAAATGACCTCCGGGTCGTGTTTCTGCTGGTGAGTAGGGTTTCCGGAGCTCGTGAGGGGTTAGGGTTGGGCCGGCATGGCAGTGGCCACTGACAGGTAACTAACCAGTACTTGCTGGTTGTCGCAGCGACTAGGGCTTCTCTTTCGCTTTCCATCAGGCGAAGGGAAGCCATTATGTCGAGCTACTATAAAAAATAAATATACGTAAGTATTACTCGCACGCACTCTATGACATAACGGAACGCAATCTTTGCGCGCCCCGCGGAGATAAGTGAAGGCGCGCACCGGAAGTGGGCTCGTCCGGCGCCGTGCATCGCTTCCGCTCCAACTGTCGTCACTTCCGCTTCCGGAGCACCATGGCAGTACGCCATACTCGTGACGTGGTCCAAAACGCCCCTTCGCAGTATTTTTGTAAGTGAGCTTTGATCTGGCAATTTATTTGGCTGTCAATATCAGGAAGAGCGCACGCGACTCGCTCTGCTTTGGTTCAATAAATCTGAAGTTAACGTTGTCGAGATGTAATAGCTGTATTAACATGGTACTTACGGAAAATAAATGTATCTATTATTTATTTTAATAATTCGGTGTAAATGTCATGATCATTTAAATGATGATAGTGCCATTCCAGATTGTAAGGCAATGTCAGAAACTGAAAACTTGTTTGTTCGTTTGTTACGAATAAAGTTTATTTAAGTAAAATACCTAAATTGATGATTTGATTACCACAAGATGTTTGTTATACCTTTCGCTGTAAATGTTTATATATTTCTGTAATAAAATGAAAAAATATTTATCTGAATACAAAAATTATCACATTTTCATAAAATTTAACCTTTTATTTTTAGAAATATAGATTTATATAATATTTATTTGTAGAAAGAGAGGCAGGCTTTTTCGCTCGCTAATCACTACTACTACAAAAATCTTTGTGGATTGTATTTAGACAAAGTTAAATTGATGAAGATAGTGTAATTATACGAATACGAGTGATCCGGGGAAATTCAATAAGCCACAGAGCAGTGAAACAGAGCCATTGATACATTAGAAGCAGTAGCGGAAATGACAGCCTAGGAGATTATTCATTTGATGCATCGCGCAGATAAGGTGATTGGTGGCTGAGAGTCTGGCTGTTGTAATTTAGAGTTTATTTTGTTGGTCTTAAGGTTTGTTTTTGGGGGTGTCGCGTAATGGCCGACGGGTCGGTTTAGGAGCGAATTCGCGGCTGATCACACCGTGGGGCGCCCTGCCGAACATGTGGACAATCTTTCACGCTCATATGTGTGCTCACCCTTTTATTGGTCGTGGGGTAGCTGTTGGCTAAGTGTGGATGTGAAGCAGATAATGGTGTGATTGGGATGTTGTTTGGATTGTTTAAAATTACATGTTTTGCTACATAATTAAAAGATACAAACAAGAAATACACAACGTGTAGGTATTCGGCCAATTCTAACATCACACGTAGCGAAATAAATGAATATGGTATGAACCAAGAAAAGTAGAAAAAAATGTCAACAAAGGAAGAAAATGAGTCAAAATATTGATAGGCAAATTAATGATGTGTTTGGATATGGACTTAGATGTTGTAAGTGTCGAATAACTTAGTTGCTTTTATTAATTTTGGATTATTAAGTTAGTCTTAATAAATCTTGTTAAGAATATTTAATTTAATACACAGAGATAGAAATAGTGTAGATGAGAGAGAACAAAAACAAGCAAAAGAACAATGAAACTGTTCAATGAACTGAACAATGAAAAATTAAAAATATGATATCTGAGCTGATTGGCGTCTTTGCGGCTAGTTAGTAATGAAACACATCTATAATTGCTCTTTATTACCATCTATTTGATTCTGCATTATATCTGATATTATGATCATTATGAACAGCATACGTACTTGTGACCTCCACAGACAATAACTTAGCGAGTCCAATACAAGTGTCAATCAGATAGCGTATCTACACTAAGTCGTCCCCCACTGATTAGAGTCCAGGGGCCGGGTGCGAGGAAGAGAGCGTGAAATTGTCTGCTCACTTCTGTAAATATAATTTCGGCGACAAAAGGACTATAAATGATACACTCAGGGTCGCTGCATGTTTCGCGTTACAGGAATTTTAACAACCCTCTTGTCTATGACAGGTGTCGTTTCGCCCATACGAGTAGGTAGGTATCACAACATTGTCTGTACTAATATAACACCTTGCGAGTTGAAGTTATATTAAAATTAGAGTACTGTAGGTATTTTATGTCTGAAGTATGTGTCATTATCATCATCATCAGCCTGTCGCAGTCCACAGCTGGACATAGGCCTGGAGTTCGCCACTTTGGGCAAACACCTGGAAGTTGTACCCATAATCGCCACACTGGGCAGGCGAGTTGGCGACCGCAAGGCGGCAAAAATCATGTTAACTACGAAGTCACTACTTCCAGTATCTTTTTTCATTGCATTACTTCAAGGTATCTATAACAGTAATAATTAACTAAAAGTTAATTAATTAACTAAAAAGTAATAATTAGCGAAAATAAATATAAAAATACTCATAATTTAAAGTGCTACATCGATCTAGTGTTCATAAAAGTCAATAGAAGTCCAAAAGGTTTTGAATTCCTGCAAATAGTCAAATAAAAACATTGTTCCTAGATTATTGTTTAGAAATTACTACTTATATTATCGCTTCACAGATGCGGGTAAGTTAAGTTAGCATCTGTAATTCACATTTAATATACTATAATACCAACTCCAGATTATAAGAGAGAACAAAGTAATGCCCCCAGCATTAATATTCAACGAGCTATACTTACCCAAATAAATACCCATTACGCAATAAAACGGTACGGAATCGTGCCAAAACTTGCGCCTTACTTGCTTTGATTAATCACCGCGGCTTCGGCGCGCCTTGAAAATTCGCCGTCTATAGCTGCTTATTGAATTAATGCATTACTCTGTGACTAATGGAATCACAGAACAAATAAAATTAAAATGTAAATAGTGGAACGGCGAAATGCTAATAATAAATTTCTCCATTTTAATAACTGTAACTGTGCGAGGGGAGCTTCTGGCCTGTTAAGTCAATATAACACTTCCATTACTCCAAATTAAATTCCTCGGGGAGCGAGATGAAGTTTTTATTCAGCGCAGACAAAGGCCCGGAAGAAAACTGCCCATGCTATAAGGGATACCCGCTACTTTACACGTTGTGTTGCACTCGCCGCCTTTTCATTACGTGCTTTTGCTGAGAAAAGAAAAAAGCTCTCATTTTAACGCTTTATTTTAAAAAGATGGAATCATAATACCTTTTTCTTCTACCTTGAACCAAACTTTGTAAGACATGTAGAGTTCTAAATTCAGTGATGATATCTATTTGAAAATAAAGATTTAAGATTCTGTCTGAAAATAAGCATTAGCCAGCACACAGTTACGAGTATATATTCAATTTAAAGCAGAACATTTTCTCAAAATACGTTTATATAAACTAAAAAATACTGTTTTAAGATGTTAAATCCTTCCAAGTTCACGATTAGCCACCATCCCTTCTAAAAGTGACGAATCAGTCAGTTTTGCTCCATTCAATGCCTACTACGCTTAAAAAGCTCCTTCATACTGACATACTGGAAAGGGGTTGCGGTAGTTTCTTCACCCTCTATGAACTAGTAATTTCTATTGATCTCACTATTCGAATTTTAAAACTCGTAAGTAGCAACTAAAAAATAAATTAAAATAGACAATAGACTTGACAAGAAGCCAACAAATCGTCCCAAACAAAGGCGCACTTGCGTGAAATTTTTCAATGGCCTCCATAGAGGTCGCAAGTGTTCAACGCGGGTGTGATGCGTATTAATATTTCACGGGATTAATCATTATAATCCTTCTGGCAAACAAGTCGCCCCGGGGACGCGCGAACAATATAATGAAGTTGTCATTTTTTAGCCTGTGCTGGCTCGGGGGAGGCTGGAGGAAATCCAAATTGAATCATGCGGCGAGGGAATTGTGCTATTATGTTATTAAACAGGCGAGGGCAGGACCCCGAGCGAGCTATTTTTTGCGAGGAGGGCGTCGCGGAGACAGTTAACAGTTTTCACAATAGAATTATGATATAATTTGACATAACAATGGTGCTCGGAGCACCCGAGCACGCGTACTGAGCAAATCTAATTACGTTTACACTTTTAAGGTGTTAAGCTGAAAGGGCCTTGTTCTTTTTGTTAGATTTATTGCTTAATACCTATATTAAGATAACAATTTATTACCAAGATTATGCTTTTCAAATGACTTTCATTTACTTTCTCTCAATAACAGTAATAATGTAGGCAATAGTAGATAACTATAATCTTTCTATGAATTCTACTTATGATAAACATACCCCTAATATGTACCTGCCTATATGTACTTACTGATAGACATTAAGTATCGTTCATAAGTAACAAATACCTACAATGTTTCCTTATAAAATAAGAACATATTTTTTAATTAGAACTATATTTAGTAGACTAAATTAAAATAATAATAATGTAATGCACGCATATCCCGCTCCTGTTCTCTACATATACTTATATGACACTCAAAAGAGCTAAGAGCGAAATGAAAGCTTTTATCCATATGTCAGAGTAAGTACTTACAGCGGCTTATTGTCACCCCCGCTAGAGAATTTGATAAAGCGTGTGCGAATATTAACAAAAGGAATATCTTGTTAAATTGATATTGCGAATCGTGACACGAGATTTTGAACCTTAAACCCGCGATTCCGTATAGACCGATAGATAATATTGACTGCATGCCATTTTCCAGTTACGTCGTTTGGCGGAAAAGGGCGTGAAATTGTCTCCGCTGGAGAATGTATAATTCAAAGGGGAAGATTAAAATATTATCCATGTTAAGTAAATATTCAAATGAATATTTTCCGTGTTAGACAACAATGGGCGCTTTCGGAGGGGAAGGTGCCGTAATTTGATAGATACCTATCTACAAAACGGTCTCTTCGTTAAGGGACCTCCCTGTTATTATAAATTATAAGCACGATTTGGGAATTCGCTGGAATTAAACGGTTCAGAGAAATGGGCGGAGTGTCTGTTCCTATGCAATTACGTTTGTTTAGATTTACTTCTTAATAACTTGCGTAAAGTTAATATATCATTTCTTGCTCTAGTATTTTTATTGGAAGCGGATGGCCGATGGAGGCGAAAGATCAGATTCCATTCTCGATCGGGCTAATAGGTTCACGAAATATTTCTCTTTTCTCCTTAGATATCATTGTTATCATCAGTTTATTATGATCGGGTACAAGCAAGGTAAAACCCATTTCACCAAGTATAGCGTAAACTAATTACCGCTTTCCAGTCAAAACTTTCTTTATAACCTCGTGGAATGAAAAGATGTACTTAGTAGAAATTTCATCAATCAAATATTTCCTATTCATATACATATACAAATAGACATCTATAGACAATACCGACATGTTGCTTTAAGATAACTCTATCTTACTACCATAAACAATCAATGCTGGTAATGAGTAGATTCTGCGCGGGTGCATCGCGACAATGTGTCTCGCACATTATACACTTGCTACGAGTCTGCACGCGCCCCCGTCTCCTCTGGGACCACCTATTGTTATAATAAAATGCCATCTCACAATATCAATGCACACCCGCTGGGTATATTGGGAATAGGCACTTTTAAGTAGTAGCAAAAGCAGAATTTTTAAAGAACTTCTGTTTCATTCATTATTAGCTTCAGTAAGCCCAAAATCGTATGCCTTTGTTTCAGTATGTATCAAACGTGTTAACTTCTATATAGAACCATAAGCCATGTCATAAAGATCGTCCGCCACCAGTTTAAACTAAATTATCTCAGCTTAGCCCATTGAGAAAGCTTAGAACATACATGTGTGTTCCCCACAACATACGCCATAATGTATGAAACTACGAGAGATAAGCGAAGCCAACTTAGTTTCAGCTGACAACTTGATCGGCTTCACTTTCATTGCGTCTGGATTTCTGGAATACACGCAGTCCAGCAAATATTTTAAAACAAGGTGAATAAAGTGCTTTACTTAATGTTCGCATCAGGCTTGAAGTCTGTTTGCCGTTAACACCCTTAAATCAACCTTCCACTATCCAGGATATAGACATCCTAATAATATCTATAAGCAATCAGCAACTCTTGTATATGCACAATTAATGTGTACCGGTTATTGGGACTATTACAGTTTGCATTTCAATACCATCTTTTCGACTCATTATGCCGCTGAGCGCCAACACCGCCTGTGTGCGTACGCTGTGAGGGTGTAACATGTTTATATGTTTATTTTAATACGCGTGTCGTGCGTATAATACGGAATTTATTACGGCACGACCCTCGGCCGGATTAATGCGATACGGAAGATTTGAATTCAGAGCATTAACTTGGATTGGTACGTACCGTGCGAGGGGAGGCTGCGCCGTAGCAGCTAACTTGTCATACTGAGTAATGTTTCATAATTAGCACGGTGATTGTGCTTTTTTGAACAGTAAGGCTAAGAAACACCTTATATCTCGATTCATGTTAAAAGTTTTACGTTTATGTTACTTACTGTCTTGTAATTTTTCATAAAACGAAACTTCAAAAAATTGAATTTCCTCTATAACTTAATTATTTATCGAACCGAAGCGAAAACCCGCCTGCCCAGCGTGGAGATTATGGGTCTTTAGCCATGCCTCCAGATGTTTGAACAAAGTGGCGAACAAGTAGAGAGGCCTACGTGCAGTAGTGGACTGCGATAGACTATGAATTATCGTAAATTGTTCATACATGTGTATGAAGTCAAGAAAAAAAAAACAAATAAAAGACAAAAGTAAAAATCTGTTCACCTGTTCTTCAGTTCTTGATTGTGCGAATATTAATGTATGTGACGAAATATGTATGTTATCGGTATTTATTATGTCTCGTTCGCAAACGAAGGCTGAGAATGGAGAGTACTAGCAAGATTATTAATTTGGTTCATAAAATGCAATTTTATTCTGAATGGCAAGATTAAGAGCACAATAAGAGGTATTATTTGGTTTCTCCCACCTCAGATCTTATTTTAAGGATCGCCGGGCGCGGATGTACAATGATTTACGACCACTAATAACGGGAAAAACTGGCTATAATCTATTTCCATTCGTACACAAATCGGCTGAACAGAAAACCATAAAACACCGCACACAAAGAATCTTTATGTAAACATAACAAACATAAAATAACGTTATATCTGTTGTTTTAAGTCATTTCGAAAGTCATCCATTACGAAGCATTGTTGTCTTGCTTCGCCTGTAATGCATCGAGGCCAGTATTATTAGGCTCGTAAGACATTCATTAAAAATTTCGATAGTTCCAGATTCAGTTAAAACTCAAGGAACACTTATTAAAACTTTCAACAAGTGATTCTGATAATATACATATTCAGTTAACAATAACAACGTTCCAGTATTTACAGTATTTGTCTATATAATTTACTCAAGTTTATAAGAAGTAGAAATAGAAAACTCTACTAGACTAAGTTTGATTTTGCATGTTACTTCGTAGTCACTAGAAGAAATCAATAAAATATAACCTATATGAGAAATCATAACGTCGATTTGTTGACATGACATGAAATCGTCAACAAATCGGAGTCGGAAAAGTCCAAATTAACAATAATAAGTAAACGTCGCATAAACATCACTGACTAAAAAATTTCATACAATGCCTACTATGGAGTAGATACCTATATACATCTATACAAAACAAAAGAAACAATTAAAAGACAGTTGGTGTTTTTGTTTCGGACAAACAAATTTAATTAACATTGCCTTATTTCCCAGCTTGATCCAAGAGAGACAAATAGTCTAAGTAAAATTTATGTATCGGAATCAAATTCAATTTCGTCTTTGCATTTTTTACTCGATTTTTAAGACCGTTTTGTCTTTAACTCCTGAAACGTTAGAAACAAAAGGACATTCCCGATGCTTTTTACTCTAAATCTAAAACATAAATAAATATATGATTTGTAAATTTTATGTCATGATGTCCTCTCTAAGTAATTCAAAACTGTCAAATATCCTCTAAACATAATTATTCAACATTTCACATTTATTTAAGATACCATACCTTAGAATAATAAGACATAAATATATGACTATATACCTTACTGCTTATAGCAAAATACTATATGCATAATGGAGGTGACACATGTTCCATTGTTTATTACACAATAACCCACGAAGTTCGTTATTAAAAATCACATAATAAATAGACAAACAATATACAAGTGGTAAGAAAACCAACATATTTCTCATACAAATCCTGCATGTACATGGAAGCTAAATGTGTCTACATACTTCCACACCTTTCCGATCTTGTGAAATTTGTTTTCTAACAGGATTCTTCTAATCTTGCCCGACATCGTTTATATTGATTATAGCGCTTCTCCCGCCTAATTTATATTCAGCTTGTGTTTTTTCATCACGCCCTGTGCTTAATATCGCAATTTGTACCGTAGTTGGCGTAAGGCGAGGGGACCTGTCACCTTTCCTCTTGGACGCGCCGTCTTTCTCTTTCCAATGCCTATTTTATTGTCCGCTTACACATAAACAAGCAAAGTTTACGATCGTTTTTATATTCACAAATCGGTCGAGGAAAGTAATAAACCAATTATTAAATGAAGATTGAGGGCCGACGGTATCCGTAAATGAGTACGATTATGAATCGACTCGTCTCTGATTTATGAGCCCGCTGACGGTCGATGACAAAATTATGTCTCCGTCATAATGTTTCTCGTATTGGATGCCATCGATGATAATGATCGTTTTTTCTCTGTGACGCCGCCAACCGCGGCAGCGCAGTGAGCGGCTCCGAAGCTCCGGTTAAGATACTGTACCATTCAAACGAAAATTCTTATGGTCTATGTAAATAAGTCGAAGAAGGTTATGTTTTAAATTGTCGATGTCAAACTACTGACTAAACTCAAAACATTTTTTCCGATAATCTATGTAAGTAGCTCTTGTAGTAGTGGTATGACGAAGGTGTTTCCCAGATCAAATATACCTCGAGCCAATATTATGTTTAAAAAGGTATCCTAAACTGGCTCGAGCACGACTCAAATTGATTATCGTACTTTTAAAGATACCAGAAGGTAATTGGGTGGAATCCTACAAGAGTCTGATAGTTTCAAAAAAGGTGTTCTATAATTTTACTTAGCTTGATATTATCATAGTTGTAACAAAAGTAAACTAAATTCAGGAAAGCTTTATGTGTTTAATAAAATAAATGGTGAGCATTTCTGTCGATCTTCTATATGTCGCCTTTAATTAGTAAATAAGGTTTTTTAACACGCAGATTTGTGTTATATTCGTAAGATGAAGGTAATTAAAAAATATACTTGTATTCTCCGTTATAACTAAATCTGTATTCTGTAACGAAAAAAATATGATAATGAAAGTAGTGTTTAACTGCAATGACTCCTTTTAAGGATTAACAAAGACATCGCTGTTATGATAATACAAATAACTGTTTAAAATTCACTCTTTAAGAACTTCGTTTTTGTACCAATTCCTTTTATAAATTCCCTAATCTGATTTGTCAACGTAGAAAAACAGTGGCGCCGCAGATCAATTAGTTCCAAGTAATAAACAAAGCAAACATGTCCGTTATGACAGGAATCCGACTGCTGAATTTCTTTGCTACATCAATCAAAATCATACTGATAATGAAATCATCATTTGGGTGGCCATAGAGGGTTCCTTCGGAGAATTTCGTCTCCGCGTCCGGCTTCAGATGTGCACCAATGTCATTATCACATTCCTGATTTATAATTAGCTGTTAGAAGTTCTGCGAGTCGTCTATAGATACGGTCAGACTCTATACAACGTAGGGCAACAATAATTTAGTAACATTTTAACTATCACTTTTCCACTAAGATGATGTCATCAACATTGATGATAGATGTTGTTGATTATATATAATGCGATTAAAAATACACGTGTGGTTGTATGGATAATACCTTAAACGATTTATGATATTTTATCCTATTCTCAGAAAATGGATGTATGGTTGAACCATTTTCGCACTTTTTCATGATAGTGGTGTTTGGCATATAAGTTGAATCTTATGATTTTCAGTAATAACGTATATTTATTATTATTGCAACTGTACCTTATTGAAATAAACTGTCTTGCGTGTCTAGCAACTCTTCGAGTGTACCTAGTAGCTTGCTTATAAAGCAATAATTATACTTTAGAAATTAGGAACCTGTTATTACTTTTTAATTAAACGTAATTTAATAGGTCATCAAAGTAACGCAGCTGAATATTTTGCCCGATAACCTCAACAGCGGTTTTTACGACACATTATTTTCACAAATTTTATAAGTATAATGAAATTATTTGTATTATTTTCGTTAGTTTGTGTGTCTATAAATTCTTTTAACGGTAATTATGAGGATTATATATATTATGTTGTAAATCCGTATCATACAGGTTCAAAATATTATCTGAATGGTTACACTAATTTTTATATTATATAGAGTGTATATTTTTTTAGATACAGTTGATGACTTCAGAAAACATTACGGATTGAGTTCTTATAGCCACTGCAAAGACTACCAGAGAGTTTTTAAATGTTTGACGGCTTGCAAAAGCATTGGTTTTCAAATATTCCGCTTGGGATACACTTGCAAATGCACATGCCATGAAATGAAAACGACGACTGTTTTGCCATTTTTCATGTGGAGAACAAATGGTACTACAAGAGATTTGCCACGAACCTACAGTCCATCTCTATACCATATAGTGGGAACCTTGTCCCCCGGCACTGAAGCCACGACCAATGAAACTACAAACACAACTGAGTTCTCATGCCCAACTGTTGCTGCTAGCAATACCACTGATGGAGAAAATTCTACTATATCCAATTCTACAGGACCATCTAATGATACTGGCGCAGGTGTAACGACGGTTGTCCCAACCCCACCCCCAGCATAAGTCGAGATGTCAGAAGGAAAAAAAAAACCGGGAAGAGTGCTGTTTGAAACTGCAGATAACCCTTCCGATATAAAAAGAACATGTAATTAATAGTCTAATTAAATCCTAAAATATTAAACGCATTATCTTACTAAAATTTTGTTTGTTTTATAGAGAAATTTTAATTATTTAATTAGAATAAATTTAAATAAATTTATTTAGTTTAATACAATTAGATATCACAATTTCATAGCTGTCATTTATTTTTTATTAAATTTATTCTATCGAGAAGAAATGACTAGATTTCAATAAGTTCATAATGTACTGTAATATACTGTAATACAATAAAAAGGAGAAATTACTTTAGTATTGTTGTTCCATTCATAACTCTTTGGAAACTACTATCAGTGGAGTACTAATTATCTAATTTCCTTATATGAGAAAGTGATTCAGAATAATACAAAATAGGTTTTTTAATTAAATTACTATGTAAAACCATCCTTCAACTATATGTAAATGTAGGTAAGATATCAAATATGGTACGTAAGTAAACCAAATTATTTGTATGCGATACCAGAAGTATTGAGATAAGAAAGCCGTTATTGGTTTTTAATTTTACGGTCATTTATTGCAAATTGATTAACTAATGGGGACTTGGAAAATAGCTATGCTTATTATTTTTTAATTATTATTATTACAACTTCATTTATATTATGAACAATTCTTCATTGCTATTACATTGGAATAGTTGCTAAAATGAAATCATTTATTTTGCTTTCAATAATTTCTATAAACCTTTATGAGCTGTATGCAAAGAACACGACAACGGGTAAGTTACCTAAATGTGATTACCAATTATTGCAAATACATTTAATGATTAAAATTTTATAGAAATCGAAACCGTGAATCATGAATGTTATGAACTGCATATGTCTACAGAGAACCAAAGTCACCCACATAGCTCACTGGATTAGTAAACTGAAGTGGCAGTGGACTGGCCACATCAGCCGCAGAACCGATAACCGTTGGGGTAAACGAGTTCTGGAGTGGAGACCGCGTCTCGGAAAACGTAGTGTAGAACGCCCTCAGGCCAGGTGAAGCGACGATTTGCACAGGACGGCTGGCAAGTGCTGGATGCGAGAAGCCCAAAGTCGACCTAAGTGGCGAACATTAGAAGAGGCCTATGTTCAGCAGTGGACTGACACGGGCTGATGATGATGATGATGCATATGTTTAGTTTCAACAATAATTAAAATAGCATTATGTTGCAGATGAGGTAAAAAAGGCTTTACGTTACGGCTTTCATAGAACCAAAGATTGTGCCAATTTTGAGTTGTCTTTTATATGCGTGCAAAAATGTTTGGATCTAAATTTTGATACAGCGCACGCCGATAAGGATTGCACGTGCACGTGTTATTCTAATAAAGATATTGGGAAATATAAAGATAAATCCTATAGATCCACCAGTTGGCGACATGGTGCTCCAAAAACTGTCAAGCCTGCGTGGATATTATCACTATTGCCACAAGCTTCAGAGATGCAAGATTCACCTGGTGAAGGAGGCCATGAACTAAATGAAAGTTCAGGTGAAAATGTGGAGAATAATGTGGATAATAATGTGCCTAACAATGATACCAATCAAACTCAACTATTACCCGATAACAACAAACCTTCTGGTGATACTAACATCACTGATACAATACTACCCGCAGACAACTCTACTTCTAATGGAAATGGATCTAGTTCCGATACGGCTACTTCTAATTCTACTATTATACCGACTGGAGCGTAATAAAGAGGTTTGACCTTAGCGAATTAATATTTTTGTATTAATTTGTTAGTCTTTAAAAATATAAATTAAATAATAATTAGCCAGACCTTTTTTTTTATAAAAGTACCTCTTCTATATAAAAAATCAGAAAGAAAACTGTTTTAGTCCTATAATAAGAATAATGTAATTTTCTTTGGTCTCAAAGGCTGAAAACCAGTTTGAAACCAATTAAAACTTGAAAGAGTAGCTAGATAAGATAAAAAAAAATAGAATACATATGATGAAATCATAGCTTTCCTTATGACATGACATGCTGACTTATTTGAAATTAACCCTAAGATCATGTATTCAACATTTATTAAAGACTTATTTACTTAATTTGGAATTGCTTCATTGGTGTTGCTGCGTCCCTGAACACAAATCCCGAACCTTCGTACACTTGTGTACGTTAATACTTATCTTTTGCATACTCGGCTAGTCTCCTTGGGGATTGGCCGTTGTGGTCGAAATACAGTCCGGAGTACTTTAACTAAACAGATATTCATAAATGATACTTATCTATGAAAACTTTTTTTTATACCCATTGCTTGTGAATACGGGTGTAAGACCAAGCTTGGGTGGTGATGTTTGAAAATTTGAAATTTTTTGGAACCAAGTGCGGTTTCGTCCGGTCTCGTTATATTTAGGTATGCAATGGTAACCGCATTAACATTTAATCCCTATATTTGTAGCGTGAGTTGAATATTTACGAAGACTAACTGAAATAATTATCAATATATTTTGCGTAATGGCCACATTAGGGTAATATCTTCCTCCTCTCATATAATATTGATACTGATAAATGTATCGAGTATATTTCGGCGTTGGTTACATTGAAGCCTTCGAATTATACAAGTTTTATTATAGGGTTAAAAGAGTGACTATTTTCGTTATACTAATATTGTATATGGATAGGCTATATGGTCTCTACAAGTATTTCAATGTTATTTGACATTATTAAAGTAATTTACATGTTAATACTACACATAGTGTGTAAATGTTAACTGATTTAAAAATACATGGCAAAATAATAAGTTCACAGTCTTCACTGAAGGCCGATTTATTAGGAGTAGGAAGTTACTGTGAACATCTTCCGTCTTCATTATCAGATCCCATATCGATTTAACTATGTATTAATTTTAAAATTACTTAAAGTCCCTTAAAAGGTCAGGTCTTTTAACAAAGCCAGATAGGTGATATCTACATGGTTAGCTACAAGCAAGTGTTCAGTTGCGTAAAAAAAGTATAGCGTTTATAATGTGTAGTAAAGTTCATAGTTTAGGTAGGCAGCTACGAAAACTTTTTATGCAATACCCGAGAGGCAGAGCGGAGACTGACGGCTATGACGTATCACTAAGATTTTTTACCAATAAGTAGTGAACATATTTTTGCTTTTATATCAATATATCAATTTCTTTTATCCTGTTGGACATTTTTGGCAAAACTATTTTATTAGAGACACTTTTATGAGAAGGGTGACTGGAGGTAAAATGGATTGTTTATTATAAAGTGTTTTATTTTGGTTCATGTGATTTTATTTAAGGTTGGTGAAGTTTTCAGGGGAGTATTATAAAGTATTTTTAGGTTACAACTATTATTAGATCTCTGCAAAGAGGTTAACACACTAATTAAAATTAATTCTTGGTGAAGACTTCTATGTTCGGCGTGTAATCAGACCTGACTATCTGAACTAGACAATTTTCTTGTGTCGACCCCTTTTTATATAGGTTCAGCATAGTGACTTCTTTTCACCTAATGTTTTCCATCAACAAGGTAGCCCAAGTCGCTCTGACAACGGACGGTAAACCTCAACCTACAGTCAGATTACTATATGAAGTTATTGTCATCAATGTGTTAAGTAGATAAAAGTTTGGGATTCTCTCCTTTATTTTTCCACCTACCGGTATGAGTTTGGACTATCCTTCCCTGCCATAGTACGAATATCTTTTATTGATATCTCATTTGTAGTAACCAAATGACCTTGAAAATCCATCTCCAGCAAACCAATTCTAAAATCAATATAATGTTTGCCTACTTCTCCTCGTTCCAAGGGCTTCCTTGGGGATTTGTGTCACGAAAAATATTTCTTGATATGGATACAAATCCGTGATATATGCGGCATACGGTAAATATAAAAGACAATATCTGGGATTGAGCGAAGTGTCCGTTTTCAAAGTTTTTACGCTTTGTCACCGGGGGTTGAAGTTATAAATCTCGCGATTGACCCTCCCTTATGGCGGCGTCGATACATATACGATAGTGGGTCATCTGGGGACGGACACAATAAAATCTCGATTGACAATATTTATTTTTGGGTCTCTCGAAAAGATGAAATACTTTATTTATTCATAGTGAAATTCAAAACGATTTCTATTCAAAACATCATAAATGAATAAGAATGGTTTTTTTATGCACACACTTAAGGATAATCGAATAAAATTGTTTTACAAACGGTAATCACGACAGAGAAAATCCGTAGCGAACAAATAATGCGAGAGAGTTTTATTCCACAGTAGACAAATATCATTTGTTCGAGGAAATCTATTTTGATGATCTTAAGTACAAAGGGAGGCGTTCCTCGGAGGATAAGTCGGCTAATCCGAAAAGCATACTTTGATTAAAGATTGATTTATTTGTAATAAAACACTTTTCGTCTCTCCTTTATCTATCTGCACACAATCGGGGGTGAAACAAGAGGAAGGCGAACAATAAATCCTCCTACATAAAAATTGCAACAACTTTGTTCATAATGCCGATAGAGGCATCATCAAAAGTTGGTTTGCTTCGCACCCTCGCGCCCATTCGTGCAGAGATTACCAATAAATCCAATACGGGATAATTGGCCGGCTTAATTCTGTTCTATCTTTCTACTTAGTTCAGTCGTCAGAATGTGCCAGCTCAGGCCCCTTGGGAGAGTCCAGTCGGCGGCGGCCGGCGCCGGCCAAACGAAAATAGCTCCTTGTCTATACTCGCAAAATTGTTTTTCTAACATCGCTTAATAAACAAAGCAGAACTGACGCAAATGAAGAAAGTGGCACGGTTAATGAGGCATTTTTAGATTTCGGTTGTAGGAAATTTTATACGTAGGGTCACGACCCTAGAAAATATCACGATATTTTGTTTTTCATAAGAGTCGGCTGAGTGACATGACGGACGGAGCGATAGGTGTCGCCTATCCCTCACCTATAATGGATGAGAATTATGGAGTCAAGGGGTGGAAGTGATTTGATATTCGCATCAGGACCGGCTCTTGGGACCGCGCACGTCGATACCAGCTTCCATCAACGGTTTTATAAACATTCAGAAATACGTTTGGGTAAATCGTCTCCTTTTTAATACCCAAGGCGACGCGGTTTTTAGGGGATCGTAAATGGACACGTATAATATTATAACTCTGTATTCACTTGCGAAAATGATGAGATGATAGGTAGATATACTATTGTCAGGTGGTAAAATGTTTGAGTGGTTCACCACACAAATAAATATGAAATCTAGTTACTGAACACTGATATACGTATTTATAATTAATTATTTGTTACTCATTGATAATGTAGGTACTCTTCGTTTCCAGGGACGTTAATTATTAATTCTTACTACAAAACATCACTTGTTCTATTAAGTTGTATTTATTGACAAATAACTTAGGTGTTTATTTAATTTAATGTATCTAAGTATACCCTACTTCCTAATTATCAATAAGGGTACCTGTTATTACCTATGAACTATTTAGTACTTGCAGGAATATAATATGTTTATTACACTGTATGACGGGCAGCAGCGTCACCGGAGCAAGAAGCTACGCCCTGCGATCGCCAACCCGCCTGCCCAGCGTGGCGATTATGGGTATGTCCTCCAGAAGTTTGCTTTAGATGGCGAACAACTGGAGAGGCCTATGTCCAGCAGTGGACTGCAATAGGCTGATGATGGTGATGACACTGTTGGTTTCTATAATTAATAAATATTATTTCGGAGTATTATAGGAATCTGTTGCCTTTGTCAAAACCGGAAATACCATTAATCAGCAAATTTTTACAAAAGTTTGCTAAAGCAGATTTAATCTAGCTCACCCCACTGACGAGTTAGAATTAAAATGTCAGTCAGAGCGGAAAAATCCCGTTCCGAAAAATTAGCGTACAAAATTCCAACAAATAATTAATCTGGAATAATCATACAAAACGATGCGAGCGGGATGCCCGGGCATTATTACCATTCATTTCAAATCGGCCGTGCGGGAGGGTGGCCCACGCTCGACCTGAATGAGTATACATTTTCCAATCAGGGCACGTATCATTAAACTCGCTATTAAATTCGACATCTTCCCTCTGAATTATTATCTTGCCAAAAGAGCCACGGGTGTGTAAGTAACTACCTGTCTATCACTTCCGCCGCGTCTCGAATGCGAAGGAAAACTGAAAATTCATAGCTCTTTTCGACCTAAAATTTATTGTGTGGTAACCATTCAGAAAACGTAAAGGAAACACGAAATGTTTGGCTTAAAGCTGAATACTTTCATAAACACCGTCATAACATTCATGCTTAAGACCTTTTACTGTAATTACTCTCTTCCGAGTGGCCCGCTGTGGGGTGAATTAGAAAATTAAAATTTTAAAAAGAAGTCTTGGTTTTTCTTACTTTCAATCGTACGGTCTACTTATGTTGGTACGTTTGGAGCCATTTTAAACAGTAAATGATGTTTATTTTTACACATTTATCTATAGAATTATATTATATAAAAGCCATTACATAGTTGATAAATCATATTCAAATGCCTTAACTTATTACGCACCAAGAACAGTCTTGGTAATCGAAAATACGTCATAACCCATAAAAATATGAGTATACAAAAGAACAGTCTTTTGTATACTCATATTTCTATGGGTTATTAAGTACGACGCCACGTTCTTAGAGATCAAAAGTAGGATAGGATCTAAAGGGTTAACACAATTGACTCTATGCTAATACCGAAAGGTTCTAAATTTAAAAAACGCAGTCGAAATTCTCTACCCTAAGACTAATCCAGGTGTTCAACTGTTGCTTGTTTACATCGTATACGCAAGGCAAAAAGTAGGCAAGTATAAAAGTATATTGAAAACAAGCCATGACGTTCGCTGCAGCGCTACGCGACACCTGACACCGTCACCCGACCTCCCCTACTTATTAAATTAATAACTCCGAACACCGTCATTATCCGTCTAATTGGAGGGGCGATGAGCTCCTCTTTTAACACATTACCTAAGCGTTTAACACGAGTTTTATGAACTGTGTAATTAATATTTCCTTCGGTCCCACCTCGAGACGGTGAAATTATCTACGCGTTGAGTTATAAGAAGTTGCATTAAGCGTGTTTTACGCCGATTTGCTATTCACATGTATATGGTTATTGAATGTTTTACAATTATGACTGGGCTGTAAAGTTTATTGCGTAATTTTAATGCTTGAACTTGAACTGCTACTGCTACGGGTGGAAATGTATTAAAATTAATGTGTAGCGTAAAATGTAAATCCGAGATATTTTTAACCGACTTCGAAAAAAGGAGGAGGTTCTCAATTCGTCTCTATGTATAATATTTTTTTTTTTTTATGTATGTTCAGCGATATTTCCGTCAATTATGGATGGATTTTAAAAATTTTTCGACAGTTCGACAGAAGACACTTCCGAGGTGGTCCCATTATCACCAAGTAAGGATCTGATGATGGGATCCTGGAGAAATTGAGGGCAACAACCGAAAATTGTATGCTCATATGGTGTTTTTGTAACGTAATCATATTTTACTCAGGTATATGCTTCCGGGCGACAACATCTGGTGCTGATGATGAAGCCACAGAACTCCTTAACGGTTAGGAGTTAGGGGACAGTACTGACATTGGTCGATATTAAACTAGGTAGTAGTATGTACTTATGCAGGGCTAATAGGGCAGGTGATTTGGTAAGTGATATGCTTAATTCTAGATCGCAAAGTCTTCACTTGACTTAAAGCAAAATTTTTCATTCCTAAGTAAAACTCTTAAGGACATTAATTAGCCTTTATTCAAGGTCACAGCACATTAACGCAACTAAAAACAGAGAAATAAAATTATTTTTTAAAAAAAAATTAAACCGACTTCAAAAAAAAACGCAAACGACCAAAACTAAAAAGCGATAAATAACGTAAGTAATTCTATCCTTAATACATATTTAATCATTTAAATATTACAATTATCACTTATTTTTGAAGTCGGTGCCAGCCAAACATATCTAGGTATATTGTCGTGTGGATATGCCGGCCGCGCGCGTCATACAACAACAGTCTACGTTAGGTACCGAGAGGTTGGCACCGACTTCAAAAATAAGTGATAATTGTAATATTTAAATGATTAATTATGTATTAAGGATAGAATTACTTACGTTATTTATCGCTTTTTAGTTTTGGTCGTTTTAGAAATATATGATTGAACATATTTTTCCAGGATAGACATAAAGATCTATGTCTCAAACACCTAAGTACTTGTCCATTAATAGTTTTATTATACTATGCTTTTATTAAAATAAATGAATGGGTAATAAATAAATACCCTATAGAGTACCGCAGCCAAATGACCTCTGGGTCGTGTTACTGCCGATGAGTAGGGTTTTCGGAGCTCGTGGGGAGTCAGGGTTGGGCCGGCATGGCAGTAGCACCTGACAGGTCACTGACCAGTTACTTGCTAGTTATCACAGCGACTTGGGCTTCTCTTTCGCTTTCCATCAGGCGTAGGGAAGCCAATATGTCGAGCTACTATAAAAATAAATATTAATTTAAGCGTCACTTTATTTATTTAATCTTTATTTATTGCATAGTAAAGTAATGTACAAAATTACTGTCACATATAGATACTTTCCTTCGAATTTAGGTTGTAATGACGACGTAAGTAATCGTTGATGAAACACTGTCGACTGAATTTTTATAAGTTAAAACGGCAAACTTTTACCACGTATAGGTACTACAATATACATTATTATAAGTAGATAAAGGTCCAAACAGTAGTAATATAAATTAGTACAAATACAAAGTCCTAATTAGATATGACAATATTTAAGTAGGTAGTTACCTAATTATGGTAATATTTTGATTAGTAAGCGCCTCTTTGTATGTTGTGATTTGGAAATGCAATTTGATACTCATCAACCAATCAAGCCTTTGTCACAATTGAGGTAGATTGTTAACAAAAAGTATAATTAAGCTTAACTGTAGGTAAATTATTATTCGCGTTGTTTACAAACATATCATTTTGCTGCCTCTAAACGCTCTGGGCTAAATTTTACTTAGAAATTTAAGAGATATAATTAAGAATTTTGCAGAGCGCAATAATTTGGGGATCTTCTAATGAATGATATCAGGTTCCAAGTAATTAACGCCAGAGGCGTATTGTTATTTTTATTATGAAATAGAAATGTTTATCACCTGATGCTATTGATAGGATAGGATTTTCATTGTTTTATTTCAACAAAGGGGTGTATACAATTACATAGAGGCAATAAAGAATTCTTAAGATGTTTCATAATTAAGATAAGTCGCTCATAAGTAAGTAATTGCGCCAGACAATTGTCTATCATCTATCGTATCTATCTATCTTTCTAACTTCATCATATTTTAACCTTAACTGATTACCCATACGAAGCTATTGTTTAATTAGCCGCGAACATGATATTATACTTTAAGTGGATGTAATTAAATGTATTGTAGAGAAACCTTGGCGCGTGGTGTACGTTTCGCCCGGCCAGTAGTTGATGCCCTACAATGGCGAGCGTGATACAAATATACACATAATTTTAATGCCGGGGGTGAAGCATTAAAAGTCAGGGATCAAATGCCTTTAATACCGTACGGGGGAGCGATGGAGTTGCCTTAATTATGTGAGATATTATGACTGTAAACAAAAACAGAATTTCGTAGAGTTGTCTGATGTGTTATGAATGAAAATGTACTGATATCTATGTAAGTAGGTATCTACGCAAAACACTTCACATTGCTATCTAATCTTAATCTTACCCTTTCTCTTAATGTAGATAGGTACACACCAGATTATTAATGAAAATGAGTGTGTTTTCGAATTGTAGGTATACATTTATGGTAAACAAATGAGTTTGAAATGAACGCTGTTTAATTTTTTAATAGGACGTGTAGGTTTAACCGATCTGTGGGTGTCTAACTATGAACAAATACACAAATGAGTGAAAGCAACAACAAATATGGTAATTGCAACAAAATCTTAGGACTTAACGGAAATAAGGATAAGGTTCGATTTGTACTCGTAGACATAGGTGTCTAAAAATAACTCAAATCATGTTAAAAAAATATTTAAAACTTAGAAGAAACATATTAATGCTCTCTCGGAGGTGCAACTTCTTGACTTCGGAGCTACTACTTCGAAGCTACTATTTACAGAAAAACCAAAGTTTCGAACCCGGGACCTCTTGTCAGGTGGCACTTGATTCCATTAAATAAACTGAGTAAAAATAAATAATTATAAAGACTGTGCGACAGCTCCACGGTTTTCCGTACTAAAGGTCGAAGGCATTTGTACAGGGGATGCACGCGACTACCACGGCTTACTAGCTTACCTAAGCGCTACAGTAATCTCCACTCATATTCGTTAACTGAGCTTGCTATAATAACATAAATAGCTAGTTGTAAAACAGACACCTGAAGGTACTACGCGTATTTACGATATCGAGGGGGTCATCATCATCATCGCCAGCTTATCGCAGTCCACTGCTGGACATAGGCCTCTCCAGTTGTTCGCCACTTAGGGGCAAACATCTGGAGGATATACCCATAATCGCCACGCTGGGCAGGTGGGTTGGCGATCGCAGGGTGTGATTAAAAATTTTCGATGACCTAGGTGGCGCAAGTTTTCTTGTAAAAATAGTCTCGGCAATCCGAAGCCGATGGGTTCCGGTCGGATCAGTTTAGGAAACGGAATTTTCTAAATAGTCTCGGGTCTGGGTGTGTGTAGGAGACACCTCCAGTGTTCATCATCTGGCACTTATAGGACAAGTGAAAACCTTTGTACGAGACCAGTGGTTATGTGAATTGTGTGGCGCAATAACTTAATTACTTATCCCCTTTTTTAACCGACGTCGAAAAAAGGAGGAGGTTCTCAATTCGTCTGTATGTATAATATTTTTTTTTTTTTTTTTTATGTCTGTTCACCGATATTTCCGTCAATTATGGATGGATTTCAAAAATTTTTCGACAGTTCGACAGAGGACACTTCCGAGGTGGTCCCATTATCACCAAGTCAGGATCTGATGATGGGATCCTGGAGAAATTGAGGGCAACAACCGAAAATTGTATGCTCATATGGTGTTTTTGTTACGTAATCATATTTTACTCAGGTATATGCTTCCGGGCGTCAACATCTGGTGCTGATGATGAAGCCATACTACTTATGCAGGGCTAATAAGCCCTGCATAAGTATTTAATTTTTAATTTACGGTTTAATTTTTTTTTATTTAAATACAACCTGGTATGTACATCTAATGATCACATCTCATTTTCCCTGGATTGTACTTCACGCAAAAATTTTCGCTAAACTAGCATAAATATGACATTTTAATGCCATTCTTTAGGACTGATTAATTAGAGAAAAACCGAGAAGCACATTTCCCGTATGGTAATTAGTATAGTATTTTGATGTACATTTTCAAAATAAAGACAATGATTCACATGTTATTGAATAAGAGAACTATGAGTTTTCCTACTGTTATTATCATTAGGATAATTTATAATCATACACGTGAGTATGATTAAAAGGGTGCAATTTGT
Organism: Conogethes punctiferalis; assembly: GCA_031163375.1. Taxonomy (NCBI): domain Eukaryota; kingdom Metazoa; phylum Arthropoda; class Insecta; order Lepidoptera; family Crambidae; genus Conogethes; species Conogethes punctiferalis. Next base: position 11,648,363 of record CM062080.1, read on the forward strand.
GCTAGGTTCGCGTTTTGTTTTAGGCAGACGAGCTAGTGGTATGTCTGATGGTAAGCAGTCGAGACAGCCCATGGACACCCGCAATTTAAATAGAGTTTAGGGTCGCTGCCGGCCGTTTAAATATGAATACGCTCGTTTCTATTATGTTAAAATGTAACTTAAATATTATGTTAACATAAAAAACCATTTAGGTATATTTCGGTAAAGTCTAGCTATACACTAAAGCTACATAGATTGGATGGACCCATTTAAAAGCGCATGTATCTATAAGTATCTTGCACGAAGCATTAACAAGATACGGACGAGTATTTAGCATCGCTATTATCTGTCATCAAATATTCAGTCCAAATCCGTTCACATATTACGCATCCGTCAATAGGGTTTGAGCCGTCACCCTTTTAATTTAGAGCTGGACGAGGGGTCATTAAACAATAAAGTGTTGATTAAAAGCCCCTATGCAGGGCGCAGGAGAGACAAAGGGGGGCGGGGGGTTAACTGCGAATAACTACGTTTCCTGCGTGGTGCTATTATTTTATCACCCATGATTGGCACAAGCAGACACACTCGACATCCACTCGCCTCAATCCATGACACTTATTGATGCCAAGGCCAGTCCGCTTGTAACCAAATGCAAGTCCAGATAACCGTTTAAGAATAGAGTCAACGTCGATTTTTCCTAAATGATTGTGGTAATAGTAAAGACGGCCTTCATCAGCGGACTGCAGGTGAGCGTAAGAGTCTCAATACCAAGGATACTTACGCAACACAGCCAGGTCATCCCTAAGTTATTTTAGAGTTGGTGTGAGATTTTTATTTAAAGCTATTTTGAAAGTAGAAAACTATCGAAGCTGTATGAAATAGGCGAGTTTTAAAAATATTCGTAGCGGAAATTGAAATTACGGAATAAAAAATATATGGAACTCTAACCGAATACTAAACGCTTAATTAAACCAGAAAAATCATATAATCATAGCCTGCGCAAATTAGTCATAATACCGGAGGGTCTTTTAATCATATAAGTTATATACTTCTTATAGTTTGCATATGCATACTTCTTCATCAATGTAATACACGTCGTTTTATAAAGAATATCGGATATTCTTAAATACGTCTGATGAGTACTTAAACCTTTAAATGTCTTACAACCATTACAGAGGTGTTCCTTACTACGGCGAGTACAATTCCAGAATAGAGCAAGTAAATCCAAGTAGTGTTGAGGATGATTGATTTCTTACGCTATCACTCACAGCTTATAGCTACACCTTTTCAATAGATACCAAACGTTAATGATGAACCAATATTCTTAATTTAAGACCTACACTATAAAAAATCATAACAATGCACATGAAGTTACTTTGAACTAGTTCAACACATTATAACGCCCACAGGACATTAATGTATATAATACAAAGTGTAAAAGGAATGAATCGATAATCTGGAAAACCGTTTATGGAAATTGTATACCAATCGTTAAAAAGAGAATCGTCCTGTTAACAGATTTTAAATCATTGCCGTCACCGGCCGCCATTGTAACGTCAGGTTAGTTCAAAAGCGGTCGTTCTGGTCGAACAAAATGATCTTTGCCGGATCGGATCGCGGGTTCCACACCTCGAGGATCAATAGATCTCATTCAAATAATAATAAGGAGTTATAGATCAGCGGCGCGAGCTGTCAGCGGCGCGCTGACGGCTGACGGCGCGCGTCATTGTATCCACTCCTGCGCATTTGAGTATGGAAATGGATATTTATTTCGCGTCTCGGGCCCGCCGCAGCCGTCCGCGGTGATCGGCGAAGATGATAACGCTTCGATTTATATATTTCACTCGATGATCGGTAGCTGCTACTAACCTCGCCATACAACTGCCAGACCGTGCGTGTTCGCTTATACAGGGCGTTAGCTTCGTCACTGCTTCAATCACGAACGGAGCACGCTTTCCTTTCAAATATCCTTACACCATATAATGTACACGGCTTACACGTGATCTCATGTAGCGTAAAATTGTATGTACCTGTTGTAATGGATAATTTATAAGGCTACCTATCTCTAAAACTGGCTTGAGCTTTGGTTCATCGTCAATGCTTTATTAGCTTCTTTAAAAACTACTATTACTTATGACATGAAGGGTTTATGTGAAAGTGTACTAGAGGTTGTTCAAAGACAGACTTTAAAAAATCAATATAAAGTTACCTAATTCATGTCTTAGACAGACTTTAAAAATAAAAAGAAAGTTAATTCATGTCTAACAAATATATGGAAAATGACAACGGGTGGCCACAGAATCGCACTAAAAGCTTCAATAAACAGTTGAAAGTAGAAACAGTTGAGAGTATTTGTCTTTAAAAAATAGTTGAATTGTAAGGCATTACTATGATATTGAACAGCAAAAGATACCTATGTTTTGATATTTATAATTCAAAAATAAAGCATTTCATTCAATGCTTAATTCACTGGTCTACAATGGAAAAGTATCCGAAATAATTTTAACTAATTTCTGCTTGTCTATACATGCTAAATACAATTTGATAAGTAAAAATTTATTAGTTTAAATTTTCAAGATACCTCATATCTCCCAAATTTTATCATTCAACTTGACAGTGTTCATATTAACTTTGCTAGTTGGCATCAAATGTTAAAAATATCGTAATTTAGTGCTCTGTTCTGTATTACTGAATAATAAAAGTGCTAAAAGTGAAAAAAAAAAATGAAACTTAAATTATTTTATAACATAATGTCTCGGAAATGTGTGAATAATTCCAACAATTTTTGTTACATTTGCGGAGAGGTGATATTTAGTAAACAAAGGTGTTCTATATCGCCTATGATAAAAAAAGCCTATTCTTACTACTTTAACTAAGACATATCACACCTGGACAAAAGCTGGGTTCCACATTTCTGCAGAAATCCGTGTGCTACAGGTTTAAGAAATTCGCTGAGTGGCAAAAAAACATCATCTATGTTGAGCTTGTTCAAAACATGTTGTCATCATACCAAAAACTAGATTGTAATATGTCCTTGAAAATACACTTTTTACATTTTCATTTGGACTTCTTTCCGAATAATTGTGGGGCTTTAAGCGATGAATATGGGGAGCGTTTTCATCTGGACATCGCAAACATGGAAAAACGATATCAGGGCAAGTGGAACGTTTCAATGTTGGCATATTATTGTTGGAATATTTATCGGGATGTTCCAAAAACAGAATATATGAAAACTTCATAAAAAATGTCGCCGAAATTCTGCTAATGAATAGAATAACAGTAATTTTTTTGATATTTTTGCATAATTTTGTATTTTTTTATTTCTAATAAATGGAAACTAATTTATATAAATAATTATTGTTTTCGTTATCAGCATGTGAAGACAAATAAAAAAAACTACTTTGCTCGGAGAATACTTTTTTAAAGTCAAAATTTGTAGACCAGTATTACTACGCTGACTCTACGACCCTCCGATACAACAAGACGCCATGCTTCCCTATTTTTATATTACATTATATTTATAAATTAGTGAGCATAATACCAAAGGTTGTCTGGAAAAATCTATCTAATACCATAAATGTAAGATCGCAAAACAGCCTGTATTTAAATAACTTGATATTGCATGCAAAATCTATGGTTCGCTATAAAACTCTTCGTATGGTCGGTTATGGTGAAAGATTGCTGACACAAAAGAAACTCTGGGCTCACACTCCAAAAGGAGAATTGCTCATAACATTAGCATCGCATAATGGCACTCAAGTATTGGTTACATAATATGTATGATATTATCGTCGATCATTATATAGAGTAAGTGAAAAACTACCTATGTAAATATTATCATAAGATATATATCTAAGGACGATTGTTTTTTAGAAAAAGGTGGTTTGGTTAGCTTTGTTTTCGTCCTTATCTTCATTAATCCTTACTTAATGTTATAAATACGAAAGTAACTCTGCCTGTCTGTCGCGCTGTCAAATCACGCCAAAATTACTGAATCGATTTTGATAAAATTTGGAACACAGAAGATAGATAGATAGATATTCTTTATTGCACAAACATGAACATTTACAGGAAAGAGTATACAAACATATCGTAGGTACAATGTAGGCGGTCTTATCGCTGGGAGCGATCTCTTCCAGACAACCTTCAGGTAGAGGACAATTGCTAAAGAAAAGGGAAGGCAGTGCAAACGGTGAAAAGTAAGATAAAATAATATAAGTAAGATAAAATAAGATAATATATTATATACATAAAATAAATAATACAATATATACACAAATACATATTCAGAAGGTCTAGAGAGCCTGAGAAAGGACATTTTAATGCGAAGAAAGTTTGTAAGGGATTTAAAGAAAGAAAGTTAAGTAAGTAAGTAGACTTTTTAGGCTGTTGATTCGATCGATGTACCTAAAATAAATGTGACGGCCAAAGTTTGTGTAATTTTTGTAAAATAATTATTATAGCTTTAATAATTAAAAATGCTTTCCAAAAAATAGTTCCATACGCGGGCGAAGTCGCGGACACAGAAAGTTGTAGTACTTATTTAATTAACAAATTTTGGTTTTTATTCTCTTTTGAAGCGACTGAGGGAACGGATTCCAAATTTATAACGCGAGTACGTCACGTCTCGGGTTAATTAGGTGTCGCGGGAGCATCGGGAGCGAGGCATGCGCCCGCGCAGCCTATTATTTCCCGCACTGCATACACGGTGCCGCACAGAATAATAATTATCGACCTCTTTGCCGCCTCTACAAACATTTTGCATACTTACTGCCGAGATAAAAGTATATTTTATTGAAATGTTTGCAATGTTTTTAAATAAGGCCTGCTAATGAAAAGGGTAAATGCTTAACATAAATCGTAGATTACTGACTTAGTGATGCAGAAAAATCTTTTAATTGGACAATGTAAATAAAAAAGAAATCCTTGTGGAAGTTATTTCCATATGTGCCATTTTGCGTCTTTGAAATTTTTATGCAAGCTGATTTAGCTTAATAAGTAACTAGATACGCATTATCTTCAAGCATTAATTTCAACTTGTTTGAAATGTGTATCTCACCTGAAATATATTTTGCGATTGCTTGTAACATTATATCACCTAATAACTGTTACACATTAAAGCTGATTTAATACTTGCGATAAAGGGCGTATGGAGGAATCCACTCTCGGCTGATCTTTTTAGTGCGATTATGACCTTTAAGTTCTAAGCAGTTGCGGCGCATTAGTGTATCAAGGCGTCTGTCAAGTGTATATTATGAAAGGTTAATAAAACACGGTGCGTCTGGAGAGGCGAACACATATTTCCAACATTAATTGGAATATGGCGATAACTGCACGAGTTGGCTCTTCATCATTAAGATAATATGCAAATAAATGAAAAGCCGCGGTAAATTATCTCGGCAAGACATTGGGACCAGCCTTGATTGATTCGGAGCTGAGACTGATAACTGCGAGCGATGCCATCGCGACTGGAGGCTTCTATGATAAGTAAGTGTACCAATATATTATGTATTAAGTACGTAAGGCAAGCCCTTTCCATTGTCGTTGGATTTAAGGTGCCAAGTAAAACTCTTTCTTTATAACGAGTCAGCTCGAGTGGATATAAATTAGGTTGAGGTTTAAAAAAAAATTAAACAGCCATCGTCGAGTTATAGCTACGAAAAAACTATGTCGACCACACCAACATACTACGAGTATATGTACCATAATCTGTTTGGGAGTTATAAACTTATAATAAGAGATGAGTGTTATTCTTTTTGGCTAATAAATGGGAATTAGTCCAACAGCTCATGTTTGTCCATTGCGAGGGCTCGAGCCTACTCCAAACTAGGGCGATAAGGCTTTAGTCATCCACGCTTGCCATACATCTGAATTTAAATTTTCGAAACACATTGTATGGGTATATCCTCTAGATGTTTGCCCTAGGTAAGTGGCGAACAACTGGAGAGGCCTATGTCCAGCAGTAGACTGCAATAGGCTGATGATGATGATGATGATGGCACGTGGTGGGGTTTGAATCCTCTTATTTGGAAGTACTTTAACCACTAGGTTAACTAAGGAACTGGGAATTAGTACCATGAAGTTATTGTTACAATCGCATCGTATTATTACTTAACAAAGTGCTATACGCCTTTAGGAGTATCTGCAGCTGGCTAGCGTCTTATAATTTATAATTTACGATATAATTGTACAAAAGTATGCAAGGTAGGAATATTTCATAGAATGCACTGTGGGAAGGTTGCGGCGGCGGCAGCACAATGCGGCAGAGCGCGCGACCCCTGCGCCGACGCATATTTACATCTCACTCGCGTTTAACTAGTCGCCCACCTTACCCAATCTATTGTACGGAAATGTTGGCCGGAGCACGAAACAATTCACTACCGTAATATCTACATAAGCGAATACAAATGTTTGGGAACCCGGTTTTGGTATGCGACGATTACAATGCACTAAGGAGTTGTTTAAATATATTATTTACTATTGTTCTCGATGATAACAAGTGAATCCAAAAATGGGGGAATATCGCGTAGTCCTGGAAGGGTTTGCTTACGATATTGGCTTTTATGTTTACATACATAACAAATGTAGATCGGTAAGATAGTAGATACCTATTTAAAATTATAAATCGTGGAAGGTACAGTACAGTTTAAAAATGTATCGCGTATATTATTCTGTCATCAGCTAATGAAATAATAAATTGTACGGTACACTCGCGCACAAATGAAAAGGGCACGTGTAGAAAATTGTACTAACATGCAAAGTCAATGCCGCTCTCCTGACAAAAACAGACAGACGGCAAAATTTGTCATTGGAAAGCACGTAAAGTAAATTCTATTATTACGGTCTTTTATTTTTCAATTACGACCCCCGCCCGGCTGCGCCTCGGGGCTCACTTTGCAAGACCCCGACATATCTTTTTTTTTGCAGAACATTTTCGGTGCTGCATGTTCGTTATTTCTTCAGTCATAAATTAAGGGGTGTGGGGCACCTAATGATTACATGATGTACGAAATGAATGTAGAGTTAAATTTAGATGTAGTAAGTATAACGAATCAAAGAATCAAAGAACGGCGACATAACAAATATTGAGAGGATTTTTAATTATGTAACTCAAAAGAGAGCGTGGCTTAGTGAGTACTGTGTTTTCAAATTGTATGCTTTAATTAGAAGCTCTTACAGGATAAATTCGATACTCGACTTAAAGGAGGACATTTCATCTCGTGGATATTGTAGAAGACGACTAAGGGAATATCAGGAAACGGGCAGCAGCGTTTTCCTTGTACAAATAAAACCTACTGCAGTCACCAACTCGCCTGCCAAGCATGGCCTAGGCAAACCCCCCCAAATGATAATTGACATTAGCGGATATCTGTGTTCAGCAGTGCATGTTTGAAGGCTGATGATGATGATGGCGAGAAAACATCGTGTTGAAATCTGCACAGGTGTGAGTGAGCTTTGAGGTCGATCTATCCGCACTAGTCCAACGTAGTTTTCGAAGTCCTTACCTATAGCCCTACTTTAAAAAAAAATCCAAGACATGCCACACTGGGCCACACTTCGCCACCTAGCCACAAACTAAGCCGAAGCTTGTGCTATGGGTACTAGACAGCTGATAAACTTACTTAGGTACTTACTTTAAAAAAGGCTTGAGCCTCTCAGTAGGATATACTTAGACCCTCTGTATACATATGAGTTGTAGTCTGTAGATGATAATTATATACTCGTATGAATGACTAACAATTTGATCAGTTTTATCTAAGACGGGATAAGAAGTGTCATAATTGACTGACTGGATGGCTCATTTGGTAGTGACCTCTGCCGTCTCTGTAGTACCCATAGTACAAGCTTCAGCTTAGTTTGGGGCTATGTGGCGATGTGTGGCCCAGCGTGGCATGTCTTGGGTTATTATTTGAAATAGATTCATAAATGTAACGGCAACATTTGACGCCGTTTAATGTTCTCATAAACTAAACCGACGCCCTTGTGACAGCTATAGTTAGAAGTCACTCACGTGTACAATAAAAACAGAAGCAAAATCATAAAGCGATGCTATCAACATGTTTGAGCGTGATTCAAATTTGTAAATGAACGGCAATTACGTGTAGAGTGGCTATCACGCTATGTTGTATCGTACAATAAAGCCGAGTGCATACCGTCGATTCCCTCGAGCCACTCACTCGACGGGAAAATGAAATCATTTTCTATTTTGACACTGATTGTGATCACGCAATGCACTTCGTTGTCTTAGTGGGGACGTCGTCGAGAACAGAAATGGGGTGGATGAGTATATGAAACATGAGATTATTTGATCATAATACCTATGGCATAATAAAAAGGTTATTGCGAATATATTTGTTGCTACATTTGCAAATAAGTTATTGCAAGTTTTCGTCGATACAGTCCGAATTGTTTAATTTTATGTTCATTACAATTATAACTTGATTTAATGGATATTTTTTTATTTATTTTGTAGTACATGATAAAAACGCACCGTTACATAAATGTCGCTTGTACCTAAGTCTGGAGGATATAACCATAATCGCCACGCTGGGCAGGTGGGTTGGCGATCGCAGGGCGTAGCTTCTCGCTCCGGTGACGCTGCTGTCGGTCATCAGTCTGTGGTATATTATCTACGCCTTCAATTGTGATGGCTATACCGCCATCAGTCGGTTGCCAGCGTTCATTATTCGGCAGGATGCACCACGGGCAGGCTTGAAGCGAAAAGATGATGGGGCGCTCCCTTACATCCCACTAACTATCGTAACTAAAGCGTCTATATTGCAGTAAACCCCTTGTCACCCGGTCACGATACATCAAACTCATCGAGGTGTCGGCTGTCGTGCTTGTTAGCCATAAACTAGCAATCGATATTTACATTCCGAATAATATTTATGGCGTGCGATGTAACGACCGTGCGATGTGGACTCGATAAAACATTCGATTAAAATTGTATTAGTTTTCCTTATGCATTTAGGGCGTCATAAGTTTAGTTCAGTGTGCTTTGTTATTAAAATCGAAATGCTTGGAGTTATTACAGATACAGGCAGTGATAAAAGTCAAAGAACTATTTTTACATGTACTTTTGAAAATCAAAGGGGAAATGGGCCTGAAGGTTACCTGATGGTAAGTGATCACTCCAGCCCATAGACACAGCAACTCCAAGGGAATCCATAGGTAATTGATGACGCGAACGTTACATAATTTTGTAAAGTGATGTCTTTCATTGTCTTTAGAGAAACGTCTGCTCCACTTTATCGCGTATATCTCAATTACATTAATTGATTAATAATAACTTTAAATTTACGAAAGGTTAAAATGTGACATCTATACTTATATCAAACCTTACTTATCTTCATTACCGGTTTCTTATCGACAGAAAACCTCGTTTCCGTATAATATGTTAATGACTTGATGATTTGTGAGCGGTGTATTAAAACCAATAAAATGATAATTCAACTATTCAAAAGGGACTTTAGTACTTTGCTTGACAATGTTGCTGTAAATCATCTACTTTACCATTTATTGTACATGGTAATAAAAAAAAAGTTTCACTTTTTAGTCTCAAAGTTTTCCGTTGTACTATGTTTACCTACTAAACCACGATTGGGCCATAACCCAGATCACACAAACCCAAACCAATTTAAAAAGCGTTATTATCTAACTTAGGTCAAGTTAGATAATAACCGGGATCGAACCTAGAACCTTCGGATCGCCCGTGCGTTAGGCTTACCGAAGCCTTCAATAAACAGATGTATATTGTGTTCCAACACAATTTTAGGCAATGTAGGCTATGGATACTCCACGGTACTGGTGTACGTAGGTACCTGCGCAGAGCAGTGCCGCGAGACAGTGGCATAGATCAAGTGATCCATCGCGTATCGGTTATAAATCTAAGCACAACGAGAACATAAAATTTTATTCGAAACGACCACTTGTTAACGTATGTTATCCGTGTGTCGCACAATTTCACAACGAGCCGCGCGCGCCGGATCACGTACTCTGAAATCCACGTCGAGAACATAAACTATTTACCAACTATTCAATATTCAATACGCGATTGCAAAATACGCCAAATTATTGCATTAGCAGCGAACAGGGATTCCCGATATTGTGGTTCAGCGATCGGCGCTCGCACACCAATATGCGGCATAAATAATTTAATAATTCGCTATACGGAATTTACCATAGCCAGTGTCGGACCGTTCGTCCACTTCGTATTCAATATGAGTATTTGATTCTCATACTGCTGTCGCATTGGGCAACATTCAAATGCTCAGTTTTCACCAGACGATACAGTGACTTCCGCGGAGCGAGTAAGGTATATTTTTGTCGTGTAATAGCCGCTTCGCTGGGATCTTTTCAAATTGCAAGTGTTGATATGTAGGTGAATAAAGCACGTCTGTACATTTCAATATCGGGAACATCCGTGTTATACGCGTGACCTTGCAAATCACAGCCTGCTTTCCAAACGACTTCACAGAAACGCCAACCGGCGTCTGTGTTGCGTGACTGCCGACGTCCCTATGGAATATCTTATTAGCTACCTATACTTAGACTTATTTACGCAATGACCTATCCACTATATCACACTTGTCTCACGACTTTAAAGATCTTTTATCTTATTATTTTGATGAGACTTTTATTACTTTTCTGCTGTTCAATAATTTTATGGTGTAGTCTTCCAGACTTCATTAACGAAAAAACTCGTTCAAAAGTTACATTCTGTTGGCTATGCCAGTTTATGGATTTGTGTATTCTTAAGTGATACGAGAGCTTACATTAGTTTTATTGCCGTCAGCATCAACATCCATTTCACAACTCCTAATCTTTTGACATTAATGTCAGCGGGATGCAGGAATATGTTACTAAGTATTCAAAGATATTTTAGCATAGTAATTTAATGATTGTTTACAAATTAAAAAATAGACTGGCTTACTGTGTTATATTTTTAAATAGAAATTAATGTGATGGTTTTGCGGTTCATCCTACTTGGTCCTATTTTTAATATAAACATACTTTTATTTCGTTAACTTACTGGTAAGGTAAGTTTTATTAAATTGTCAACTAGAAGGATAACCCGACGAAAACATTCGAGTCAATAAATGCCACATTGTAATGAATGACACTGTCGTCTATACCGAAACATGACCTAAACGTTCATTGTGATTCCATATCGCTTTTCTAATACAGCGCCAGTGAGTCACGTATGAATATTTGCCCGCAATAATCCGTTCCCAGGCTCGTAAAACAAATTGTTATAGAATGGTAAGTGCGTGCCAGATTTGTCAGAAAAACCGCTGCCGATAATTTCATCCTTTGCATTCTTATTCGATGGATCGCGCCAGCGTTACCGAATTCCGCAGTGACATGTTTGCGACGATGAGAAAGGATACAACGGCCGTCATTGACCTTCTTTATGGGACCTTGTTTCCCTTACCTTGTTTCTAAACGCGCGGAAATTGTAGCTGTCTAACTATATTGTCCGTCTCGGGATTAGGGAAAGGTACCCACGTTTATTTACATTTTCGAGATGGCAGCAATGAAAACAAAACAAAACTATAAAAAGAAAAAATATTAGGGGCATTCGGACATTAATGAAATTATCTATCTACACACAAAGTTATGAATATTGTACAAGACAAAGAATGACGGCTTGGATAAAAAGTCGTCCACTAAAAGCTTTAATATGACTTTATATCTTAATTACTGCAATAAAAGTATACCCATTTAACCCTACTAGTGAAAAATGGTTGGACAAAAAATGTTCATGTGGGATGGTATGGGGACAGTCGGGACAAATTGCCCAGTGGTTCCCGCAGGCTTCGATATCGGCCGTCGACAGACCCGCGCCGTATCACATCATGCGAGCCGCAACCTCGTAATAAATTATACCCTTTTATAAATTTTTAAAAATCTACCCTGTGCTCATTTACCTTTTCAGTATCTTTGATAACCATATTTGAGACCCGAAGTAGATGTAATTTTTTTTCTTTATTATATCGTACTGTCTATCTCTATCACCATGTTTAAGTGCTCTTGTTGGGTCTTGAATTTCATTGTCTTAAGAGTCGAACAAATTAAGTTAAAACCAATTTAGGTGAGCATAAGGTTTATACATAGTTCAATCTAGATATGGGTAGTATTACACATTTCAAAAAGACCTTTTACCGAGATAAAGTAAGGTACCCAAACAATTTACACGACGATTTTATATATTAGCCAGTAATTTAAAATTTAAATCTAAGTATCAAACATAACATATTTCTTAATCTAACTACAAATCATATTAATAACATCCACGGCTCTATGTTAGGTAATTGACTAAGGATTAAACAAAATACAAAGTTAGCTATTTAAAGTCTTTTAAAAGAACTTAAACTCAATGTGTTTGTAAAAGTGACGAATGTAAAATATGGACCTACGCTGGTCTTAGTGCAGAAGATCCGTCCAGTCTCGGACTTTCCTTGGCAATTACGCGAATATCATGACAAATCCACTTGATTGGTGCGGAGCGACGGTGGTGTGCGCAGGAGTGCGGTGTCGCCTAATGAGACCGCTTGCTTCTTTTATTTATGTGACAAATGTAAATTGCTGGCTCCGAGTGAATCTTTTACGAATATTTAGTGCGAGACCGTTCAGTACACGCCGTGCGAATATTCAATTACGCACTTTTCTAAACTCTGTGATACATACCCAAATACGCAGAGAACATGTCATACAGGTAGGTAACGGTTAGCATAGTTGAATAATATCTGCTTACAACACTAACAGTATCAGCGGCTGCAAACCTCTTCACTAGCAGTTTTTCCTTAGTCGAATGATCGACTACCCCAATATCATTACCTGGTATCTACTCATCGTAAAAAGAAAATCGTGAGTTTGATGTTGCGAATTCTCTGGTGCATTAGTATTATTATTTTTATTTATCTTTAATTAATATAATAATAACATTATAAGATAATAAATTATGATATGACGCTCATTTACTTGTATAATTTTTACGTTTAGTTACAGCCCAAGCATCGACTATATGTAGGATAATGCAGGCGTTGGGTAGGTACTTATTACAATAAAACAACTGCTAATCCAATACTATGTGATCAGATAAGTATGCAAGTCTAAAAGTAATCTATTTTTGCGGGTTTTCTTACCAACGGACGTGTGATCTGTATAAATTTACTGAAAAAATCTAAGATGAGCATATGTTGAAGTCAAAGATCAAGTATTAGATGCACTAGCGGTAATGGGCACTTGACTACTTACTAGTGCTAAGATTAATCCCCGACTATTGGTGCAAATTTTTCGGTGAATTATTTTTTTTTAATTACAAAGTATTCTGTACAAATATCAGAATGATAATAGCGATAGCTGCATAATCAAATGAGAGAACAGTACGTCCCCGCATATTTCTAAGTTCTAACCACGTCATAGAGCGGCGTAAACGTGCGCGAAGAACAAAATATTGAAAGTGTCCCAATACTCAGTACGCGCGTATTTCTTTGGCAATTTACCTTTCGTTGGGGCAGCAGTTTACAAGTTTAGAGCGTGTACGCTAAAATTTATGTTTGAAAGATTTGTTCGCCACAAATAAGCTTGTCAGCGTGTCTTATCTAGGGATCATTAATTAATTAGAGAAATTGAGCGGCGCGGCGGCGCGCTGGGACCAATAACTCGCGACTCGCCTCGTATCATAGCTTCGTTCGCTTTTATTTATTTTTACCACTCACGTAAGCAAAATTGAATTCAAATAGGTACGTTGGTCTCGGGATGGTGTTATGTCAACGTTTGCTAGCCATATTTGTGTTTGCGTAATGAAGTGAAGTGACTTCAGTCGTGTTTCGGGATCAATCCGTTATACTCCTCGACTATTTATAATCTACTGACATGCCAGTATGGACGATGGCAACTAACAATTGACAGTGATTACTTATCCATTTGCTGTAGCAACTTGAGCTTCCTTTGGTTTTCCATCAGGAGACTTAAAAGTTGTAATATATGAACACATAGGAAAGATAACCCTTTTATGAATTAGCAAGATGATGAATACTGGAAGTTTCTCACAGGACTTACTTAGGCAAATATATCAAAAGTTTGCTTCTAAATCCTAGCTGAACTGGACCCCGGAACTTCTGCACCTGATGTTATGCATCATTTTTTTTTGGTGCTGAGAATAAATTGTGTACAATGGGACATAGATAGGCGGGCCACTAGAGTAGATAAGTCATGATCTGAGAAAACCAAGGTTGTGGCTTGGTCACTGATGTCTGAGATTTATTATTATACAAAGTATGCTATAAAGTAAAGTTATTTCATAAACTTAAGTAAATGGGCAAAAAAATATTGTTTTTGGCATTCTACAGATTGAAAATATTGTAACGTTACATTAATGGCTAGTAACAACTTTTAGATCTTATGAATTAATAATCAATCACTAAATTTCCACCGTAATGCTGATAAATGAACTCCCGTTTTTTTCAATTAGGGCTTGGGCATATATTGCAGGACGCGATCCGCCGAGCCGAGCGGTTGGATGTAACAATACACGCTACATAGCATTGACAAGGCGTGACAGTGTGAACAGCCCTTATCACTACATCGAGCAATGATAATGCTAATTGAGCTGTTTTGTATGTCCCTATTTATGGAGACAGGAGTTAATGTTGACTTATGGGCCCTCGTGGATTAGTTAGAAATAATGGAGGAACTTTCTATTGTTTACTTTGTAACATTTTAGTTAGACACGTGATTGGTCAACAAATACTTATAGTTTAATGTTATATCCAATCTTATGATGGAAAATAACAAATAATTGGGGAAATGTTTTGGCTGAATTCCAGGATATTGTTGATTGTCCAAATGACATTACATCACGGTGGAGTAATGGTTAGAGCGCGAAAGATCCAAAGGGTACGTTTCTCAGTCCGGGCAACTTAGGAAATGAAATTCACTAAATTGTCTCGGATCTGGGTGTTCTGAGAGATTCACACAATCTTCTGGTTTTGTTATTTAAGACCAATCGGTTAGCGTGAAAATTCTTCAGTCTTCTTAACATCACTCAAGTACACATACTTAAGCCACAAAGTATTTGTAGTTATGTTAGTATAAAAAGTATAGAATAAGGACCAATCTATTCTGTGTATTTGCTTCGTAGGCACTTAACAATTGTCGTTAAAATGACACACACAGCACTAGTCTCGTTACCAGCGTCCAAAAGTGCTACAAATGTCAAACAAACGGCGCATTTTGACGACATAAACATAGTTGTATCTGAAGCAGAGACAACAAAACGCGCCAATAAAATCGCGGGGCATAGACAAAACGCTACAATAACATCAGAACGGGAACGAATCGCCAGTTTACGACATGAGCGCAACGGCCGACTGCTCTACAAATGAATAAGCCATCTGTTCTAATGGTCGCAATTAAACATTCTGAGCATCGGTGCAGGCGCTTGCTCAACATTTGGCTAAGAATCGATACTGCCGGATATGGACACTAGGCGGTACAAGTTACACGTCAAATTGACACGTCGGAATAACATTTTTGTACCAGCATAACATAGGGCCAGCAACGCGCGTGATACCCCTGGTGTTGCAGGCGTCCATAGGCTGCAGTAACCGCTCAGCATCAGGCGGGCCCTGAGCTTGTTTGCCACTGTGGGAATAAAAATCTACTACTGCCCAAAGATGCCCACTTTTTCGCTTTCCATGAGACGACGAAAGGACACTATGTTGTGCTACAAAAATAAAATAGTGAGTTTCGGTCCCTTGTCGAAAGCGAGTCCCTACACCAGCAAACAAGGAACCAAACCAATCACTTGTCAGTTGCCACCGGGATCTAGGATTATTCTGGCTATACAACGATTGATCCCGCAACACTTACGTTACCTACTGTACGGCTAGTCCACAAGTAAAAGGTCGTTCAGTGAGCTATCGAAAGGGCTATGCTCGGCGTCTCTCTGAAGGATCTTATCCGAAATGAGGTGATTCGGCAGAGAACCTTAACTCACCGAATCAGTAAGCTGACGCGGCAGTGGGCTGGCCACATCAGCCGCAAAACCGATAACCGTGGGGTGAACGAGTTCTGGAGTAGCGAGCGCCTCTCGGCAAACTTAGTGTATTACGCCATCAGGCCAGGTGGAGTGACGATTTGAGCAGAACCGCGTCTCGGCAAACGTAGTGTAGGACAGGGTGGAGTGGCGAATTGCGCAGGACGGCTGGCAAGTGCTGGATGCGAGAAGCCCAGGATCGATCAATGTGGCGAACATTAGGAGAGACTTATGTCCAGTTGACTGATAAAGGCTGATGACGACGATCATGATCCCGATACGTGACCGAAGTCACTTCATGTATCTTTCGCAGTCAGACCTGAGCTAGACCTACCACTGGCTAAGAAGTTAGTCGACTCTTACGACATTCGACATAAATTGAAGTCGCGTGTAAACCTTGTAATGAACATAAAGCGCCAAGATATCCAATAACAATAAGCCCTACTAAATTGGCATTGGACACACATGAAAATCGGATTAACTATTCACATGTAGGTACTATCACTTTATTAATGCTCCACGTACCGAATTACGTCAACCGCCAAGGGTTGTTAGACAAGAACATAAAAAAAGATATTCACTTAATTTTCGATCAAACAAAGGCGCGATTACCATTCCTTTACTCTTATAATCCAAAAGGAGGACAGTTTAACACAACTGAAGAGAGTACAGACATAAGATATAGACCTGATTGATACCTGCTCTCGTTGGTCATGCATTGAATTCCTTCTGAATATAGATAGAAGCCCCAAAAGTTGTTTAGACCGACCTAAGATAGGAACGTGGAACGTGGATCTTAAACCAGTGTCTGCAAAACACGACGCTAACGTAACAAGAACGAATTACATATTCCACAAACATATGCAAAAAGGAATAAACCTAGTCCTTAATTAAATCCACATTGCATATTAATCACTGGTGCAAAAGTTAATGAGCGAAAAGGATAAGTACCATTTATGAACGTTTTCTTCTATTATTTTTTTAAAAAAAATTAAACCGACTTCGAAAAAAACACAAACGACCAAAACTAAAAAGCGATAAATAACGTAAGTAATTCCATCCTTAATACATAATTATTTAAATATTACAATTATCACTTATTTTTGAAGTCGGTGCCAGCCTCTCGGTACCTAACGTAGACTGTTGTTGTATGACGCGCGCGGCCGGCAAACACGACAATGAATTTATTTGTTTGGCACCGACTTCAAAAATAAGTGATAATTGTAATATTTAAATAATTATGTATTAAGGATGGAATTACTTACGTTATTTATCGCTTTTTAGTTTTGGTCGTTTGTGTTTTTTTCGAAGTCGGTTTAATTTTTTTTTAAAAAATAATTTTATTTCTCTATTTTTAGTTGTGTTAATGTGCTCTGAACTTGAATAAAGGCTAATTAATGTCCTTAAGAGTTTTACTTAGGAATGAAAAATTTTGCTTTAAGTCAAGTGAAGACTTTGCGATCTAGAATCAAGCAAATTACTTGTCCAAATCACCTGCCCTACTAGCCCTGCATAAGTACATACTACTACCTAGTTTAATATCGACCAATGTCAGTACTGTCCCCTAACTCCTAACCGTTAAGGAGTTTTGTGGCTTCATCATCAGCACCAGATGTTGACGCCCGGAAGCATATACCTGAGTAAAATATAATTACGTAACAAAAACACCATATGAGCATACAATTTTCGGTTGTTGCCCTCAATTTCTCCAGGATCCCATCATCAGATCCTGACTTGGTGAAAATGGGACCACCTCGGAAGTGTCCTCTGTCGAACTGTCGAAAAATTTTTGAAATCCATCCATAATTGACGGAAATATCGGTGAACAAACTTAAAAAAAAAAAAAAAAAAAATATTATACATACAGACGAATTGAGAACCTCCTCCTTTTTCGAAGTCGGTTAAAAAGGCGACGGAACTTTTTGCATTTAAGACACTTAACGCACGTTATGCAATTAAAACAACGTCTATTTGTCTATTTTACACTCGGCGTTGCGCAAACGCATCCCTCCGCGTATCTAAGATAATGTACCATAAAGTTTTTTATCCGCACCGACTCTTTATAGGGCGAATGCCTGTTTTTTGAGATCGCTGACCAAAGGTATCAAGTAACCGATTCATATAAGGCAAACTGTCATAATTAAAGATAATAATGAGCCCGCATCGATATTTTTTATCGGTACCGAGAACCGTCATAACATTGTCAAACTGGCGGAGGGCATGATGTCTGAAAATGGTCTGAAATGAATTAATTACCCCAACAAAAAGGTATAAACATTACACGGATCCGACCCATCTACATACGCGTAGTTACAATTATTTTAATTGTGGACACTTTACTGAGTGCAAAAATGCTAACTAAGTTCAAGTTACTCAATTAGGGAATTAATAAAACATAGAAGTGAGTGGCACAGCGCTTGAGACGTCCGCACATTACCAATTAGCTCTGTGGTATGTGTCATGTATGTGCAAAGATTAAGTTAGAAAATATTATAAGCGTGTGAGTCACGAACTGCCTACATACGGGCGCTTCCTCGATCGTGCCCTTCGATACACAAGATCGTGATTTGTGAAATATAAGAGAATATTGATAATTAAGTAGTAGGTGTGGTATTCATTCGTGGCTATCATTACGTAAACTCCATGGTTGTAAAGGTAGATGGCATTAAATAAAATATACATAGCTAGGGGACACATTAAAAATCCATCATTTTCTTTCCAATTATTATTTACGAAAATACTATGAGACTTTGCAGACCTTTTTTTTGAAAAGGTTATACTTAGTCATTATTAAGTCACTTACCGAAATTAAAGATATTGCTCTCTTTTATCTTATGAATAATAGGTCTTGAACTAATTACCTACCTAGAGTATCAAACAACGCCTTATCAAGTAGGTATTTGTAAACAATCATTCTGAGCACACCTAACATCGTCAAAAATTGGAATTGCGTTTTTAATCGCCAAAAACTGAACAAAAACTTTTGAATACTTACCTCATACATGCATTTTCTCATTTTTAGCGATGGGGGTTACCGGTTGCAGCGTGGAAGACCCGCGGCTCAGCCGTCGCCGCACAGTTGACCTGTAATTGCCAAGTATTTTATTGCACCATCTCAGAAGTTTTATGTCATTCAATCCACAACTCTTAATTGAATAAGCGACATGAAATTTACAACCGTCATACATTTAACCCGTTCTAGTCCGTTTGATGTTTCCAATGAGTGCGTGCTGCATTTAATTCCGATTCTTTTTTTTAATATAGCCCTATAAAACTGTCAGAACAATAAAATTATACATTACCACTCCTTTATTTCTGCCCGAAATTTAAGTTGGAACAAAGTTTTACAGAGTACAAAAGGCGAGCTTAATGCCGCCCAGGCATTCTCTACCAGGCATTTTGTATGAGATGGGGCGTTATTTCCGAAGCCAACCACGTGTTATAAAATTGCCATAACAAAAAATATATGTCCGTATTTCATCATCGAGCGAAGTGGCGAGCATTGGGAGAGGCCTATGTCCAGCAGGCCTATGGACATAGGCCTCTCCAGTTGTTCTCCACTTAGGGCAAACATCTGGAGGATATACCTATAATCGTCACGCTGGGCAGGCGGGTTGGCGATCGCAGGACGTAGCTTCTTGCTCCGGTGACGCTGCTGCCCGTCATCGGTCTATTATATTTAGCTACGCCTTCTATCATGGTAGTTATTCCGCCACCAGTCGGTGCACCACGGGCAGGTGAGGGTGGCTTGGAGCGAAAAGGTGATAGATCGCCCCCTTACATCCCGTATTTCATAAATTACATAAAATGCAAATTAAAGTAAATCAAATGCAAAATGTATAGGATTGTGATAAACGCGAAAATGTTATTGATATCGCCTATAAAATCCTTCTGATCGCACAGTAATGATAACTTTTATCGTTAAATGTTTATAATAGGTACTTCTCCTACGAGTTAGTTAAGTGTGGGTACGATAGTTAAGGTGGCTATGACAAATGATTTACCGCCTTTTAATTAAACAACCTATTCAAAATGACGGCAAAATTACTGAACGAAATAAAGTAAAATGTAATGTTATACTGCTACGTCAGTGAAGATTTTAAAGAATAAACTATAGCTATTTTATCAATAAGTTAAGAGGGGCTAATACCCTATAATTTCATAAGATATGAAACTACTCCTATAAACTTGAAATAACGGCATTTTAGTATATTTTCCACGAACCGCGACCAAGTTGGTCGACAATGGACGAATCGCAAACTTGATGCCATAAAAATATGAGAACGTGTCGGAATCTTCATACAAAATATAATTACAGATACGTAGGTAAGTCCTAAGTATATTGTGTCTAAACAATATTGATATTCAAACGACGTGCTGCTGCTTTAATTTGAGTTTA
Source organism: Conogethes punctiferalis (assembly GCA_031163375.1). Taxonomy (NCBI): domain Eukaryota; kingdom Metazoa; phylum Arthropoda; class Insecta; order Lepidoptera; family Crambidae; genus Conogethes; species Conogethes punctiferalis. The sequence goes on from CM062080.1 coordinate 11,668,789, forward strand.
AGTATGACAGCTATAAAGGTTACATTAGTAAATAGACGTTGATTTATGACGCGGACTGAACCATTCACGAGTGTAGGTCATGCTTGTCAGTCACAAGAAAAATGTCATCGATCGTTGTTTATAACTTATAATAAGCAATAAATAAATCTTAATTATAAGTTACGGCATCTCGGTAGCATTGATAACGAACACGTATACTGTTTATTGCAGTGCCAACATGGCAAGTAAATTTATATAGTTATTTTAAACATTACATTATCAAAGGGTCGTGTTCGATTCCCACCTGGGACACACATTTGAGTTTATTTCTGGGTTTTTGTATTTAAGTATATATTTCTAGTATCTTCGTTGTTCTAATGCTAATTATAAGAGGGAAATGGAAGTTGGCATAGTGTGTGGAACTGACACCTCCCAGAATGGGAGGACATTTTGGAATACTTAGGAGCAATGTCATGCCGTCTTATCAGAGGAGCCATGGTAGAGTCTCATTTTGGGGATCCAGACACCAGCGGGATAGAAACAATGTACTTGATGTATGATATTGTAAATGCGACAAAAATTTAAATTTCAATGGGCCTGTTTCCGTAAAAAATGTAATTAGTCCGTCTTTTAAATTGTTCAAAAATAAAAGACACGTATTTTTTCATTTGTAAATTAGACCAAAAATGACAAAGATATAGCCCGTTAAAATTACGCGTGACGTCACAGAGTGGGAGTATTTTCGCCACTAAGTAGCGTCAAAGACCCCCATTCCTAAATTTTGATGCCTTATATCTTTGTCATTTTTTGTTTAAATGAAAAAAGGAAAAATACGTGTCTAATATATTTTTATAATCTAAAATACGGACTAAATATAATGTAATTATTTTGACCCTGGAAACATCCCCATTAGTACACTGAAATTGGAACTAAATCAAACCGTCTGATTAAAATTTTCCAAATATCCCTCTATTTTTAGTCTTTTATTCCCTCACTTTAAAACGCATGTTTCCAAATATTCGCACGAGTCCGTGGAGTGTACCTACATTCCTCACTCACCACTTCATAGTTGAGGCCAGGCTTGTATTTCGTAGTTTAAATATTTTTTTATTCGTTGTATAATACCTAACCGTTACTCAATCATTAAATAATAATAAGCAGAAAATCAATCGATTTCGGTGATATCTGATGGCAAACAATGTTTAAAAAATTGTGATTTTCATATTAAACAAAAAAAATCATGTGTCAACTAAAATTTTATTTCGAGGATTGTTTTTGGTTTGTCATTAAATGCCCTTTAATAAAAATTGCCTCTAAAAGTATTGCTATAGTCGATTTCTTCTTTCCCTTTTTGCCATCAGATTCTGGTAGACCTGAACCTATAAGATATTTATTAAAATTTCATTCAAATCCGCTTAGTACTTTTCGAGTGACAGAGTAACAAACATCCATTCATTTATCCACCCATACTACATACTTGGTTTTTATTACCCTACTATTATGATAATAATTTATGAAATATGAATTTCTTATCAGGTACGTGAATATTTTCACAAAGTACCAAAATATTTATGAAATCTTTCAAAAGATATGCTAAAATCGTCATTGTGTACCCATAACTCAGTGAATATATTTTCAAAAGGCTCTAAGAAAGGGCTGGAGTGAAGAGAGCCAAAGCCACTGAGTTTGTTTCACCCAATTAAAGATGAATCTCGCGTGGATCATGTGACAACGGCCTGATGATATATAGCGTCCCGGGTCGCCGTATCCGACAGGTCTTGATACTTCGAAATGTTATAATTAACGACATATCAATTATAGACGTATTATCTTATTGTGTATTATGTAAATTGGTTATTTGATTTGCTTAGTTTTTTGGTTGATATTAATTATCATTATTAATCATACTTCTTTTCTTAGCAGTGCATATACTCAAGTAAGTAAGTAAGCATATATCGTGCGTGTCGTAATTAGTCAAATTCTCATCCCTACCATATAATATGATGAGCATAATTCTATTAGTATATTTTTCATCGACCTAGCGATAGTAAATGTACAATAAAATATTAATTGTCGCGAATGATCAAGGTCGATATGGCGAAGTACAATTTGCAAACTTACAAAATTGGACTGACAAACCAACGTGGGTAGGTACATAATGTTATAAATATCTGTATGAACTATCGTATTTTTATTATAATGAGCATTAAATGTTGCTCCGAGTCCGAAAAAGGAGGAACGTTTGATGGGTCGGCTCATATTTTAGTCTGATCCTGAGCCGAAAGGACGTATAAATCAATGGCATGTTCGCGGGCAGCGCTCGCTCCGCACGTCCTGGTAATTGCCGCAAAAACACGCATTGTGCCATTTTTGAGGACGTTGGCAAATTTTCGAATAATTCCTCACAAGCGGAGCGCTCCGGTGTCACAATGTCGTCAGTGGACGCCTAAACATCCCTTTAATAACTTTTTACACGTATCGAATGACCTACAGCATTTCATTTGATCACAAGACCCGAAAATATGCCTAATCAAGAATCGGACGACAAAAAGGTCCCATAGAACAAAAAGCTAGCCCGGTGATTGTATTGTCTTCGAAGAACTCACGGGAGACAAAAAGAGAGAAGCGATAGTATGTAGATAGGTTATAGCTCGCTGGCCGGGAACTGATTAGAGAAGCCTGCGCAGATCTCTCAATGGCTCCGAGCTCGCTCTCGGGTGCGTCATAAATTTCCATTGATTGGATTAATCTGATTTGGATGTCAATTTTGCAGGCAAAGTACAGGCTCTTTATAAGAGAATACAATCATGGGCCCTTCGAGAGCTTATATATTCCGACTCCCGACGCATAATAACAAAATATTGTAGCATTGAGGCGAATATCCGTGCGCTTGTGTGCGGCACGCGTACTCATTTTCCTTTTCTTTTTCCTGATGCAATCGTTAACGAAACAAAGAAGATTTATTTGTTCATCATTTTGTCTTATTAAAAATGATGGCCCCACGTTTCCTGTGAACTGTGAGTGGGATGCAAATTTCAAGCATCTCTCTGTGTGTGGACACACATATATGGTTCGTGTAAGCGTTGTATTTTATGGCGCGTGAGTGAGAGTGCCGGTGTTGGTTCAAAAACAATCGATTATTGTCTCCTAATGTGGCTAAATTGCTAACTAGTACCTAATGGTCAAAATTTTATAGATACCTATTATCGTGGTCAGTATTTTTGACATGTTTCAACTCTTTTTATACTAGATGACGTTGACACAGATTTTATTTTGCTGATATTCTCCCATTTTTATGAAAGCTTGTAGGAAGCTTATAAATCGTCAGATCAATGTACTGGAATTAAATAATTAAAGAAATTAATAAGTTTATCAGACAGTGCCTACCTTCTAACTAATGTTTTCCCTGGTTTTACTATAATCAATTGATGATGGCTAAAATTTAAACATCTAATTATATGTTAGCTACATTATATAGTTATATTTTAAATAGTTACACTGTCATACGCAGTTACTTTCTTAATCAAAGTGTTAAATGACACATTTAAAATCATCGTAGTTGCGAATATTTGCACAAAATATGCCGATCAGATAGAACCTAAGGCGTCGGGCACGCGCGGCCCGGCTCGCGTCACAAAAAGCGGACATAAACAGGAAGCTAGGAGAGCGTCCCGTTGCCGCCGGGTCCCGGACACTGCATACTGTGCTACCAGTTTGCTTGCTTTACCCATAACCGACCACTTATTATGACACTTTTTATTACACACACTCCCTAATCAGATACAGACTTCTTACAACGATAACTCCACATTCTAAACAGTCAACTAAAACTCGTTCATCATATAACGGCAGCCGTGCATGCACTGCGAATATTATGATTGAATTATGCAACGTCTGCACAGGTGGACCAGTTCTATAATTCATTGTAAAATTTATAGGCATCAGTTGCGTACCTACGGTCACAAACGAGCATATTTCCCACGTCAATTTTGATTGCAATATCATAGTGAACGATGACATTTGAGTACGTACTAATTTAACCAAGCGCGCGGCGGTATCTGCGCATAGATACAGGGCTGCGCTTGCGCCGCGCTCGATTCCTTCTTGTATCTCCCCGCATGAAAGTCCACTTTCGTAGGGATCCCGCGCGCGGGGTAATCACGCAATGTTGGCCTCTTAGCGCTGAGTAAACAAATCTTCGACATTGTATCTGTACGCCTTAACTCTCTTTATTCAAAGGAACATTGTCAAGAGAATGTACGATTATTGTGGTGTTTCTTATGGATTGTGTTACGAAAATATATAACTCGTGGCAACGCTAAGGGCCGCTATCTGTGATTTCATGTTGTTTATCAATTTGAACACGCCAATAGACGTATTTGTTTCTTGTAAACTATGTCTGTGTGTGTTCGCTGCATTTGCCATCACCTATATTCAGTTCGCTTGAACTTTATTTCGATTGCATTAGATTTTCGTAAAATACACTACGCGGCGAGTCCACATTATTCATGGCATTACCTATCTAAGTTTATTATTAAAGGTCAGAGAGATAAAGTTCGAAACTTAAATTTAAATGGTCCGTTGCTAAGCATTCGCGTTTAGTACCAAAGAATCCTCCTTTCTCACAGTCCGGGCTATGTCCTCGGCTTGGGACGGCTATAAATCTGAGCAATCATACAGTCGGTCATCTTTCTTTGTTATCATATTAAAGGGACGACATTCCATCCGCGTAATTATGCAAAAAGCTGGACTATGGCCGCGGCGGCTACTCTTTGACAACCGCATCATTATAGTTGACATAAACTAAGATTTATGTGATTGATTTATTTAGCAAATATGAATTATATCCATTTAAGTCTTTAGAATCATAACGTTCTATAACAGGAAATGGCCACAAACATATATATTTACATTATTAATTATTTCCATATTCGCCAATGTTATGTCGCGTCATACCTACCCCCCCTATACAAGTCTACACGAGTGTCCTAAACAAGAGCAAACGAATGATAATTCGGGGAACAGTGGTTAAATTAGCCGGCGATGCGGGCGTCTTTATAGTCGTTTAAATTGGCAAAAAATCGAAACAAGCCTCGAGTGACACCGATCGTGGAGGCATCAGAGAAACAGGTGTTATCATAAACATACATTTTGCGATAAAAACAAAATAATTTTCATGAGTGGCCGGCAGGCGCGAACTGCCGTTCGTGTCGCCAACACAATGGCGATTTCATAGTTTTTTTTTCGGTTCGTCGTCGGCGTAAAAGCCAACGATATTAAATTTAGTAAGCGGAGAGGTGTCCGAAATCTCACGCAGACGTGCGATCCGCCACACATATTTCCATCCGCACAAAAAGCGGAACTATAGCCATAAATATGTCCAAATAAACATTAGTCGTCGACCGACTGAATAGGGTTTCGTTGCGTCCAGTGAGCGACAATTATTTCGCTATTTTTATTGTCGCTGATGTGCCAATGCACGTTATTCGTTATATAATATGACCTATAGGCTATAGGAAAGTAAACTGTAGCTACTTATATGTGAAACGGTCAGATATCGAAAAAATTTTAACTATTGTCCTCACGAGGTACACGTAAACCACTTAATCGTTTAACTGGCTTCATGGCTCATGGGTAGTGACCTACCTACAAACATTTGTGTCCATGAACATGGCTGTTTGTACTGGTCTATGTGTTTTCTATGTATCATACATATTTATTTCCAAAAAAAATAAATCTAAGTAAGTTTGTCAGTTGTCTAGTACCCATTGTAAAAGCTTCGGCTTAGTTTGTGGCTAGATGATGCTGTGCGGCCCGGCGTGGCATGTTTTGGGTCTTTTATTAGTTATTAAAGTACCGTTCAAAATTTCGCGTATATCTCCCATGGCTCATCAAAGAGCACAATTACTCGTACTCTAAAAGGTGAGAAAATCAAAAGGTACAATAAGGTGCGGAGCAAGCGCGGGCGGCGGCATTGTCCGCAGCGCTAACAATCTTCTGCGCGGGCGCAGAGGCGGCGGCGATGACAGTTGCCCGCGCGCACCGATAATATGTGTACATATGTAACATTAAACTGCACAAATAAAAGACACTTTCACACTACATGGGTTCAAGAACAAGTTTTTCCATAACACAAAAGACGACACTGAATAGTTATAGCTGCTTCGCGGCCTCGCCGCATAATCCAATAAAACAATCTGAGGAATGTACGGTCAGAACATTAATAAGCCTATTAAATTACGAAGACATGCACGCAAGTTTTAATTGCATTAAGCGGTGACGAAATTAATGATTATCACTTTCTACGTATACGCAAGTTTTGTTCTTATTATTTTAAACTTTAATGAAATTCTTCCCATGTTGTGAGCATACGATTCATTGAAGAGGATAGTAGGTTTCTTTTTGATTTTTTACTGGAATAATTATCCTTACTCTGAATGCAAACAGTCTAAACATTCCTACTTTTAAAGTTGCTTTAGGTACGTATTATACACGCGATATTTAAAATACTTTAAATGATATCAAGTAATAATAGTACCGAATAAGATTGGATAATTAAAATTAATATTTGTATTTAAAAAACATGTCTATGTAAGAAATATGGCGAAGATCACCTGAAAACTATATTTCTTATACTTAACTGTAGTTTTGACACTTCTTTTTCTGACTGTACAAATGAAATTGGCGACTGAATCTCAAAATATATGAATTTGATTCAATGGAAAGGCAAGCGGCTTCTCTTTCTGTTATTCCAAGGGCTGCCACCGGGGTATGCGACTGGCATTTTTTTACTCTTAATATTATATATGGCCACATTATGCGCCCGCCAAAATATTCCGTCATATTTTGCTGGTGCTTGAATAAATATTAATATAAGCTTCGTATACGGGATGTCTGTAACAGAATTTTGCTTTTATAGCGAGCCATTGTTGAAATTATAGAGATGCGTTTTTGTTCTTAATTATTTCGAATATTTTGACTTCAAGGGCGACTGACTGCTTATACTACATAATATTACATACTGCATTGCGTTTATTAAAATAATTAACAATCTAGTGATGTGGTACCTGCCTGTAACATAAATAATTTAAAAGTATGCAAGTACGTCATACACAAACTGATGGCACATCAACCTACCTTCATTTTGAATCCAACCTATTTTCATTTGAAGGGATGGAATGTATGGAATTGTATAGAATCCATTATACTTCCAGATATTTGGAGAAATTTCACAGATAAAGGCATGTTGATGAGAGTACCTATATCCGGGTAAACAAATTAAATTAATACTTACCCCTTTATTCCTGATGGATATGAGTATTCAGTTGTACCTTTTACAAAATGCTATCAAAGAGCGACAAGTTGGTATCAAATCGTATTTATAACGAAAACAACATCGAACCTTTTCGTTATAAATAAGATTTGATAAGCGATAAGAATTAAGCGTCATATTAAAATTTTATAGAGAATTATACTTTGTAGTATTCTACTGCTCCCCACGACATCGTCATGTCAAAATTCACAAGTCTTTTTTAAATGACAAAAGTTTGGGAATTTTTGTTCAGATGAAATGTTTTCTAAAGCAAACTGATATTTAATATCGACGTTAATTCCAAATGTTCTAACATTAAAGTGTATTTGTGTAGCCGCGGTTTATTTGAAGCCGCGGTTGGCCGGCCCTGAGTCATCCATTATGCAAGTGCCACTAACACGTGTATCTGCAGACTGCGGCCGACACCTCCGCCCGCCTTCACCATAATTGTCTCAATATTATACTTATTGTTTACAATGCTCAGCGTTAAGTACATCGACACTTTCTTATTAACTCCCAACAAAGAGACTTGGACAAAAACAGAAACGAGTTTAAGTGTTTGCTAGTGTACATATATCACTCTACAGGTGTAAGAAATGTCACCGAATATAAGATACATAATTGGAGACTCCAAACCGTCTGCCTTTTTTATTGTAGCACATTACAGTGGGTCATTTCATCTAATGGAAAGTGAAAAAGGAGATCACTCTCTTTGCTAGCATATATGTTTCCTTCCCTTAATATGGGATCCTTTAAACGAAGCTTTAAGAAGCATCATGAAGGCCAGCATGTTTGTGGTGACTAACTGAAAACTGAGGTTACCTGCCCGTTGTCAGAGCGACTTACTCACTTTTTAGCTTTCATCACTGTGCTGAGCTCGATAAAAAAATCATTGTGGCAACGAATTAGTACCTTAGTTTCCTGTTAGTTCTCACTAGGATGCTACCTTGTGGATGTGTTTCATCGTCGTTATAAGGTTTCTTATAGATAGGAACACTATTGTAATATAAATAGAGAACACGTATTATCAAAATTTTTATTAAAAACCTTTAATAAAAAGATTGAATTCACATAATAACGGTTGACTGGTAGAGAATGCTTACGTTGCGGACTTAATAATTTATAATTATTTCCTATTTATGTCTATGTTATTATTACCTAATTATGTCTCTCATTAAAATTTAGTATTTACTTGAGATTTTAATTACATTACTGTATGTATGTAGTACTTGCTTAATAAAATAGTATTTATTGTACCTGTATTAAAGAATATTGTAAGAAGTTCATAAAGTAGGTAAGTGTTCTCAGTGCAATATTGTAATAATGTTCGTTAGCCAAGTCTTAATCGGTCCTAACACCGACCGTGTCGCGATTATAACTGGAGTAGCAACGCCAAACTAGGAAGCTGAATATTTTGCCCGGCTTGGACGACGGGCTTAGTACAAGATCCCACTGCATATCTTGCAACATGTTTTATTTTTTATAGTATCATCATCATCATTTCAGCCCACATCTACCCACTGTTGAGTATAGGCATCTTCTTTCAACCGCCACTTTACACGGTCCTTCGCCAACCACGTCCAATGTTTCCCGGCCACCGCCGCTATGTCATCCGACCATCGGGTGGCTGGTCTGCCCTCAGATCTCCGGCCAAGCCACGGCTGCCACTAACACAGTTCCCGTGTCCGTTCCTTTTATAGTAGCTCGAAAATAATGGCTTCCCTACGCCTGATGGAAAGCGAAAGAGAAGCCCAAGTCACTGTGACAATAGGCAAGTAACTGGTCTGTTACCTGTCAGTTGACACCGCGATGGCCGGCCGAGCCCTAACCCCCACGAGCTCCGGAAACCCTACTCGCCGCACAGCTCTGAAAAAAAAAAATTTAAAATTAAGTATGGCAACATTAATTTTAAAGATCCAATTTATGGATAACGTACTTTTTTAGCTGATTCCCTTTGCTGGTGAATTTGTGACCTGCCCTGTTTTAGATCGATATTACATTTAAAAATTATCACTGATTTCCTAAGGAAGTACACTTTTTTGTCTTAAACAAATAACCTAGCAATAAGGTTATCGACAACGAAACACATAACAAAAACGCTTAATTAAGGCAACGTTACATTTCATACAGCCAAGAAATGGCTTCAGTGCGTAATGTTTAAAAAAATGTTTACTTAGAAGGTTTAGATAACATTCCAATAATTTCTTTTAATTTTCTTCGTAATTGTTTATTTATATGCAAAGTTTTAGATCGAGTATAGGTATGATAGCTATGAAATACATGTGAAAGATCGGTGTCTATAGGTTGTAGATAGAAGAGAATACAAAAGCTTTGTATTGAATCTAAAATTATAAGTGTAGAAATTTACGGTCGGCTCTTAATCTATTGCCTACGCGTCTGGCTGGGATTTCTCTCAATTTGGTGTCCTTTATTTTTGTTCGCACGGATTCACGTTCGTCCTTTCTTTTTGTCAAACATAAGTTTCTATTGTACCAGCTGTCATTGTTATGCCACCTCTGCCGTCGACATCGAATAGTTATTTCTTCAAAACAGTTCGCGCCTTCGCCGGCAAAAAGGAGAGACCGCTATAGCTGGATTGTTGGTGAGCCTGTGTATTTTATAGCAGTCTTTAAGGAAGAGTTTGGATAAACGAGCGGCAGCTTCAAGGGAAACTTAATGAAAGTATTTTTTAAATGTTTCGTGTGGCAATGTTGTCTTTACATTATTTAGCGGCCAATAACAATTCCTGAAATAATTCTGCCTGTTGAACACATTATGCTGCCGTTGCAGGCACTTTCGCATGGTTTATTGTTATAAAGGTTTGTAAGAGTTGTATCGATAAAAACACTGGCTATAACAAATCGTCAAGCGGTTACATGTGCAGGTACAACTTCTTATTAGTGGCCAAATTTCGCCTTATTGATTCGAGTGTCGTGTTACGTAAAGGTTTTATGATTTGTTCCACGAATAAAACCAACCCTCTCCAGAACCGATTGAGCATACTGAAAAGGTGGCTCTCGCGTTCGTGTGATGGTTTCGAGTGAGATGAGTGGCTAATTGCCGCGTACGCAGCGCACGTACGGTAGCTGACATGTCACAAGACGTCTGCCACCGGCAGCGGCGATCCCTCAACGAATTCCGATCGGAAAGAGCGAAAAAGACACGAGCCGAGCATGCGGGGGTAAAAAGTTGCGGATCCGGAGCAGCGCCGCGGGAGGCACCGCGCCCGCTCGCGCCCGCGCAGCCGCGCCTCCCGCGCCCGCGCAAGGGCCCGCCGCCACTGCCGCTGCAACTGAATTACGCGATTAAAATGTCCACTACACGGCTATGCAACACTATGACCGTCCGTCAACCTCGCCGACGGCCGTTCATTCACAGGAAGAATCTTTTTACATCGACATTACCGCGAACATTAAACGGAGGAATGCCACCGCACGTTACCGACACAAGATAAATTAGCCAAAACAGCAGTGGTGTCTTTATGCCGACGAATTTTTTACGAAAGTAGTTACAGGCATGCATCGCAAGCGAAATGTTCTAGTTCCCAGTATCGTATCGGTGAATTTTTGGAAGGGCCGGCCGGTCGGCGCGCGCCGCGACTCGCAAAAACAAAGCCGTCTGGTGCTCGGGCGGGGCGCATGCGCACGCGCGTCGGCGGCGGCCGCGCTGCCTTCCCGAAAACTGTAAAGTTACGCCGCACCGACTCATGCGCAATGCTTTGCATGCCTAACGGCCCCTTCACCCAGTCATTCACATGATAATTAATTTAAACATTCCTACCCATTTCGCCATCGAGCTGATCTAATGAAGTAATGTTAAGTAAATCAACGATTAAGGTAAATGTCACAGTAAGAAAATGCGCATGCGGCGAGCAGCATGACAATTGGCAGTGAGTGGGATCGCTGCCGAGACGCCGGCATCATACGAATGACGCGATATAACGGATCGACCTGATTATTTCTGTCCATTTCACGACTGTTTAATAGCAATGTTAAACTCGACGAAAGCAAACATACCCGCCCTGTTTATCGAATATTTTACGATCTTCACCGGATTCATTTTAAAATGCTAAGCTTTGTGGAAGCAGCTGAAAGATTGTTTGATTCCAACACGTGTTGCTAGTTTAACTATTTCTGATATTTATATTACAGTTAGTCATTTACCATTCTGATTTACCTGCATGTATGTTTATTCAGACTCAGGTGTTTATAATACACGAAATACTTTATAAATTAGATTTACTGTTCAAGGAATAATTTGGCATTTCAGCATCTGGCAGAGATCTGCTTATTTTGCTCTCTGTTTCCATTTACACCTGCGCAGTTAGTTACCCAATTATAATACACTTTAGGGTTCTAAAGGACCATAATATACGTCATGGTGGACCGTTTTACGGCTTATAAATCTCATTACAATCAAATAAATCTCCAGTGCAAATTACTAGCTTTTTATTTTCTACAAAACCTGCACTTTATCTTACATTTAGTTACTTTGTAACTTTTTACAATTTACATAAACACCGAACCTAATACCTAGTAGGCAATTATGCGTTAGATTTCTTGTAGTAGATGGACATCTTATTTACAAATACTTTTCTAAAAAAATAATACAAACAAATAGGTACCTATTTGTTTGTATTATTTTGTGCAAACGCTGAACAAAATAATACAAACAAACGCTGTGTTTAAAAGTCACTCCATTGAGGTAAATATGGAGTTACAATAATAAGCAAAGAATAAACTTGAATAAGTACGCAAAATACCATTTTTGTAAACTACTAGAAAATAAAAAGCAACATGGAATAGTTATGTAACTGTGCAACCGTTCGCCAGGTTGAAACTGTCATGATATTATGATGTGGGTGGAACAATTAGCCAATGATTAAATCCCTTTAATAACCATGATACAAAGCGCAATAGAAAAGTATCAATTTTGTTTGGCGGTCATCTGTGATACCATGTCCGTTAACGTATAAAGAATCTCGACCCATTACGTCATTATAAAAAAATAAAGAGTTTTTGTTGTTCGCAACGCCTACATTTTAAATTGCCTTCAATGACATTTGTTTGACTCGACAAATTAATTATGCATAACTGTTCTATTGTTTAGGTTATTATAATTAAGTTGCCCAAACTAATGCGGTTTTTGTGTTCGCCGGTGCCACGGCTTCCGCTCAGGTGACGACGAGCGATAATAATCATAATGTTGTTTGTAAAATATCCGTACCTTGTGACATGTATTCGTGCCTTTAAATTAATAGTGGAATAGATATACGCTGATATTTCGTGGTTTACACTTGGGAGTGAATACATTTTGTTGTCATTAACATAAAAGGCAAGCTTGCCTGTGTTTTCACGCGCGTGAATTTGTTTATGTTATCGAGCAAATGAATAAATGAAATCGAGTATTGTGTTAGGAAATGGTATTAAATTCGTATTGGTAGAATAGAAGTTACCCATTCTTTACGTACTTTATGATCTTTGTGTGATTAAATTGTAATTAAGTTACTTACTTACTTTTTTTAAAAGATATAATTGTAAATTTCATTTATTTTAAACTGAACAATAAAGGCTTTTCAGTTTTATAATGTTGTAATTAACTATTTACCCCATATTATTCCTACTAATATTTTAATCAAAATGAAACTAGATCTTCTGTCACTTTTTCACGTAGAAACTACTCAGTTGACCACAACAAATACCCTATATATTACATTGTCAAAAACTTTCATGAAAAAATAGAAAAAAGAAACACGCTTAGTAATGCACGAATTAAAATGAATAAAATACTACAGAAATGAAGGCTACGGAAAAATTAAATTAAACACAATCATAATAAAAATATTTACCGGAAAAGACGGTAACGACATTGGAAAAACTATAAACTGAATATTTTTGAAAAAAGAAACTTAGGTACGTTCTTCGTAAGTAAGTAGATTTTAGTAGAGTAGTAGTTTGCACTTGGTCGAAGGGAAGGGTTCCTAGTATACTGCCTTTTTTACTTTGTTATAAATGTTATACTTACATTGAGTATTGGATTTCTATGTTTGGATTGATATGCACAACACGCAGAGAGGTGTGAAATAAAAACTGAGTCATGTCATTGTTATTAAAGGGTCATTGTTTGATCGTGTAATTATCATAGAGCGTAGATTATGAAGGCCGACATAATTATTTGAATAATTTGCCTGTGCTCCGGAAATCCTAACAATTGTTCATCGTCCGTTTTATAAGCGGTCTCTTTTGTTATTCTTCCTGATATTATTAAAAAAATATGCAAATCGATCGCGTCGCGGCAGGATGTTCATTTTAGTAATAATGCGGAGTATTTGCATGTAAATTGCGTCTGTATGTGCGGATGTTACAATCACAAATTGTAATGTGCATCGTCATAGTAGTAAAGTGCAGGGCCCAACGAAATTATACGGGTTTCGTACGGTTTCCGCCCGAATTAAATTTAGTTAATGTGACAGGTTATTACGGCATGAATGGAGCCTGGCTTAAGGCCATGAATTGGCTACACTAGCGCCAATTTTTCTTTCTAACGTTATTATAAAGCATGTTGAATAGTAATGAGGAGAGAGACAAGAAACTTACTTCTATATTAATGACTATTTAGTATTGTTTGCAGCACTTGTGATGTTACTAGATAATCTTGTAAACCGATTTCCAAGTTTCTAGAGAGCGAAACAAAGCTCTTTATATTTCTACGCCTTGATTATCTCTCTATATAGTTTGTATCTTAAGTAGTAATTGAAATTTCTAATTAATGATTGAAAACATGTTTTTTCCTCAGTCGACAATATACACTTGTTCATGATTATTTTAATTATATCTCTTTAATTTTTAATATTAATAGAAAAGAATAGAAAAACGTTTATTAGAGTCGCATACAATTTTATTATTTAAGTATTATAGCCTATTAGCATAGCAGGTAAAAAAATTAGAACCGTTTCCGGGTCCCCCTATACCCTAAGTCTAAGCTTACTTAAAGCAATTTATTCAATTTACTTTTAAGTTGCTTATTGACGTGAAATGAGGCAAAGTCAAGAAATCCTTTATTTTATTTAGTGCGGCTAGTGCATGCGAGCAGTAGCGCCAAAACGTGGACAACGATTATGAAGAGATAGCCAATATATGGAATTGTGGCCGGCTGTTATCACCCGTAAATACAAATTGATATGTTTACATTTACACTGATAAAAGTTTTGCAACCTAAATGTATACTTAATTGAGGTATTCACATGAATTTTATACAAGTACGGATGTGCAGTTAAGAAATATGTTTGTATTTGTACACATGTAAAAATATTAGTAGGTATACTTAGTACAAATATCAAACATACACAGATAAAGATAACCTTTACATACTCACATAGTAGCACTTTATATCTACATATAATCACCCAACCCCAAAGAGACAAGCTTAACCTCGTAAGGCCCAATGTTCTCATGTGATCCAATTCCTATTGTTTCATCTATTGTGTCTGGAAGTCTGGGCCTTACGACTTTAAAACATGTGGAAAATCGAAATAAATGACGAGTAAATATTATTAGTCTGTTAGTTATTAAAGGTACCTTAATTAGATTATATAGGTTTTTTTTATAAAAAGATCGTACAGGATGACCTCACCTCACCTGGTGATAAGCGGTCGTGAGGACCAAATGTTAGGTCGACAGGCAATAGGACCAACCCACCGCGCCTGTCGCCCTCACCTTGAAGGCCCACTGAGGTGCCGTTTCACGCCCAGGATTGTAAGAATAAGGAAACACACGAGCTGGAAGGGCAATTCATGGCTTAATGACACGGGGCAGGAACGAAGAACTAAACCTCTTGGTAGGCTCCACTATCATCTGAATGAAGAATGATTTTAATTACTGTTTAGTATACGATACATATTTTATTCCATGAACTTTGCAGGACACTACTTACATCTGTTTCTGCCAAGCCCAATGTTTGACTGGTAGAGAATGCCTATGCATTAAGTTCGTCTTTTGCACACTATTTTTATTGTGCAATAAATATTAAATAAATAATAGTATCTACCTAATAAACATTTTTTCTTTTTTTATATTAACCCACAGAACGAACAGAAATGCTTGAAACGTATGTAGGTATGTGTGTATTGTCAACGTGGG
Source organism: Conogethes punctiferalis (assembly GCA_031163375.1). Classification (NCBI taxonomy): domain Eukaryota; kingdom Metazoa; phylum Arthropoda; class Insecta; order Lepidoptera; family Crambidae; genus Conogethes; species Conogethes punctiferalis. The sequence continues at coordinate 11,684,218 of CM062080.1, forward strand.
TACCCAGGTAGAATACAAAGAAAATAGTTTACTGTTATGCGATTCTGAAACATGTTTAAAGTTAGCGTTTTAGAAAAATCTAAAACGAATCGACACTTGCAGCTGGTGAACTTTACACGTTCTCGTTTAAGGAATTTTATGCAACTTTGTTGGCTCCTTTCAAAGACTTAAAAAGATAAGAAATCAATTTTTGTCTGGTCAATTCAAAGATCCTGTTGAAAAACAAGTTAAATGTACACCTGTTATAATAAATATACGTAGGTATGTACTCTTTATAACTATAATTTCTTGATCAGAAACTAAATATCATAAATCGATAAATACACATGCAAGTCTAATAACAAAACTATAGAGTGCAACAACAACATTTCAAGAATTTTAAAAGAAATAAACAGAAAAAACATTCGTTTGATTACTTTAGAGTTCCATACTCACATTCACTACTTCGTGTGAATCTAACAATTCTAAATCTTTATTTTCCTAACCTTTTCCTGAATACATACTATTCAGCAAGAATCGTTCAGTTATTTCCAAGTACCGCCACGGTGCGCGACCTACGTCAATGTATAGAAGTTCCGCTATCGCTCGCCAGATGGCGCTACGTGTAACTAAGCTTCGTATTGAGAAGCTCATCTTAATATGGAACGGTTTGTTTTTTAAAACTTTGTTTGTTGTTGATGTTTTTAGAAATAATAATAATCCCTCATTATTATATACGGGTTTATTGGACATTATTTTTGAATAATATATCTTTGGAGTGATTTTTTTTTTATTTATTGACCTCTATTTAACTAGTTAGTAGTTAGTTTTGGAGACTGAGAAGTATACGTATGGAAAGTAAAGAATATCATCTCAATTATGAAAACAGGAGCATTGCACCGTCTTCGGCAAGAAGTGCAGTGGTGGCGTGCGTTCGAACGGAGTGCGCGGGAGGTCACGCGCGGCGGGCCGCACGCTGCACGCTGCACGCCCCCGGCCCGCCCCACCGCCCCCGCGCCCCTCCACCTCCCCCCACAACCTCACTTGTTTTGATGTAAGGTGTCCACCGGCCACTATGCAAAACTTATGCCTAGAGGTGGGAAGTTTCTATCCTTGTCCCCTTACCAATGAAAGTTTGCTATTTGCATTTTCATTGCACTTTTATGGACTTGTACTATGCAGCTGCTGTTGCACTTGTCCGGTGTTAAGTCATACCTTAGTGGGTGGAGTTGAGCTGATAATATTGATGCAATTTTGACATTTGCTATAAAAATAGACGCCATTATTATGGCCTTTTAAAGTTAGAAGGTTTTTTAAAAATCACTTTCAGAAACTAGTGGAAATAGCTGCTTTAGTTAAAGTAAGAAAGCTTTAAAGTTGTAAATTTTCTATTACTACTAAATTTAAGAGCTTTGCTCTTGTCAGTGGAGCAATTTTCTATTGTGTTTGATAAATTTCTTTAAGCAAAATAGATAAAGGTTGAGACTTTTTTTTTCGAAATACCGTTCTGGGGAAATAAGCCGTGCGTGATGTTTGCATAAAGCTGACCCGGCACGTGTCTATCTGTTGCTTTTTGTCGTCGCCACGGTTTCAGCCATTTGGACGGAAAATTCCTAGATGTGACACCGGACGTTCGATTATACGTGATTCATGATTTTTGGTTGGCTAGAACTAATTTTAACTGAATAAAGTACTTGCACAAAAAACTATTCATTCTAACACCACTTTCTTTGTACAGAAACCGTTAGATTGTCTACGTAAAAGAATGCTCTGACATATCATCAATAAGTTCAATGGGAAGCTGCAGGTTGTTGCTATCATAATTTAAAAGTAACCGTTGACTGTAAAACTGCTGTTCAGTAGCGCAGGTTTTGTGGAAGTCTCTCCAACAAGAAGTCCCGACAAATAAGCGGTATTACTTAAGTATGTTTACATGACACGACAATGTATAATTTTTTCCCCGTCGAGCCTCAGTGTAACTTGATTGTGCCAGTACGCCGCCCAGGAATGGCGTCCGACCAGAACTGTTAATTGCAAAAAAATTACTTAATTGATTTCGTTAGTTTTAGTCATACTAATTTACTGATAAATATTTAGTAGCCACCTTATACGTACGTGCCAATGTCGCTGATGGATTGTCATGGTAATGCCTTTTATAATCAAACGGCAAACGCGCTCAGACATTACATTCTTACGTACACTTAACTAATGTACCTACATTATGTCTTTTTTTGGACAAATAAATATCGGACATCATTACATACATTGCTTGTGTTACGAACATACAAAGGTACCATAAATATACTTAAATAGAGATACAAGACACGGGACAAACACAAAATGGTAATCATTGTTTCATTCATCACAATGTTTGTCTCGGGTGGGAATCGAACCACGATCCTTGGTTCAGCAGGCAGGAGTCACTACCAAATTAACCATAGAGCCAGTCAGTAATAAGAGCGCCTAGATGAACGTCTTATACCTACTAACCATAGCACTAATCTCGAAGATACTAGAACGGTAGCAATTACTTTGCAAAAATGCATTCCAATTACTAATTTAATTATGGTAAACAAAATTCTTTGCACTCAAACTGCCATCCACATGGACTGTACGAAAATTTAAACAATCCCAAACATGTATTGTTTTGATTTTACCAAGTAACGAATGCCGTTTTCCTTTCTTGAATGTTTTTGAAACTCAAATTCCTATACCCAATTTAGGCTCATAAAAGCTTTTGCAGACATAAAATGTTACATTACAGCTTCGCATTGAAGATTATAGCGCGATTGTTTAGTTATTTATAAGGTTAGAGGCAAAAAGTGGCAGCTAGTAGTGTATGCCGTTCGTGTACCGAGTAATAAATAAGAGCACAGGTCGTTATTAGTTTTTTCCAAAGAGCTGGAAGGCGGTGGCGCGCCCCGCGGGTGGCGCAAAGCGACGCGAGGCCTTCATCCATTTTTCATAATTAGCCCTGTTATGAATTGTATAAATGTTTCATGCAGCACAACATGGACAGCCGACAATTAATTAACTCCCGAGCAGTGCTTACATTAATTAAGGGACATGTCATGCTCGTGTGTCATACATTAAACATATGTGTAGCAGTGGTCACTGAACAAATTTATGAATATGATCTTATGTTTTCATAATTCGAACCGGATTTGTAGATTTATTATGTTAATTAGCTATCTTTTGTTGTACAATCTATTGTATTTGACATTTGTGGGTCATGGCAGCTCTAGTTTTAAGATCCCGTGACACCACCCTGTGGGCGCTTGCAGGAGGACCGGGTTTTTTAGTGAGTATTTCCTGCCTTCCTACCACCTTTAAGTATCTATATAATATTGGAGGTTAATTTTACTTAAGAGAAGGATATGTTGTGGTCCTGTACATTTGTTTATATTATGTGCAAAGCATAATTTACCTCTTTGGTTTCAAATACATAATGGCTATTCGTGGGGTGGTCCTACATTTTTCTCTAACAAGAATCTTGCTTTTATACACTTCATTATAATTTTATACCAATAAATAGACGATAATACTCGTAGTCAAATTGCCTTCCTTGGGGGTTCCATTTATACACATTAAATTACTAACTTTATGATTCTTAATTTGATGTCGGGATTAGCTAAATGGAGATAATATCGTAGTGTTTAGAGAACATTAGAGTACCTAACAAATGATGTACCTATTTGTATAAAATGATTGCGCCTGAAATGTTGCTAAGTTGCTTTATCCATTTGATACGTGTCATAAAATCAATTAGCAGACTTAAATAAATAAAGAATTCGCATAAGTAAATTTATTTTATCTGCGTTATATGGCACTTCAATAAAAGCCCAACATTAATAATCAAAGTGGAATATTTCATTAAGACAGTAGAGACCACTAAGCTTTACAACTTAATTGCTTTCGCAAACTATAACAGGATCGGTTTTTATGGCGTGCCCACAGACGGAGGGCCCTTAGGAATCTGACCGACAATCATTCATATTTCTTTATTTTTTGTATAATAATTCCTCGCGATGAGAAATTTCGCCGCCGTCATCTCGATAGTTTTATTCGTTTTGCGACAGCAGGTTATATGACTTAGCAGAAATAAGCCTTTCCCGAGGGCTACCTGATCGCGATACCCCGGACATCGGCTGGGACACAAGCGCACAGGGCCCGCTGCGGTACTAAATATTCTAATCACGCTTCTGTAATCTATGGGGAATTTGTTGAGCGGCATAATATTGCGAATGTGAGGAATATGCCGGCACAATAGCCGCGGTGATACCGCGAGCGCGCGATTGTCGGCCCATCGGTAAAGTTCCCAGGATCGCAGTCCCGCCGCCGATACCGAGATACATTCACTCACTTTTAGAGGCACTCGTTCAACTTTATCAAAGAGAATATCCACAGCGGGAATAATGCTTGTACCTAGAGGTTGATATTACGATGACTTTTAATGGAACTTTAGCCTTCAAGTATCCTATGCGGAAAGGTAGAGGGTGCAACATAGAAAAAGAAACAAAAACTCGAAGGGTGTCAATAAGTCCCCCATTAAGTACTTAGTATTCGCTTCATGTCCACCCTATTTCACAACACAATTATTTATGTGCAGCGTAATTAGTATTGTAATACTTATTTAATTATACATCTTGTTCTAGCCTTTTTTGTTCTAAACTTCGTTTCATTTCAGCGCCTAAATTGTATATAATACGTTTTCCTGAAAATGTTTGTTCAATATTGAATAGGATTATGACGTCGTAAATATCATGAAAGCCTTTTTCAACATTTTATATGTTTGTTGATAACCTAAAAATAGTTCAGAAGCTTTCCAAATGTGTAAGCTCATTACGATATCTTTCCTCACGTCATTGAAAAAGTAATAAAAGCACAAAAGTACTTACATAGATTTTTGAAAAACTCAAAGGTACGTGAGAGGCTTGCCTAATAAGATAACAATGGTTTATTGTATGCTTATTTCCGAAGCGCTATCTGAACTGAAACATTGTATTTGAAGTGCGCTTGACTCCTCAGGTACACAACTTTATATAGAAAAACCAAACTATATGTTTAATGAACTGCAAATACGAATAAGGGAAATGAATTGCTATAAGAAGACCTCTATAACGAACATTTTAAACCTTCTGGTTTTTTCAAACAAGAAGAGTATTAAAGTTAGTCTTCCATTGTGCAATTAAAAATGTTAAAAGTTCTTTATCGGCATAACGTATCATGTTTGTATACAATTAAGGTGCAAAATACTTCAGCAAAATTAAACGAAAACGTTTTGAAGTTAAGAAAGCCTTCCACCTATTCACTTAAAATAAAATGTGTAAAACAAACGGATGTTTTTAAAGAAAATTAAAAAGCGGGAAGTTTACCGATCGAGCCGGTAATCTGCCCCGTGTAAAGAAGAAATTAAAACAACTTTCTTGGATATTTATTACTCTACTTTTATTACCTCTTATTTTCACTTTGCAAGACTGAATTTAAATAGAAGGAACGGTTGCTAATTAACTATTTGAGCGCATAGAAAGAGTTTCAATAGGTAATTGCTTAGGTATTTATTGTTTTCGTGTTTAAAAGTAGGAGTAAGGAACTAAGAAGTGAATACGAGGAGATAAGGATTTAGTTTGGTCGTTCTGTAAGTAGTTAGAGTATTTGCTCGTTTTCTTGATACAATGTTAGTAGAAATGGTGCATTTAACTTGTATTTTTCAACTAAACAAGTAATTTCTGAATCCTATCCTAATCCTATTATTTTTTTTTGTTGACAGATTTGGAGATGTTCACTATTCTTACGTGCAAAGGATACGTTTTTTATTCCATTTTAAGTCCATGTAAAATTTTGACATTTGGTTTAACTCTATGTTTTTGGTATACTTACTTCTAGTTGTTAACAGTATGAAATTAAACATATTACCTATTAGTCGTTTTTTTTAATATTTTTTCGATTGATTGATTACCATTGATGAACAGCTGTCCATATTAGAACTTATCAGGTCTTATAGAAAATGATCACGTATGGTAGGACTTATTTCACAATGACAGTCATTAAAATTTGTTCCTAATTAATTGTTAATTCCTCGGCTATAAATTGCACACGTAAACATTATCATTATAACACTATCTCCGATTATATCAAGAGCGCGTTTATTTTATGACTTTATTTAATACTTACACACATTTTCTGCAAAAGGTGTTGTTTGTAATGAATTTGCGTTAATTTAACGGCTTATGGTTTGGAAGTACAGTATTCAGCTAATTCTGAAGTCATCAAAATTATTTATTATCTGAGGTATTCTTATTGTTCATGTGTTAAAATATTATGTACAGTTATCAACAAGAGGCAATCCTTAGTTGTAGATAGATATTAAATAATGTACCATACTCGTATACCCTACTTATATCCCTAGCAGCGTTACGCACGCCCTCATTAGTTCCGTTACACATTAAGAGATGGCGCTACCTATGCTTTACTCGCGGGATCATTCACGGTCCTACAGAGTTTTAACCTTGTCATCTTCAAACAAGAATTTCCCGACCTCACCCAGAAAGCCTCCACCGCCGATTAAATTAGTTAAATCCTTTAAGAGTCTTTGGGAATTGATTCTGAAAATGTGGTATCTCGAGGACTTTCGCATAAATCATCGTGGTAAATTCACGGCAAACATCATTAACACAAAGATGATCAAAAGTGCAAGAGCATACAGGTTAAATAGTAGGAGCGTCACTATATTTGATGAAACACTCATCAGTATTTTGAATGCAACGTGAACTGAACACTATAATCAGGTCAGCAGCTTTTCATTAAGCGAACTATCACAAACGCCGAACCGCAACCGATGCTAAATATAAAATAAGTGAACACTACATGAAATATTGCGATTCATTTATAGGCATTATCCACATTTCATTTGCAATTCTCCTCTGTAATGAGCCATTGTAGTAATTACGACCAATTAACTTTAGATTCACGCTGACACGTCGCTAGTTTTAAATTTAGTGCTTTTAGCAATTTTCTGCAGATTTTTTGTAGATTATTATCATTGGATATAGGAAGATTAATAGTATCATAGTTAGATATAGTGGTAGTGAGATTTTTTTTAAGTCAGAGGGGGTGAACTCTTCTGAAGGACGTCTGATGATATAGATGGGAGTCAGGTGCGTTGCGGGCCCTTGAGAAATTGTAGGCCCGCTTCTTGAAGGAAATATACACGAGATTTCTATATGAAATCCTGGTTTATATAAAATTGGACTTCATCCCTTTCTTACCACGTACTTCTTTTCTTTCTCACCATGCACTTCTTTTGACTAGCATCTACTGAGGCACTTCTTCTACTGAGTGTCTATATCAAAATAAAAGGTGATACTTTCCAAAAACATTGGAAAATATTTTGCAGTTAAAGGCTTATAAAATTGAATATCTTAATTTTATTGGCTAAATCGCTTTATCAATTTGTTTGATTTGTATTCCTCCGCAGGCGTCTCTTGAAACACTCAATCTGTGAATTAGCAAAGCATTATCGTTAGAGTTAATCTTGAAACTGCAATCATATTGTTATTAGTGGTCTCGTACAATAAGTCTAATAATAAATCTATTATTGTTGTTTAGTAAAAGAATCATAATAAATATAGTTTTGTTGTTTTTATGTGAAGTTGATGTACAAATTTATAGAAGCGACATTCAGGGACATAGTCAATTAGTTTCCATAATAGGTGCCAATACTTACTACTGTAAGATTACTACCTATTGAAGTTATTAAACGTTATTAAGTGAATCCAGAATCCTTATGTTCGTATTTTAATTAGATAGTCTTAAGGTTTAAACCTTAGAGTAGAAATAGTAAATTTTTAATGCAACTACCTACTTAATATAGGAAAATTTGCCGCAGTCTAAAAAGGACATAGGATTTGTGACTTCATATTTGACTAAAACAAATTATTGCTAATGTTTTATAGGTACATACGCTAACTAATTATATTAACTGGTGGGAATTTCTGCTCACAATCATGTGTAAACTACTCTCAATGGAGCACCTGTTTATAGATGAAAAGATATTAGAAGCACAAAAAACTGTTAACCCACGCGGGTAACTTCGGTAACAATGATGCCTACGACGGAAACAGTTATTTTAATCTAAGTTATGTTAATTCACGAAAATAAGATCAGTAGCGTTACGAGTTCTCACTATGATATCCCCGTAAACTGCGCGTTATTTTACAACGGCGCCCGATTAGGATCTAATGAAAACAAACGAAAGCTGCATTGTGTAGTAGGAATGTAGACCGCCAATAAAATGTAGTGTTGACGACCGCCCACGACGCAGGACGATCGTCGGCCTTTAACACTGCTCGCTGTATTATCTAGATTATTATATTATACATAATAGCTATTGATCCAATTATAATCACCAGTTATAAAGCTGGAGGTATAAAACTTGTGAATTTGGACGCTACTTTTTTAACGGCTATACTCTTTTTAGTGTCTCTCCTGAATTCAAATATTACCAATGAATTCGACAGCATTAAAATTATTTTTCAACTGTCTGGAATATGTGTATTTGAAGTGAAACAAAGTAAAATTACAATACTGGTTTTGATAACGATAAAGGACATGCAGCAAATGAGCTATTGCTCGGTTTCACCGCATCCTGATAGTCAATTCGGAATTTGCCTAATAGATAGATATTAGATTTACTTAAATTTTCATAAGAAATATTTATCAGATACCAATCTGAGATTATTATGTTGATAAAACTGGCTCTACATACATCCTGACCGTGAAGCAACTTAGGTTGCCTTTTGGGGTCAGTTATGTACCTACTCGTATAGTCAGAACAATCCTACAGTTCAGCATGGCGATGGTAAAAGACAAGTGATTTGAGCTGGTTTCTTGGCTTCTCATTCGCTTTCCTTCAGGCAATGGGACTATGTTGTCACTATGGTGGGCTTTGTAAAGAAAAACATATTAAATAAATGTAACTATCTGAGTTCAAACAGACGGTAAAGACTTTACTTCGTCCTATAAATACCAGGTTGAAAGCGCATTGAGTATAGTACCTAGATATTTTGTGATAATTACAGTGAATTGAGCATGCCAGTGGTGCTGTATGACAAATGGAGACAGGACTATGTATTGAGATTAATCCTTGTTCGTGTTTGGTGAGTCCTATTCGATTTTGTATCCTGTAGTTAGCGTTCTTTCTTACGCAACGGTAATAACAAAATCAAAATTGGCTCAAAAAAGGCGATATAATATGGTCGCTTAAAGAAACAAATATATCCGCCCCTGTGACTAAAACATATTTTTCTATGGAGTCGTTGGATTGTTGATAACATCGGATCTCTCTGTCTTATCAATAACTTTAAAACTTTACAACTGATATCAGTTATATAAAATAAAAGATATCTTAAACACTTTTTGATATGTGTGTACCTGAACTTGTATAGAAGAATTCAACAAATCCAAAAATATGTCATACGTATTCCCTATTGCGTTATGTTGTTCCTAATTGCGTTATTGAGAACGTCAAACTAAAAATGGCTGCTTAATATACGCAAAGGCTTGTTAGTACTCACTGTAATAGCAATTTTGCTGTCAATTAGTGTCTATATGGCTATAGATACAACTGCGAACGCTCTGGGAAAACACCTTGAAAGAAATAATGACCGTGATATTAATTCTAATGAACCTGTTGTCGCTTATAGTGCGTTTACACATCTTAATAGTTGCTGTTTTGTATTAATGGTCTACGAATATGACATGGGCTTACAAAAAATCATTTTAATTAACATTAATGTAGGTTATATTTCTCTTAAAATGACAACGCCAAAAGACTAAATTCAGTTACAAAACCCACTTAAAACATAAGAACAGTGTCAACTTTTTTTATTGTTTATCAAATATAGAGAGTCATAAACTTAAAATGCCTCTAAATATATCAGATTGTAAAACATGTTCTTTGTTCCCGTGTTAAAACCCGAATCCTTTGAAAAGCTATAATGAGTATTGATTTAAATTATACGGATTAAAAAATCTGGGAAAAATTATAAGGAGGAGATACCGCCATCTGTCTGCCAGTGGTAGCATAATATGGATACGACTTGTGTTTTTCAATTAAATATCTAATTACCAAAAACTATAAAATACTGGTTTTACATTTCCTATCCCAAAAGTAAACTAATCAATTGCTCTAATTAAGTAAGATTTTTTGTGTAATCTTTTTTTATCCATAATCATCATTCTATTGCTTGCCGATGTATGTTGCTCATTTAAATCAAGATTTTTTTAATGTAACTGATGTCTTTTGAAGGTAATTTTAGAATCATCCTACGTATGCATAAATTCATTTTTTTAACCAGAGTATAGCTAATATACTTATGATTACCACAAATACGTATGGATATTCTTTCAACAGAAAATAAAACACCCGACAACATGCATTTAACATGCCTGTACAGTAACAAAAATCAATTTTATTTGCATGAATTTGCAATGCAGTGACAATTAACAACGTTCACTTAATTAAAATTGATAAATACTTCCCGATTATCCACATTAAGTCTGCATTTAATTTTTCAAGAATAATGAAGCGGACATTTTTATAACAAAGGTCCTTGGCCGTGCATCTTGATCTCAATGTTATCTCTAATAGGTCAATAAATAAGGGGTAACGTGCGAGCTTCGGCGACATACTCGCCGAGGGTTTATTGAAACAAAAAATATACGAATGCGAGCCCGTTCACAGTAATACGGTGTTTTATTCATATTTTAATGGGTGAATCATTAAGATCGTGGTCATTGCGACCTCTGCGGGTGCCAATTTAAAAATAATACCAAGACTCTTTCGTAATTTATAATGAGTTATACAGAGCTGGATGTCATTATTATTAAATGTACCTGTATGTTACATGTTTACGATCTCAGTTGTCGAGGTCTTAATTGCTAAAAAACTAGACACTATAGAAAAACTATTGCTTAAGTGTCATTGGTGATCCATATGATGACTAACGTGATAATACACTGAGTAATAATTTATTAGGTATTTGTGTATATTGAAGTCCCTCTTTTACGATACAGCTTATTCACACTGAAATAAGTATATGGATCTCTGATGCCCAGCTAATGTATTCACGGGAACTTGCCTACCAATCTAAATACCTTCAAATTAACACTTTCTCTCACTTTTCATTATTATGGTTATGTTTTTATTAGAGGAAATGTTGGCTGTAAATCATGATCTTATCCAAATGATTTAATGCACCTCGGAACGTCAAAACGTACAAATTATACACAGTCGTTGTCGGCATGGTTATAAGATCTATAAGCAGTTAACAAGTGACAAGATGCTAAATTCAACTACGTTTCCAACATTAATCTTATCCACAGAGTATCGGCACATCGGAAAGCTAAACGCGCCATCGCGGAATTCCTGTTAATCGAGCTTTGCGCGGAATACAAGTTGAATAAATATAACATCAAGTTTACAACAGGATAATCGGACTTATGAATGAAATGAAAACAGCCGCAATGAAATGATATAAATGATAGGAGGTCCGCCGCACCGGCGCGCGGCCGGCGCAATCTCCGCGCGGCATCTATCGCCCGAGCCGTCCGCTTTATGATACTATACTCTTTTATTTAGATATTTGTACGGATCCCCTCATTTTTATTCAACCGAAAAAACATTATTATGCATAAATAAGTACTCTTTTATTTTATTCCCATCGTTATTTTAATACGTTTAGTTTCGAAGCGGTCTTCGTCACCTCTTGTAGACGCGGAGCCGACGATGTGCCGACAATATTTAACGGATGAGAGATAAGCGTCCCTTTAGAGAGCTTGATGTAACTCGATGCTTTACAAACGATTATATTTATTATTTATAGTTACCGGGTGTGTTTAATATTTCGTCCTTGACAGTAGATATTATGGAGATAAGATCCGGTCGGTGTTATTGTTTCAAGTTAATATTTTGTAATTCGAGTATTTTTCCATACAAATTGATGATCAATGCGATTGTGAATGAGTTATGCTTTGTTTACCCTTTTATCTAATTTCGTTTTATTGAGATTGTTTGTGTAAAAAAAAACTTTTCTTGCATTTTTTATTGCTAAGGATAGCAGACGAGCAATCTGATAGCAGTCTGATGTTAAACAGCTACTGCAGTTCATAGATTCTGCAATGCCGAGGGCAAACCCAAGCCGCTGCCTACCTTGAGATAACTCTCTAAATGAATGAATGACTAAGTATAACCTGTTCTGTTTTTTTCAATAGAAAATGCTATATATGCTAATAAGTAGTTTCAGTAATTAATCTGTCTTCTCATCTTTATCTCTTTAGATAAAGATAGGAAAAAGTGAATGAATGATACGACATTTCCTCTTTCGTTCAGAAAAAGCGGAATACGAATGTATTTGAAATGTACGGGTTAACAAATATGTTTAGTAAATTGTTCTTTTTTGTCACAGCACGAGTGCATGGACAAACTGCTATTATCGCCCCTGGTACTAAGTTCTTATTCAAATAAACACTGGCTGTGAGCATTTTTCACGGCGTCGCAAGGTGTCGGCCGGGTCGACCATAACAATTAGCGGGCACGATGCACCTGGTGTTAAGGTTGCCAGGTTTATGATATTCTGTGGTTCTAGAGGAAGGTCAATATTATAAATCATGGATAAATCATAAAGACCGTTTTAATAGTTTTTGGTTACATATGAGATTGAAGGAAAATTTCCCTGTTTGCCAAAGCAATGATAAATTTTCGATTCGATTTATGAGTGAGAGTGCGTACGAGCATAAACACGTAACAACCCCAGCATTATTTGTTTAGGTACATCGATGCTGATAGAGTAATAATATGTATATTAGATTGAGAGAGCAACCTCCCAGCCGCTGTGTTTCCTGACGGCTACGACCCATCTTTCTCAAAACTTGGCACAAAGTAACATCATCACTTGCTCGTCTGCCGTTTAAACCACCTAGTTAAAGCATTGGTATACATCACGCTGATACATAACACAACTTGTTCTTGTTCTGACTTCCAAAGTGTCATAAAAATTTTAAAACACCCGTCACTTTTGAATAAATGATAATTTTTTTTACATTTTTCCTATGATGTAACAAACAAGTGAAAACGTCTGTTAAGCTATTGAGAAATATCCCATGAAAGATTCATGTAGGAACTTGAATAGAAAAAAATCATAGTCATTTTACGTAATACTATTTCGAAATGTCCATTGTAATTACAAATGTGTGTAGTGTAACTATAACAATTCGTCCTTATTTATAGCGATCTCACTCAATCTCGAATAGGATTGTAGACTTTTTTTCGCCCTACAATCTTACAAGTAAAGAATCATCACTGAAAACATTTATTATACGTACGTATTATTATATTTATATCAGAGGGTACTCTCCATACTAATATGAGAAAGAAACGTCAAGCTTTTATTTTTTTAAGGAGATCAGCAAATAAAGCTGAAGGATATAACAAATCTAATTAATTAAACTCATTTTCCTATTTATAATATTACTAGCTGCAGCCCTCGGCTCTGCCCGCGTGTATTCTTATGAAAAATTGCCTATGTGTTAATCAAATGTAAAGGCATTATGACTGTAAAGTTTCATTAAAATCCGTACAGTACGCAAAGGAATAAAAAACATTCATCCATCCATTTAAACAAACATTCGTATACTCGTATAGAATACGAGTAGGATTCGAATATCTCTTTATTCAATGTGGTGAGTTTGGCAGCCCTACCTGTGCCGGTAGCGCCGCCTGCTGGGCCCCCCGCGGGCCGAGGGCTGCCGCCGCGTGGCCCACGGCCCCAGGACCCACTACACTTAATATCTTAATACCCTCGGGGCGTTACTGCCGAATTATTATAATTAATATCTAATTTGCTTGAGCGAGATGGGCGGATCAGGCACTGTTCGGGTCTGGCGTTGACACGTCAATATTGTCAGTCATTTGTGTTGATGGATGTGTGTTTTTTTTTCACAAAAAATTGGCACAGAATATAATACAGCCATTTACAGACTTATGATGCGCTGGTTAATTATTAAAAGTGAGATTGAGTAATCGGGGAAATACATTAGAGTAACTTGATGAAAGTTTTTGGAAATGCTAAACTTATTTTTAAGTTTCATGACTTCTAGATTAGTGTTATTACACCTATGTTTCAATAAATTCCTGCGAAAGTGGAAAATCTTAATCCTAACTAATATTATAAAGCTGAAGAGTTTGTTTGTTTGAACGCGCTAATCTCAGGAACTACTGGTCCGAATTGAAATATTCTTTTTGTGTTGAATAGACCATTTATCGAGGAAAGCTTTAGGCTATATAACATCACGTTGCAACGATTAGGAGCGAAGAAATAATGGAAAATGTAAAAAAAAACGGGGAAAAAATTGCTATTCCACGCGGACGAAGTCGCGAGCACAGCTAGTCTATCAATAAGCGTCTTCTTTATGATAAATCTTTCTTCTAAATGACTGCAATGATAGCCCTCGCGACCTTGCCAATATCGCCGGGTTATTGGGAGAGCGGAGGACCTAGGAATCCGTGTCAAAGCACCTTAATTTTGACAGTATTCCGGTTCTATTATAATACGTTCCATGGTTTCAGTTAGAGTTACGACAATCGTCAAAGGTCGCTACTGGCTGGAAATCTATCGAAGCCAATGGTAACATCTAGGTTTACGATAACTATGCAGTAGTCTGCGGCCCCAATGTTAATTCTGACAGTAATAATTCAAACCACCTTAGTTTTGACAGTGTTTTCGATTCTATTATAACACGTTCCAAGATTTCAGTTAGGGTTACGACAATCGCCAGGGGTCGCTAATGGCTGGAAAGCTATCGAAGCCGGCGCGGGCGGCGTGCGGCGGCCCGAGCGCACGCTATTCAAGCGATTTGGGCAAGCCGTGGTCTCAATACAAGTACATGCGTCTGATTTACGAGACTAGCGTGTGCCCTTTGTGCTCCATCTGACTAATGGACGGACGCTCACGGACATTTATGTAGATTGATTGTATAAATTTTATTCACAATGTTAATACAGTAACAGATTTAGATGTCATTTAGAAATGGCGCTCTAAAGTTGTGCAATTTAGGCCGTGAATAATGGATGACGAATGGTTAGTTTCTATACCGGGCTCGTGCGAGGTGGGGCGCCGATTGTCCCGTTTGCCCTGAAAGCCCGCTCTGTAATGTCAACTGATGTCACTCTATTTGTATATCACTGGCTGATTGGATGTATGTGATACTATTTAAATTGTATTTGAATGATGTAATAGGTGGATATTGTAATTTTTTATTAATTGCACATGATTATAGGTTTGAAGAAGCCAGTGTACCTATGTGATATAAAGCCATTTTTGTCAAGATCCTTTTACCTCTGGTATAGGTTTTATACCCTTTCTTTTTAAGGATTTCCTTTTGAAACTACGTAGCAGTATCCTTAAAAAGAATTTGAAGGATTGGAAACGATTCCATTGTTGACTTCAGAAATCGTAACGTACCTTATAAAAGTAATTATCTAGTAGCGGCTAGAGGAACTGCGGGTGCATTCCAGATATTTCGTAGATAAAGTTTTAATATCTATATAGAGTGATAAAAAATGTACAAAACGTTTAGTTACGGCTCGAAGAAACAGGACAATGCGAAGGACTTGCCACGTCATCTCATCGATACGCATCAAACGTTGTTAATCAAAAATTTTAATGACCATAGTTCAGAAAATAATAACTTTTCTTTAGCTACCAATAAACAAACTCCGGCTAAGACGTGTTGATACTTAAATACATTTTTTGCCAACACTGGTTTTGACCATTATAGTACCGATGACACAATGAAAGTAGGTAGTAATACCGTGAATACGAAAACTTTGTAAATATATAGATTCGCCTGTAAGATATCTCGTATTCGTGTAGAGCCGTTTGCTAAATAAAAGATACCTGGTAGCAATAAGAACCGAACCTTGGTTAAAGGATTCATTTAACATCTCCACGTCATAATAGAGCTGTGATAATACTCGTAGTAACTAAATTTATTCTTTCTAGATTATTACCTAGTGGTATCTGTAGATAAAATTCCAATTGGCAAATAGATAATATTTATTTATCATTAACTATTACGGTTTGCGGTTTAATAGGCTGTTGGATGGAATCACCAAGCGGGAGAAGTTAGTGTGATAATTGCCCTAGTTATTAAAATATGAATCACACTAATACTTAGTATAAGTGTGAAAGTTCGTATGCGGTATGGTTGGATGTATGGACGGATGTATGAAATTCATGATGGATGTTAGTCACTCTTTTACAAAAACACGAAAACTTCCAAAGCGATGTTAATGAATATTATGAAATAAATAATAAATACAGTATGTAAATAAAAAACATCAGATTAGCACATAGGCTATAAGGATATTACCAATTGACATATCACTGACTTTCACCCCGGGGATCTTGCGAATGAATTGAAAATATATCAAGTATCAAGAGCGTTAGAGACACGTCACCTGGTCACGGTGCTCGGCGACGCGAGACAGTTCGGTATTTAGTCTCATTGTGCGCGTTATTGACTGGTATCGAACTGTCCATCATCTCCTCGTCCACTACGTGCCTTCGTCGCAGCCTTTACACCTTTTTGCCTCGTCCTTACCTCGTCGCCATTCACACTAACCCTACTTTAATATATTACGATCTTAAGCTGTAGCATGCGGAATGCCGCATGATTGCCTGTATATTTCTTTACTATGCTTTTGCGTATTTAATACTTTTAAATTAAATAAATGATTTAGCTACATTATTTCTCACATACTTTGATAAGAAAGTACCAGAAACGCAATATCGATCTAACTTCTTGCCTTCTTTTTCGTCTAAACGAGGTATAAAAACACCACGCAATACATTAAAGTGATTGTAGCTTTATTGGGCGAGTTCATTTTTGAGTCTCTGAAAATTAAATGCTCCAATGTTTTTAGGATTCATCTAATCAATATCAACCTAATAAAAATTGTTTTGACTAAATGTTGTGTTATTATAGCCAAATGTTCCGAATTTAAGCCCATAAAATAAAATAATAAGGATTACTAAATGCATATTGGATACATACAAACGCGAATTGATTTGAACGGCTCGAACGCCATTTAACGCAATATAGTAAAGTTTATAATTGGAATTCGCGATGTGGTAAACTTTTGATTAATAAGCTGCACATGCATTCCATGAATAATTGCATGTACAATTTAATCTGTTTTTCTCATAGGCTGTAATAAAGCATGGAAGAATTAATCAGTCGATAGCAATGAAAATTTATCGCAACCTTTTAATAATTACAGGTAAATTACATTAAAGCGAAAATTGATAATGTTTTGTGTACTTGATTCGACATAATTAAATGTTTATTACCGGCTGATATAACAATAACCTCACTTACTGTATTCACCTTTGAAATAGTACCTTCAAACAAGAGCCTAATTCACTTGATAATAAAGTTTAAAGTTCGCAAAGATAGACAGTGAGCTTGTGAGTAATCGATTGGTCATGGGACGGATCACCATCGACCAGTCTTCGATTTAATATGTGAATCACTTTTATGAAGTGATGAATTCATTCCTCGCTTCTAATTAAATCTTGACGAAATGGCCCCAGTGACCGCGGTAAAGATAAAAACTCGATTACTGCCATCGGTACTGATTGAATAAGTAGCAACAAGATATGCAAATAGCTTTCGCATTATAAGGTTTTTAATTACTAAATTAATTACAAGTGAATTAAATAAGTTTCACTTACATTTTGATGTGTAGGCGTATAATTGTTATTGTCATTTTTATTGTTTCTTGTATTTTGGTAATATCAGCAGTCATCGAAAATCCTTTGCATTTGCAACTTTTCTTACGTCACCCAGTACTTTGAGCGAGATTAATACTTATTAGATTTATTGGATAACATATAAAAAAAATCCACTATGATTAGGTATTTCAGGCCTAAATTGATTAGCCCCTTGTAATATGAAGTCATTACCTATTATTATTAGTCAATCAGTCAAGGCTTATTCACTATTAGTACAAGTATTTATTGTCATCATCATCATTAGAAGCCTGAGCGTCTTGGGAGAGGCCTACGTCTAGCAGTGTTGCCGGACGCAGGTCTCTCCCAAGACTTGCCAATCAGCTCGATTAGCAGATACACACATCCAGTTGATGCCGGCCACCCTGTGCAGCGGCACTTCATTGCCAGTCGCTCCATTGCTACTCGAGTAGCTATATCGGTTACCTTTATTGTATTGTATTGAAAAGTCTTGAAGTAGCATCTTATTTATCAGTGTTATTATTTTAAATGGCGCGACGATGACGTGACCGAGGCTCGAGAGTGTACCTGTCCTACTGAATATAATCACGCGACAAACTCCGGCGCACTACTTAAAAAAATGATGGTCACGTCTCCCACGAATTATATGGCCGAGCCAAACGGTCACCAGAAAAATTATAAAAACTCGCCCATCTAGACCAAAGAATATCTAAGCGTTGACGCGGACGTGAGATGACTCTTTATTTTTATAAACTTACCTATTATTCAATCACTGACTGTTGAAATTAAGCACGCTCTACGCCTATGGCAGTTAGTTAGATTTGGATTCCATGACGTAGCATCGCTGAGCTTTTTCGTGTCCGTAATCTTTGTGTATCACTCAATTTGATTCGGAGGTGTCGGCGTTAGTCGGCGGACTGGCCGGCGATGTGTCGTCACCGTTTATTCCCTATGTTCCCCACTATTTGTCCAGCACTGGTGGACATCAGGAAAAAAAATGGCTATATGGCAGTGGGGGACAACGCACGATATGTAGCCACCTTTTTTCCCGATGTCCACCAGTGGTGGACAAATAGTGGGGAACATCGGGAATAAATGGTCGTCACGTGATGACTCTACGGTCAGTTTTGACGCAGGTATCTGCGAATAATGACGGGCGCGGCGGGTGCGGCGCGCTCCGCTGCCGCTCTCATTGTGTTCCCCGTTATAAATGGCAACAACAGGTGAATAACTAATTTCACTCATAAAATTAGCTCTTCATGGGTGGAGTGCAATATTTATCCGTCGACAACATCCGTCCATTTATATCATATCATTACCATGACAGTTACACGTGATCACGCGTATTCAAAATATAAATCTATTGTGATGGAGACATGTTATTCGAGCGCATTCATACGCGCCCGACAATAGACCTATCGATAAATGCGTTCCAACTGAACCGATATTCATCAATAAAATAATTTCATTATGGAAAATAGATGCCGATTGGAAAGGAAACGAGGGAATCAAATTGTCTGTAAAATATTCCCGGACATTGTTTTTGTCTCAATTAAATATGCAAAACTGGGAATGAAATATTTGATGCGGTCGAGGCCATTATATGAAATGGAATTATTCATGGCGTCAGACGCCGGAAAAAGCCAGTGAAACTCGACAATTCATTTGTTTGTGCGACTGTTGCGGCTTCATTGACATTTGATGGCTTCGATGAAAGTTAATACGCGTTTATTGAATACTTGGAGCTAATTCGTCGGTTGGTTTTTTAGTTCTGATTTGTGTTCATTTAAATTTAAAATGGAATAGTGTATTATTAAAAAGTTTTAGTGAGCGGTATGTTAATACCGTGTGTAGGTAGGCCACTTCCTCGTATGTAAAGTGGGTAGGTATGCGCGCTCCTACCGGCGGCGCAGCGCTCTCCCGGCTCCCCACAAGTGTTCAAAGCGGGCGAAACGACTAGTCAACCCTTTGCCGCTCACTCGCTCGTGAAATCACTCAAATACTGAATATTTTAATCTGAGCAGATAACGAGCTCGCAATTCTATTAGATGAAACATAGCTGTGTGAGGTTAAACACAGCCGGTCGCCCCCGCTGCACCGGCGCGCTTTGCTCGCTCGGTGCTATAAAGCAATCAGACGTGTTTATTATATTAGCGATATTTACATGGCACTAAGTGTGACTATAAAGGTTTAAACATATGTATGTAATAATATAGTTCTGTAGACTGAGAAAATAGTTATAAAAATATTGAATACTTGAGGATTTTAAAACTAGTTTATTTCTTCAGTGTATTTCTCGAACTAGACATAGAAATGCATGAAGAGTAATAACAACAATTGTAATGTTATAATATTACTAGGTAGGTATTATGTATGTACCAATTTTGTCGCACACTACCTACACATTTATTTCTGCTTGGTCCAATGGTTTATTGGCAGAGAATGACTATAAGGCATATTTCGTACTTTCGTGCTTAAAACTACCGGACCTGAGAAAAGTCATAGCCCTTCCGAGACGGAGCATAGCAAGGAAAATAAATATCACCTCATACTAAAACATTTGGTTTGGGTACATATTAAGTTACTCAAGGCAATACTACCAAAATATACTACAACAATAACTCTCCCAGCATTCAAGTTCATTTTAAAAGCATGTTTAAATACATCACGCGGAGCAATAAAGCTATCAAATATTTACTAATCTGGAACGGTGAGAGCGAACCCCTTCTGCGCGCCGCTCATAAAATAAATTGAAATAGTCACGCCGCCCCCCGAATTAAAATATTCAAATGGGACGCACGCGCAAGAAAATTGAAAATTGTCGTCTATCGTCCGCAAATGAAACCTATAACTTCTCACATACACTGCTGGCCGGAATTACATTTTTATTCGACTTTTTAGTCACAATGTTTTTGCATGTCGCCTTCATCAGCCCTTCGTAACTGCACTACTGGACATAGGTCTCTCCAATTGTTCGCCACTTTGCTCGATCATGGGTTTCAGACTTTTAAATATGTACCTACTTAGTTTGCAAAAAAAGAAAACTATGATAGAACTTTTAAATAGATTTCACAAATAGTTATCCGGTCAAATCAATTTTATGATTGATTAAAACTGTTAATGTCATCGTAGGTAATTTTTTTGTAAAGGTTGTTAAATAAGTATAACATATTTTGGTGCATTATTGTTATATTACACCAAAAACGAGAGAGAAGCATGTAATTATTGTATCTTACGTAACGTTGTACTGCAAGATACTTTTTTTAAAAGACACACGTTAATGAAAAAAGGGAAAATTAAATTATTATTTAGCGTGAGCATAACAGTTTCACTGCACTCTAGTGTACGATATGGAAAGCGGCAGTTCCGATACGCCGCCGAATAATGCCATAAATGGTCTTCACTTTTATGACTGTAATTTGGTTCAGATACAGAATTAGTATTTGTTTTATGCAAGAATAGCTTTAGTGGATTGGAACGTGATGTTTATTTTGTTTAGGTATGCGTATTATGGAGTTCTAAGAGATATTTTGATCTTTATTACTGGATTATTTTGCTATTAAGATATCACTCTACCAAGTGGTCATTTATAGTGGAGGAAGACGTGTGGTTAAGATTTTCAAAGATAGTTCCGCAAACGATTTACTTAATGACAATATCGATACCTTTATTCTGGTAACACTTGACATAGGATAATTTCCGGATGGGTTGATAAGATTTACGACGTCAGAAGTCACTGAAAACTACGTACTTATAAACAAATTGATGGTGTAATTCATTACTTAAGTAGAAATTTTTGTTTGCATTTTATATAAATTACCAACTGATCTGTTTCGATGAAACAACGGATGCAACGTTTGTATGAAGCCCTCGGTTCGTGAGTGCTATAATCCTCGTTAAAATTGTATATCAAAGATTCACTATTGACAACAAAAAAGTTTACAATTATAAAATTGTCTTGCTCAAGCCTCAAAGAAAAAATTAAATGAACTTTTAGTACAGTCGCATTTTTATATAAAAAAAAACAACGAAGTCAATGCTACAGCTGACGACTACCCCGACTTCCTTACTGGTCCTTATTCCGTTACAATAAGGCGTATATTAGGTGGCGTCAGGTATTCCGAGGCTCGGTTGAAAGTTCGTGGGAGAGTAGGGGACCGACGGTAGTGGCTTCCGTTGTTTTGCGGTAGCGCTGATTCTGCGGTTTCATTTCGCGTAACTTGATAGACACGCGTCCAGCTCGCACATCCTTGTAATCTACACAGTGGTGGGCTTTGTCGATACATACGTGTAAATATTTTAACGGACTACAATAATTTGTACGTCGAGTGTACGAAAACGTAATTCCGCCGCATTTCGACGATGCGTTGGTCGAATATTTTTGTCTGGCACATTAACCACAAAACTTAAGTTTAGTGGATTCTCGTGTACATACAGTAAAAGTATTAATCTATTATGTCTATTCCGATAAGGGTACCTCTTGGTACCTTTACTTTGCCTAGTTCTAAGTAGTTTTAGTGTGCAATTAAGCGTATCTATATCTTTTACTAATGGTTTTAATACCTATATTTTTCAGTCTTTCAATAGTCGTCAAACCTTCAAGCTTTGATCAAGAGAAAGAAGCCAAATAGAGTTTGTAGACGTGTTGGTAGAAGTGTTATTTAAACGTCTTTATTAATTGTTGTTTTTATGTACACAGATGCCTGAAGCTCATAACAATCGTAACAAAATGCCTTTGAAAGCGGTATAAAGTACAAGTGTCTGACTTGATACGACGATAAGTTGTTTTTATATTACTTAGACGTTGGTGTTATGTAGAGTACCGTAAATGACAACTTGCTTGGATCTTGTACATCCTTATGTTATGCCGAGTAAGGTCGATATTTAAACAAGTTGATGGTGGTAGCCTGATGTGGTACCGACTGTATTAACACTATAGCATTACAATATTATTTCAAAATACTTTTCTGACGTATTAAGTTATCATGTTTACGACCCGCATTTAGGTCACGGTTCCGCTCATTCGTAAATTAAATTTATTTCAGTACTATGTATACTTAAATATATAAAACAAGTAAATGCTACTCTCGTGTGCATCGTTAATGAAACTGGTAAGTATGTGAATTTTCTTAAATGTCCTAAGTTTTGATTTGTTTTGCACACTTAAATAATATTATCCAATCATTATGCAGGCGTTTATAGGGATCTTGTAGGTACAACAGTCGTCAAGGCCAATCACAACACATCATATGTGATGATGTATGACAGCGCGTCAACAATTTGATGCAGACTGGACGCACTACCGGCAAAGTTGCCTCCTAATTTTGTCCACATAATATGTTTTGACAGCAGTGATATCTGTTAGTGAAATTGTCTATATCAATTCCAGCAAACATAAGAAATCTAGGTAGGTATTACAAATAACGTTAATGAATGGCTAACAACAAGTTGTGGCTTTGTTTTCGCAGGCTAACAGCCAGGATCTGCGCAACAACCACAACACAAGTTTCACCTAGAGAACAATGGCATCGAGTGTTCGATAAAATAATCGAGCGATCCGCATTGGGTTTAAGGTGGCAGCGTCCGGTGGCGCACCCGATACCCTGGGAACGGACCGTCTTCCGCCGAGGCACGACCTTGGCCCCCTGCCGTCCTAGCTGGTCAGCTAATGCTCACAAAACTGAAAACACCAAACCAATTACCGCTTTTAACACCACCCAATTTATCGAAACGACTCGCCAACCGACCGACGCTCTTTATTCATTTCAACGCATTTAAAGATTTAAAACATTTGCTTCCATTCATAAAATTATTAATGTGATCGTAAAATTGGGCAAATTTTATTGTCTCGAAGGCATAATGGGAAACTAATGTAGCGTGTTATTACTCAGATCGGTTGTAGCCGTAAAATACGAGTGTTTGTGTCGAGATGCGTCGGCGCTTCCCCGCGCTGTTCCCAGCGGAAGCCCCCTCTGCCATTTGAATATCAAACATATTCGGTGATATTTCATTGGAGCAGTTATGATATGCTTCCTGTACGTTTTTATTGTACGTGTATTCAATGTTAACAGTGATATGTTAATCGGCCCGGGTCAAAGATCCCGAAATTTGAATCACGACGACCTAAACTTAATGTAAGTAGTTGAACAACGACGCACAGTGAACATATACGAAATCGGTGATCCACTTTGCCCGTTTTTTAATAAAGGTATTGTTTCGTTTCGTCATTGATTATGAATAACTTATGAAAAAAAAACCAAAACTATTGTATGCAAATAGCGCGTAGTTCGCCTAATCCGGCCTCTATCGAATCGGTGGTTGTAGTATGCAATTATTTATCGGTTTATGAGTGAAGCGGCTGGTCTCGTTCGGCGATGGCAATCGGCGATTCCCCAGAAGCGCACAGAGCGCAGTTTGTTCGCCGCATCACGGTCAGCGAGCGCAGTGCTGATATGAAATTATTATAAGAAACAGATGACTTCGGAAACTTTACAACGAAACATTTCAGTACAATGCGATGCTTAACATCGTACTACACATATTACATTCTCGTAATTAACCGCTTCAGAGCTTACGAGCTAATGCAATTCCGTTAAACCGAAAATTCTCACAGTACCTACTGATAGATCGACGGCAAGATAAAGAAAAAATGCCGATTGTCCAATTTATCACACGACAGTTAAGCATTCGTGGACGTCCGACTAATAATTGGTGGCCAAAAACGCGTGGTGGCCGAAGCATTTTGGATAAAGGGAATAAATATTAATAAAACTGCACGACTGTCATTCTTTTCCTGAGAAAATACGCACGGGAAGGAGGAGACAATATGCTTTTGTTTTTCTTTATTGTTATCGCCGTAAAACATTTAGCGGGCGCTGGCCTATAAAACACGTTATTTTGTGTGACAAAACGTCGGGTTTCATGAGAAAATATTGACCCGCAGATAGTGGAATAAGCGAATTATTGGTGATGAGTCTCGCGGAACGGAACCACGGTTCGTAAAAACATTTTTCATTCGTTTTGTTCTCTGCGGTGACAGGTTAAAAATTACACGTGAGTTCAAGGAGGGGCAGGAAATTCAGTGTTTTTACAATCAATTGTCAATGTTGTCATGATATGAGGATTTGAGGTGAGGAGGTAAGGAGAGATAGAGATTATGTACTTTTTTGAAATATGAATATGCACTAACTGTAATACTTACTTGAATTTGAGAAGAATAGTTTAATCTCATAAGGCCCAATTTCCTCATAATATGATTCAAATACCAACGTTTTATCTGGAAGTTTGGGACTTAAGACTTTAAGTTTGGAACATATTTCGTGTCAAAAAGTACAAAGATGATCTATGATTGTGACAATGAAAGGAAAATGTTTTATTTTTCGTTTCAAGGAATACATGTTTTTTTACTAGAATTTCTTCACTCTACCCGGTTACATAAGTGTTAAGATTGCACTGATATAGCTAGAAACTTCATCGTAATCTGTTGTTATTTACGACTTTAGACATCTTTCATTGTAAGCAGGTCCATGTCTGACGCACACAGAGTTGCAGCCACAAACAATGGGCCATCCAACGCCTTGTCCGGAAAACCTTGACAGTCGCACTGAAAAGACCATAGGAGGCTAACAGACCTGGTAGATAAATGCTAGAAATAAATTAGGGAAGAAATTTATTGCATGACTTTTTGCTGCTTAGTGAGTCCTTGAACACGATTCATTTATCAGGTTACGAAAGCCAAATTTTAATAGCTTCATAGAGTTAAATATATAATATTCGTAGCAGCAAATACTACAAAGTACAAGCTGAAGATATAGTAAAAAACATAAATTAAACATTCACATACATTGCTCCGACCTCATATCATAGGTATCACTTGATACCTATTTAAACTACCTTCCGTTTACCACCACAAATACACATCCATCCACAGTAGACGAAAGTGGTTCACTCCTGAACTTATCGTCCATATGATAATGTGACGAACGATAAATTGGCCACTAATAAGATAATTGGCCGTGCTCTATACCCACGTAAATCAACATCTTAACAGCTGTGTGACTGTGTGCCACCGCTATTCGTTCCCGAACCCGTAGTGTAGCCAAATCTAAAAAAATCTATTGCAACTGTAGCAGTCACCTTTCAAATAAGCACATCAGGAATTAAAACTATACAGCCTTTTTCAGCCTGTTTGGGGCGATCGTAAATAACTCTTAATCTGTGTGTGTTCAACCCACGCTAATTAATATTATCTACCCAAAGTTAAAATTTGGTCAAATTATAAAACATACAATGCCTGCTTGTTCCTTTGATTTATGAAGCTCACTTTGAACAGAAAAATATTTTTTCTTTATTATGATTTTAAGTAGATACTGTTAAATGCACATAAAAACAAAACATTTACAGAAAAGTACTATAGACATAATTTAGTACAATGTAGATTATCTCAATCGCTGGTAGCAATCTTCTTAAGACTGAGGTAGTTTATTTTAAAATCTGATTTTTATCTACTCTATCAGTTATTATAAAACAATAGATTGCAATATGTACCTGTCTTATTAGTATTTCAATCAAACAAAAAAAAAACAAACCTCAATACAATCATGGCCACCCTATAAATTGTATGATTCACTTTATTGTTTGTAAGTTTTGGAGCGATTTAAAGTAAACAATCAATTAGTGTTAAATTACAGGCCAGCCAGTAATAGTCGGATATTTATTGTCATTGAAGTATTTTATAACCGTTTTATTAATTTAATTGATATTGATGAGGTCCATTGAAGAGTGAGTGGGTTGATAAATTCAGTAACCACCCGGGCATAAGTATAAAGGCCTTTTGTGTTCGATTGCATTTGAATATTTATTGAACAATTGATGTTCAACTGTTTCAGAGTTGGCTTGACAATCAAAATATTACATTCATTTTTGTATCATTAAGATACTTAATTGTTCATTGATGCATAAATTGTAGTCAATTATTAAAGTACAACTTTTTTATAAAGTAATATGTTAATACTATATTTAAAATATATATCGCTAAGGTTCTATTGTTTGTTAGGTAACAGAATATATATACATACTATACATATTAGTAAATTTAATTTTAGGATATACTGACACATTAAGTATTTAAGGATAGTTCTAAGGTTGTTTAAACAAATATATTGGTGTACTAAACAATCCCGTTGTAAGTATTTATCTAGTAATATCTAATTCACCTTCATAATTCGTAATTTAAGGTTAAATTACAGAATCATGGACGTTTCGGTTTTTCTACAAGAAATCTATAGGTTGACAATATTAATATTAAAAATCTACTCAACAATATTTGAATTCGGAAGCAAAATTAATGATTCCACTACCCATTGAAAAACGCTGGTGCATGAAAAATATGAGTATTCCAATAGATAAACTAGTTCCTAGTAATGTAGAATACAGCTCAAATGGTGTGTATCCACGGCTCACAATAGCTCCGCGAATCGTTACCATAAAGTATGAAAATTAGCCATAAAGGAAAGGACGACGCGACATAAAAATTGTAATTTTCATGTGGAGTCAGCTCCGCTATGACAATTCGCGGCGTTCCGATACCATCGGCATTATTTGTCAACGCTTCACTGCGTCACAAATGCTTTTTGGGTCAACAGTTGATTGGGAAACGATCTGTCCATGTAGTAAAATATAAATAATTTGTTTGAAACGAAATGAGGGCCATTTAGAAACATGAGGGTAATAAAACTAGTGCGTGTCATGTAAACTCGGTCGTAGGCCTGTGACTGGCGCGACCAGTTCACGTAGAGCTCTGAACCTTCTCCTTATGCTCCGTCTGAGGGCCTTTGGAGAATGCTCCGCGGGGGACGGGGAAGACCAAGTTAATTTATTTAAGGCACGAATATCGGCGGACAAAACGTAACGACGAATTAGCATTCTATA
Organism: Conogethes punctiferalis; assembly: GCA_031163375.1. Taxonomy (NCBI): domain Eukaryota; kingdom Metazoa; phylum Arthropoda; class Insecta; order Lepidoptera; family Crambidae; genus Conogethes; species Conogethes punctiferalis. The sequence goes on from CM062080.1 coordinate 11,711,940, forward strand.
CGTAGATGGACGTACGTGCGGTGCGGGCAACGCTCATATTATAATATCCTTGTTTTCGACATAAATGTAGTTATTGCATACGTAACATTGCGATTGCATACATCTCTGTGCAATGTAATGAGCGAATGACATCAACAAACACTTGGTAACTATTCTCTAATACGCATTTTGATTTGCATTCAATTTGGTAAGCTACTTATTTTCTAGATTGTACCTAAAAATAAGTAGGTACCTATCTCAATAATAACATGGGATAAATTAGGCTTTTTTTTAAATTACACTGAAATCTATTACATAATGAATTTTTGGATGACAAGTGACATTATTGTTATGACACACGAAACATTAAATTTGGTTTCAGTATTAGTGTTTTTTTTTTATATGGTTATTGATAAAGATTGTTTATGGTCATACATAAGTCTGTATTTTGGAAATTGTGAACAATATATGTAATAACACTTTTTTGTTTTCTCTTGAAATGTAATAGTTAAGTGCCTTTATTTTTAAAATCGAATTTCACCATTTGTACCTAAAATAATTAAGTGCTCTTTATGCTGAACACCATGATAAAATATGCAGAGATTTGTGATTTCAAATAAATGTAAAAGTTTTAATTAACTCGGTGCTCTGGCCGGTGTGACAGACAGATTAATTAATTCACAGACTGTAAAATTGCTCTATGTTTTTTTTAGAAGTCTGCGTTAAATTTTTGTATTGAAGTTATATTTATTAGTAATGTCTGGCGCGCTAATTAGTAAGAATGCTATTAGTGAGACTTGAGAGAATAGGTTGTAACTACAAATTTTTAGAGCACGATTTAAAATATTCAGTTTTTGAAGTTCAGACTCTATTAAATTTTATTACCATCCTCTGAATATTAAACAATAAAACTTTTTTTAAAGACTTATTAAAATTTAAAAGCTTTATTAAAAACCATGTTAGAGGATATAAATATCCCCTGATTTTTTATTCATGCAAATTCTTGTAAAGAAAAGACTTTGCAACGAGGTCACAAAACATGTAGATTATGAAGAATAGCGTCACAAAATGATCGTTCATGAATATACTTATGATTTGTCTAATGAAAGTGAAATAAGTTTCATATGAATATATCTGAGCTGACCACATTGCGTGCCACGTGAGTTCGCGGAGGCAACAAGGAAACACTAGTTAGTATCACCGGGTTTAGTCGTGCTACTAAATTTTAAATTAATAATTAAGATTTTTAAAATACATTTTTGAATACGAGCTTTTAAAAAGATTTAATAAACGCGCAAAAATTATGAGCCAACTTCAATTCTAAACATATTCCGCAATAGTTACGTAGCAAACAGACAAATATTCGTATTCGTATCAGTGTATCAGTTAGATTGGAAGTACATCATTCCATTATGAATCTGTAAGCGCTGCGTTAGCGAACATTATCATATAGTTTTGTATTATCGGAACTTATGTTGCGTCTGTTATTACGTTCTATCCGCGTTTCAAACTGACGCCTTGTTATTGTATTTTTGATATTGAATAATAGGTAACATTTCAAAAACGCTCCTCGGTACGTTACCTCCCCGTCTGCCAAAACGTCTGAATATATTTTGTAAACATTATTTTTCCATTATTGAATGATATTAAATATTTAATTTTGTGAAAATGTTAAGTTAATCAATTATTTAATTTTTAACGAATCACGCCCTAATTTGTTTGTGTGTGACAGCCCTTTAAGTGTATTTTAATTGCAATACCCTGCCGTGCCTATACATAAAATATAACGGTAAAGTTATGCACAATTAGAAATATAGCACTTATGTAGGTACGTAAGCACATACTCTTTAGCCGAACAACGAGCACGGCAGATCTCGTTTATTAATCAGTATTCATAGCATTAGTGACAAAATTAAGTTGTAAATCAAGAACAAAATTAATTTCGTATTGCCGTGGTAACGGTCCATATATCATGCAGGGCCCGTAGATCATTGTCTTGCATTCTGGTGCTAATTAATTTAACGCTTTCTTTTTCATAGCAAACAAGGGGCAGTGAATGAAATTCCAAAAAGCTTAAATGAACGTGTAGTGTATAAGTTATCGCAGTGCTCATTAAGCGAATGCCACTCAAGGGACGCGCACTTGTCGCATTCGTATATCGATTTAACATCGATAACGTATACCCTGAAATTATCAGGCTATAGGTATATGATCATAGCTACACATAAGCCCCTTCAATTGTTCACGTCTTTAATTGGGTTTCTCGCATACAGCACATGCGAACCATTTTGTGCAAATCGTCACTTTACCTGGTTTGAAGACGTCCTTCACTAGGTACGTTTAAAAGAAGTGGTTGCGGCTAAAATGGTCTCATATTGTGACAGCCTACACCATATGACGTCGCGCAAGTCTTAATTTTTGATTATTACAATGGCATAGAGAATAACAGACTATATTTCTGGTTTAGTTAAGATTCCTTCCCTCTGAGTTATATCAGAAGGGAAAATCAGCATTTCAGCCTTCTTATTTAGAACACTACGGAAATATAGTCGAATTCGATATCTATACTTTGTCTTTCTGTAACCTTAACAAGACCTAAACTGTAAAGACACGATAAAAACAAATCATCATAAGTAGATATCAAAATCTAATATGTTTCATTTATATTTTGATAAGGGGGCTGGAGGGCCTATTTACACATTTTATTTATATAAGAGGGAAGGAATCTTAAGTAAGCTAGTAAGATACTCGTAGTTTGTTGTTCTCTATGGGGTTGGTAGACTAGAGTACCCTCGCACCGAATCGACATTCTCCGTAGTATAATGAATATTTGCAATAGTCCCATCACTACGCGAAGCAGGGTGCAGTGCGCTTATGCCGACGTAGCGCCGTCAAACTAGCGCTACAGGATGTTTGCTAGGCACCTGTATACTACGACTTACGAGCACCCGCGCATGTAACGTCGCCGGTGAAATTAATTACGACTTATGATACACCGAATTCTATATAGAGATTAGTGATGGTAGTATGCAAGCATATTAAGAACTTCAAATAAACTGTAACAAATAATACGAGTTTGATTAAAAATACTACCGTATTTCATTGACACTATTTTGTACTTACATTTTTTTTTCGTTTTAGGAAATCTCAAATGCAACACTAGAAAACGATTTAAGGTCTCTAAAAATGACCAAGAAATATACAATCCATTCTTTCTTTACAAATAATAATTTATTTTATGTAAAATGTTTCCAAAACGAGACCTTATGGGTCACGTTATCAAACAAGTTGCCTGATGCTAACCAAGCTTCTGATGCTAACCAACCCTACATGTTAGTAAAAAAAATATGTTTGGCCATTTCTTTTTAAATTAATGTGTAACAGTGAACAGGTACAATTTTCAAGTTACGACAATGTGAAGGTAGTTAGTAGCTAGCATATTAAAATGTCGTAGACAAACTCTACATCTTTATGTTATGAGACTGTTCTGCGAAATCTATATCTAGAAAAAACAAAGGTAATCGATACAATTCCGATGTTTAAAACAAATTTTCCTGAATCCCATAGAGAACTCTAACGTTCTTCATTGCCATTAGGTAAGTACTCCACAACGGAGCACCATCTACGCGCTCCACAATAGAAACAGCCATCTGACACGTTTTAACATGTTCGTATGATGTGTGGTTAGCGCAGCGTGACAGGCAGGCGTCATCTTGTGATATACTCGGCACATTGTGTGGTAATTTTCCCGGTTAATTGCCGTACCACTGCGGTCCCACACGGAGGAATAATTTATGAAGACACCTCGCACGGACACGTTTTAAACGGCCATTTATCATCATTAGGGACAACAAGTCATGCGTTTGATGTACGGACATACCGATTTCAGTTCGGCTGTTAGTTATGATTCATGTCTTAGACCAAGGATCACTGCTGTTTAGGCCGAGCCAAAGCGCAAAGCAGCGGTGATGATTTTCAAGTTCCAAATACATAGATAGTAGTTACGTATTCGCACCAGGGTCGGCGCTCTAAGAAAGAATCTATCTCTTCCTACTTCTTATCAGCTTTTCCTATAAAAGCTATACGCGTACCTACGCGTATATTGGGTGTATACTACTTATTTTGCACATAAACAAAAATTCTACTTAGTACCATCAGAAACATCCACGGATGTGGTCGTTTTTTTTCTGTAACCCATACCTTATCTAAATTTAGCACAGAATTATTACTATAATGAGTAACATAATATATTGGGTTCTGTTCTACGAAGCTGTGAATCACAGGGGCCCTTCATTGATTTAAAGGACATAAACTTCACCCGGAAGTGTCTCAGTACGTCAGCCCTAAAACACGTGTTAACAAACCTGATACAATGAAAGCAGGCTATTATCCGCTTGTATGATATTTTCAGAGCTTTCTGGTATTTATAATATTAATCCGAATTTATTTCCCATAATATTCAATTTGTTTATTCAGAAACAATATACCTACATTGTGTTTGAAATTTTTACAAAAAGAAAAAACAATAATTACATATGTGCGTAAGTGATATATCATACTAAAAAAAATGCCAACAATATTATTATTAAAAATGATTATGTAATGTCAATTAAGCTAAAAATTTTAAATCAATAAAATTAGTGAAATAAAATGTCATTAATATTAAAATAACTTACCACTACCAATATTGTGCCATAGCTCTTTGTTAATACTTTTTCTGTAAATGATACAGCTTACACACATTCCATGTTAGCCAAAAACAAATATAATTATACTATATTACTATCATAATTGAATAAGCTTTTCAGGACTAACAAAAAACAATATTTTTACTTACGATGTTTGTATGAAAGATCATAGACAAACGAACGCCTAGGTTTGTTTAATAGTTTCGTATAGTATTAAATTTGAGTAACATCCTTTATGTATTTTTATCATTTATAAGAATTGCATGCATGTCGGTTACTAAAATTGCAAGGTGCCATAAAAAAGTTCACAGAATCAGCAAAGATTAATGGAACATTGATTAATTTATGTTTCCGAAGGCGGCCTTATTTGGCCACATTCTACCTCTCGGCCACTTTAAATTCAGAGAAGACGCGCAAAACTTGCTTATTGGGATTCAGTTCGAGTATAATTACCGTTGTGTGATAAAATAATCTAATGTGTGAATAAAATTGTGGAAAAGTTGTCTTGTAAGCACTTGGTACTTTTTTCATGTTGAAAAAGACCTTTTTCACATTTAGTTTAGTACTATACTAAAATAAATGTGAAAAAGGCACATAACAAAGCTATTGATTACACAATATGTGTAATCCCTATGTTTCGTAGTGAATACTTGGACAGGCGTTGTCCTGAACAACAGGCGTTGTCCTGAACACCCTATATAATAAGTAAGCATAATTATTAAATATCTACCCCAAATTCTCGAACCAATTTAGAAATAATAAAAATGGTTGAAAAATCCTACCCAAATAAACAACTTAGGAATGTTTTCACTTGATTTCATATTCGGTTTTACAGTAGGTACACTTACTTATGCTATCTCATGTGATATGTATCTACATCGTTATTTGAGTACTTTATTTCCTAAACGACTACTGCATAGCCTGATTCTTAGCACTAAACTGAAGGAAAATACAATTTATTGTGTTGAAGTAGACATGCAAATTGATTCTCATAACAATGTCAGCGGGGCTAAAAAATCAGATACATATTAAAACGACAACTGGTATACATATTAAAAGGGTCGACTTATACATTTTTAATGTTCAACGTCAATGATTGTAATATTACTTGGTACAAATGTAAACATCACAAAGTTTGCTTCGAATAATCAAGAATCAGATGCCTATTTTTGGCGTTGGAGGTTTATTCGAATTCAGTAAATACTGATCTTGTCCCGGAGCAAAAGTTCAATCACTTATTTACTAGCGGAGTTTTCAAAATGTACCTGATTTTTGAGGCTCTTCGATATTTCGGTATTATTGCAAGCTCACGAAAGCGTCTTCCGTGAGCCGTGTAACAATAGTGTCCGTGAAAGTTTTAAAAAAGTACAAAATGTTCAATGTTGGGTAGAAACTATATTTCTGTTGAGTACAAGCACGTAACAGGTATGTTCTGAGACATACCCCCCGTGGTCTTCAACTGGTACTCAATAGTAGGTTATAGGGAAACCCTTAGTTATAACTATGTGACGAGTTTTAATTAGCGAATATATTTTATTTAAAAATAACCTATGTTAAAGATCATTGGCACCATCCGCAGTAGTGATATTTACAGATATTTTTTTATTATTATGTAATTAAAAAACTTATCTACGTCTCTAAGCATTAACAAAATTACGAACAGGATATTTACTTGTTGCACTTGTTTCATGTACTTCACGAGGCACTTAATCTACAATACCCATCCATCAAACCCGTTTCTTAAAATTCCATTTCTCTTTCGCTATGCATGACACATATTTTAAGAAAGAATTTTAAGAGAATCGATTAAATTAATCATCAATATTAATAGCCACATCTACGAAACATTCATTTTCTTTTTCAGAGAGTAAAGCCGTCCATAAATTATGTGATAAAATTAAATGACGGCACACAACAAAAGTCGTCTCAAATATGAGATGAGTTAAATCGCAGTTAACAACATAATGCGAGCTTTTAGACTTTTTGTCACACGGCGCCACTGCGGTATTTCCTGCTACCACGTACAGCAGAAAAAATCCTTACTCATATACCACCTTCCGCTTCTCATTTTAGAGTTCAAAATAGACCTACAACTCTTCAAAATATTCAGGCTTACTAACGTGGTGATTAATTGTGTTATAAAATACTTTTATACGAGCATATCTGTTGTTATGCTGAGTCGCATCATTTTACGTCCACAATAGAACTATAGCGGTGAGATGGTTGTTTTTCCTCGTACACTCGCTTATAACTAAGCGAGTGCATTAAATAAATGATGCATCTACAGGATAAGATACAAGGAAATGTCCAATTAGGCAGCGCTAGACATCGTAATGCGATAATTCTGCGAGCTCAATTGATTTCGCGTCTGCAGATAAACAGCTGGATGTTGTCTGCGGGGCATGTTATCAGATCGACGTGGCGGCGTCGCGGGCGCCGCACCGCCCACCACGTGGGAAACCAATACGCACTAGGAAAATACATAATAACTCTGTGTCCTCTATAAGGTCAACTATTAACATTTAAATTTTAGTAATTCACCCATTTAAACCGTATAAGTTTCGGCTTCTATGCAAACAAACAAAAAGCATACGCTTATGCTAATTTTTATGGCTATTTACGAAGCGTATCGACTTTAAAAGCTAAGCGAACGTTGCGTTCTGGCATCATATTTAACAACTATAAAAAACGTATATGGAGCAATATGTGCATAAATGTCAATATTTATCCGGTGAGTGGCGGGGCGGAGAGCCGGCGCGCGCACAGCGGTATACCTCGCGTTATAAAGTCCAGCATCGTAATTGTCGATTAATTATCCCGATTTCAATAAAACATACGCCATATAGATGATATTGTATAATTTTAGACGATAAAATGACACTAATAAGGCGTAACCGCTGTGCAAGTAGAACTTTTTACGCGCGCACGACGATTCCGTAACGAAATCGTGAAAAGCCGTTAAGGAAATATGATTGAATTACGTTCCGTTATTTATGGTTACTACGTAAACTAATATGTAAAAAGTGGACTAGTACTTATAGCCATTTCTTGTACGACACAAGGTAAGCAACCAGTAAATGTGTCGGCCGATAGTGGAATAGAAGACATCAACTGCGTTATTGCCATCATGGAATTCCAAGCAGGTATACCTACCTACTAAGAATCTACCGTTTATCTATGTCGTCGTCAAAGTAAGAACTGAAGTATCCAACAAGGTGCAATGACAACATGATGTATTTTAGTAACTAATAATTTGATACAGATTCTAAGCAAGGGCACCCTTTCCATTCAGAACTAACGTACATTCATGTAATGAACATTTGTACGAGTATGTGTTCTGTGTCTGGGTGTTAAAGTTGTATTGAATCATTATTATTGTGAATCGTTCGTTCACAACCTTCCTTGCTTCCAAGTTTCTTGAACATTAGTGTTGTTTAAGCTACTTTGAGATCAGATCAATGTGTGTGGTGTTCTTTGATATTTATAAGTCCAATGAAACCAATCTTCAGTTGTTAAAGCGAGAATGATCTAGACACGCGGGAGCGTATCAGCCAAGTTTCGTAGAGCCGGCAAGCAGTATTCTTCTTTTTTATAGTAGCTCGTCATAATGGCTTCCCTACGCCTTAAGGAAAGCGGAAGAGAAGCCCAAGTCGCTGTGACAACGGGCAAGTAACTGGTCTGTTACCTGTCAGCCACCGCCGAACCCTAACTCCCCACGAGCTCCGGAAACCCTACTCACCGGCAGAAACACGACCAAGAGGTCATTTGGCTGCGGTATTCTATCGGTTTTTTTTATAGTAGCTGGCTTGGCTTACCTACGCCTGATGAAAAGCTAAAGAGAAGCCCAAGTCGCTGTGACAACGGGCAAGTAACTGTGTGTAAGAGTGGAGGTCCTTCGCGGCGGCTCAATTCAAGCGAAGATTCGCTATGCCCTACCCCTCTTACCCGTGTGTAATAAGATAGACAATTCAGATGTGTAGTGGCCTATACATTTTTGGATCTGGCCCGCCTGAATTTTAAATCACAATACAATATGAATCCGTTTGTGTGAGAAGACATGAAGTATCAAAATGTATGTGTTCATTAATTCTTTCGTGCGTTAATAACGACGCATCACGTCTTCGGTTCACAAGGCCCAGGATCAGGCCCATTTATATTCCGTCAGCTGTGCCCGTTTAGATTTGGATTATGTTCGGTCATTGTAATTCAGCTAACGGGCCGTAATGTTCGCCTCATTTGGGAAACAACAATAAAACAATGTAAACTTAATGAGGATCGATTACGCGTTGTTTTCCCTAACTCTGTATTAGGGATTCACACTGTTTCATTTATTCATAACAAGCTTCCATCCGCAATATCGTTCTTATGAAATTACAAGAATTACTACGACGCACCAACAGAAAACATACACACAATAAGTACATCTCAGAAGGAAGGGGAGAAGCTAAAAACTAACTTTGTCCAGGTTTTCTCCTGTTGTAGCATCAGCTAAGCTAATTCCCACCATTCTTTTTTTATAAACTGGGTGTTATAAGAAAAATTAAGGGCATGAGTTTTATAAAAGTCAGCTAATGTTAGTACTCTATGTACCTAGTAGGTATCTATTGTTTGAATGTAATATACTTATGTACACCAAACGCGTTTGCATCATTACATCACGAATAAACAAGTTACTTACTGTATTTTCAGATATGTCGCGATCACACCACGAATCGGATTATATTTTCAAATCATCTTTTTGAATTTTAAATCTAACGCAAGTTTGTCGTCAAAGGTTTAGAATTGAATATTTTGAATATGACAATTTTATTTTAAATTTCAGGAGGAGGTACTACTTATAGGTATATCTTGATAAATATTATATATTAATTAATAATATTTATCTCTAGTATTACTTTTGAAATATTTACTTTACATAAAGAGTATTTTATATGAAATAACTGCACGTTACATTAGCCTTCGTTATTTTATGATGTACTTAATAAAAATATTATGAATACACTACCATATATAGAATAGCTCCTGTCGGTGTGTCTTAATGTTACTTTATTAAGCTTTTTACAAAGGTTGATACCCTAATTTACCTACACTAACACCTTATATTAATCATCAACAGTAAAATAATGGTCGCCTTAATGTTAATAAGCTCTATTATAAGGGAATGCAATGACAAAAGGACATTAAAGTGGACTGAGAGGGAATGACAAATTATAATAATAGGGCACACCTGCTATTCTTTTGATCCGACATTTCTCTCATTTATGACGTTAATTGAGCGGAATGCTCTCGTGTTAACAAAGTTTTGTACTCAATAAAGCACCGCATTCGAACAATACTGCATTTGACTCATATTTTTTGTATCACATAAATTCTCTTTCATCTCGTTTAATTTTAGATCAAACTATAGTTCTTACATTTAGATCATTGTCATTATTGTCTCAGTTGACTACACAGTTGTCGAGACAATGTCTTAATAATAATTTGTGCTGGTGTATTTTCGACTTAAGCGCAATGAGTTTTTGCTAGATTTTGCTTTGAAGATTATAATTTGTTGTGTTGTGACGTTGTTGGTCTTGTGTAAAGATAAATAATAAGCGGCATTGCTTACAGGCCGGTGTGTCGGTGTCGCGAGTCTCCGAATTAGTGAATTGCTGCGTACGCGCACGCGGCAGGTTTCGTCTAGCGCGCTCCGCCTCTCTCGCGCATTAATCTCCCCGCTCGAGATGAAGCGATATGCATTTATCATCATGTCCACGATTAACTTAGAGAAACTCTTTCTTTTGTGTCGATTCAATTATTATTTAAGCGATGATATAAGCCAATAGGCAGACACTATACGAAATAATAAAACGAACTTTATCCGCTTAATATTTTTTCTTCAGTATAATAGAGCGCGGATAATTGGCCGAATCAAAGGCCAGCCAGCGGTTATTCTATAGATCTTTACGGAATAAATTAGTCAGTCGTTAGGCGGTCGGCAAATATCTCAGAAATATTATGTGCATGAATAGCGCTCCATATGACGGACAGCAGAAAGGGCTGCCCTTTAGGTTACCTTGTATTATTTTGTCATTATTAAATTCCCCTGTCACGAGCATTCTCATTTCTCCCTAAGAAAATATTGTATGCAAAATTATATGACATTTGAATGAGCATACGAGGTCGCATTGAGATTTGTTTACCAGACGGTCGCAAAGAATGTGCTCGTCTACGCTCCCTTGGATGAATACCGCAAAATAAGTCTAACTTTGTATACTTATTCGAAGAGGAAACATCTCAATAAATAAATATCTATGCTTTCTAGTCTACACACACAGTTTTCTTAAAGGAAGGAAGGAAAGTACCTATGCATAAACCAGCGTAATTGGCTTCAGAATCAAATATACGCGGCTTTTCGTCTAGATACGGCAGATATTGGTTATGACAATGAAAAAGATAATCTTTTTACCCTCGTAACCAGATCAGAGAATCGACCAGAGAACCAAACCAGTCTTGGTTCATATTTGTGCAAATTTATTGTTTTGTTTTTAGATATTTTCGTCACTGCCGTCCGTCCGTCCGTCACATATATGGAGAATATTTTGAAAAATCTACAGATACCTTATCTATAAGGTGACTTAAACGAAAATTCTTCGAGCCAGAGGCTAAAATACATTAGTTTATACGCGCTTTCTATGTTCAAAGGTTTTCTGGAAGATTGCTCATGACTATAAGACCGGCTAAATTTGTAGTGATCGGCCAAGTAAATTTTGGTATGTAAAAAAGTATCCATCTATCGCACCCGAAATAATCACTGCAATATGAAGGACCATAGCATGATCATTTAACGTCAACTATACCTAACAAGGTGTTAACGAGTGCATTTGTGCCATAAACGAATAAAGTCTCTCCAAGCCTAATGGCGTGTTCAGCCATCGAAAACACTTATCAAGACCACTGTCACATCAAAATCAGTATCAAACGAATAGCTTCAATGAGCGGACCTCAGTCAGGCGGAATGGCTTCTTAAGGTCATAGCACATTTATACATCCATGGCAAAAAAAAATATCAAATATGGGCTTTAAATATTGCTCTTTAGATATATTTTGCGTGTTTTCTGATCGCTACGATATGTCCTTTTACAAAAGAGGTTTAAGAAGAGCTCTTTCCTCACGGTAGGTAGCAGCATTGTTGTGCCCCTGGCATTGCTGATGTCCATGGGTTACGGTTCAACACCAGACAGGTCGCTTGGCCAAAAAGCAATAAAAAAAATTACATTGGCATCATAAATTAGCAGCTCGTTGTCAGCGAGCTTAAGTACCACCGTCAGACTGCTCGGTAGTTGACGCGCTTACGGCTATCAGTCGCCGCTCATTCGATCAGTATACTGTTGCTGATACGCTTACTGAAGCAAGAGCGGTCGGCAGGTGGATAGCTGGCAGTCTGCTAGCTGTCGCCGCGTGCACTGCGAGCAGTCGTCTTAGTTTATGGCTGTTTTGGGTGGGAGCAGTGTTGGACCAGAGGCATACCTACATAGATCATATCACATTACGAGCTCTGACCCCACCCGGCAAAAACAATAAAATTCAAATATGCGCTTTAAATATTACCCTTAGGATATATTTTACAATGGCTTTATAAATTAGCGGACATCAGATGACAGTGAGCTTGCCGCCGTCAGACTGCTCGGTGCTAATGTGAACTATGTCTAAAGAGCAATATTTGAATTTTATTATTTTTGCTGAGTACGAGCAGGGCGGTAATAATGCGCTATGACCTTAAGTGTGCTATGACCTTAGCTCGTAACGTGTGAAACGAGGCGGGCACGAGAGGCCGCTGCCACTCGGAGGTAATCAGGCCTCAGCAGAGGCGCTATCGACGTCTCCTCAACAAGCCGCAAAATGAAATTTCTCGATGCCGTCAATCATTTTCCCCTCCGCGAGGTCGCCCGGTCTACAACTGACAGCTGCGAGGAACAAGTGATAGAGGTGTAGCGATTGGTTGTTACGTATTTTCTCACTAAACTCCGATTTAGTAAGAAAAAAGAAAGAAAAAAGTTTATTTAGTGCAAAACAATACATGCCGGTTTGAACACAAATAAACAACTATTTTTAGAGTTTGAGTTTTGATTTGTGTTTTTTATCCGACTTCATCTATTAACTAGTAGTTTTGATAAGGACTACTTACAACGGTTATTCCGGATTTAGAAGTCTTGATGTTCTCATGAAGCGATTCCAATTTTTCCATAACGAGAGGGTGAAAACGACGAGTAAAGCATAACAAAGAACGTGATACTTTAAAACTAATAGGTACTATAAAACTCAAGTAATGTAAAAGGTGTTCAATAATATATATCTAGAGGTCAAAAGCGATGTCTGTGCTATCACTAATTTAGTATCTAGACGTTGTCAAAGGAAGCGATGGCTAACAGCGACAATAATGTATCTGTTAGGTATTACATTTAGTGTTAAGTCAACTCTTTGGTGTGCAATAAAGAATACCTATCTATTCCCCAGTTTGATGCTAAACAATAATTAATTATATCATTACAGGCATGTCATAAACAAATTGACCTCGAGTTGACTCACTTAATACTACGTTACCGATCGCTCAAGACTTGGACTTCAAGCTAGAAGTAATCGAGACATTATTCCGGTCGGTGCGTGAACCCCGTCCGTACGGAGACGTACCGTGAGCTAGGCACTCGTGAGATGCGACGTCTCTCTCTCTACTACAATATCTGCTAACAATACAGACATACATCACTATTGGCGAAAAAAGTATCAAGTGTGTATTACTACAACATGTATTATTGACAGTATTCTACAATATACTTACGACACTCTGTGTTATACATTAGAAGAAAAGCATATGTACTTATTAAGATGGTAAACGTGAGATATGATGGCCCATACAAGATGGACTGACTACTTGCCTAGGGTAATAGGAAGCCGATGCATCTATGTTTCAACAATGAGAAAAGATAAGAAAAATGCTTTCACACTCAGACAGGACATCATAACAATAATAAGCAATGCAAAACGGCCTCAGTAAGCATTACGCCCGCGTAACAAGCGGCGCTGGCTTTCAGCGATTCCTACTGAGCGAAACCCACAGACAAGTGTTGCTAATATAAGAGGCATTTAAATTACAATGGACGTCACTAGGCTGATGATGATGACGATGATAATGACGATGATGATGAATTAGAAGTTAAAAGTAGAAATCAATATTGTTTGATTCATCTAATAGGCCTGTTGCCGTAAAAAAATGCACTGAGTCCGCCTTTTAGGTTGTTCAAAAATAAAAGACACATATTTTTTCATTTGTAAATTAGACCAAAAATGATAAAGATATAGCCCGTTCAATTTGTTGATGCCATGTATCTTTGTTATTTTTTGTTTATAATTATATACCATACCAATATATTTTTATAATCTAAAATACGGACTAAATATAATGTAACTATTTTGACCTTGGAAACATCCCTATTTTACATGTGGTACATAATATTTTAATCATCAATTATGTTAGCAATGTGGTCATTATGCTGTGTGGTGGTATTTATGTAGTATTTGATGATCAAGAAGTCTCAGAAACTGACTTGATGTAAGTATGAAAAGATGGATGTATAAAACAAGGAAGATCCACAGCAGAATTTGTAGTCCTCTTAGGAATTCAACTTTTGTACTAAATTATCTTAAGCTTAGATACCTTGTGTCGAGAGTCGTCACTATTAAAATGTTAACCCATAGTTCGAAATCTAGTGATTAGTGTAAATTGTCTAACGCATTATCATAAACAGCTTTTAACCCAGTAGTTCAACCCTAGCACCCGAGTTATTTAACAGAAATAATTTGCTGCACATAAACACAGATATCCAATTTTACATCATGAACTAAGTTTATATTGATAACTTAATTGCTATGATGAACGCCTCTGCGCATTAGGATATTAACAGTTAAATTAATAGACTGCCACTTTATTAATCATCGCTTTCGCTAGCCGGATAATTAAACGCATGAGTCCAATAAAAACAGAATGCTGTCGCAGATAGGGGCGCTCAAATGAAGATATTCAAACGAGAGAAACAAAACAAGAGCTTACAAATAATAGAAAATAGAATAATAACGTGTGACTTCTGTAAAATTTGTGTCTAGTTTCCTAATCTGTTTCAGATAAAGCTTTGCCACTAACTCTGTGGATAGGAAAAACTTGCACATTCTAAGGACAATTACAGTAACGAAACTGTCTAAATAGTGCAACAATTGTTAACTTTGCCTAGTCCTAAGTTTAACTTCGGGTGTGCATTAAAGAGTATTTATCTATTTTGATAGCTTAGGTACTTAAGGCATGATGACCCTTATCATGTGTCTCTATCTGTTAAGTTACGGTGTTATATGGTGGTTGCACTGCTCTCATAACAACTAGGATTATGGTCCTAGTAAGTCTCATCATCTAAAACAGAACAGTTTGGTAGCATTACAGGGTGGCTAAAGAAGAAGCAACAGTACGTAATACTGCGGTAGTGACGAGTATGTGACTGTTTAGAAAGATAGCTGTCACTACATTATTGGGCAATGGCTTAAACATGTTACCACATCAGGTTGATTTAAGGTGTATTTTACCAAAATCGCGTTCACACAAAGCCGCAGGCGCAGACGGAAAAATATTCCAGAATTGAGATTGATGTCGCGCGCATGTGCAGACGGCCTGTCTCTGCGCAAAACAACGCGCGCCAAATATAGAACTAATTTATGTCCATACTCGCCGATTATAGATAAAAATAACCACGTTACTCTCGCCTCTCATAATTTATACGTTTCAGTAAAGATAAAAGATTTACTATTAACTTTGATACTCGGCGCGGGCGCAACTTAGCGGCCGTTTTGTACTCGTTTATTAGAGGCGTGTCTGTCTGTATCTTAAGTGATATAAACATTAGGAGTGCGAGTATAAGTTATTAACTTTGTTGCCTTGTAATGTTTTGCTAAGTAATCAAAATGTTTTGAAATTTAAGTACGTTATGAACGAAATAACAAATGACAGAGATATAAAAAAAAATGGAAAGTGAAATTACATTAACATTACGAAATAGTCTTAGTCTGAGATGACTTATTATAACACCGGTTTCACATGCATTTCTAAAAATTATAATATATCTTTCTTGCTACAGTATTTTTTTGAAGGAACTTAGTTCCTCCTCAAAATCGTATTAACAATTTTTTCTAACACATCACAACATAATTTCATCATGATTTTAGTACTAGTAGCTATCATTCTCTACATTTTCACTAATTAAGATCTATATGCACATTTGTGAAAAAAAAAACAAATATCTGCTCCGCTACTTAACGTTACACGCAACTGTTAATGGTGTTTCAGAATGTATGAAAAGTATTCATCAGCCCATTACGAACGCATTACCAATAAATAATTAAAATAAATCCCATTTAAGGGTAGGCTCCCACGCGATAAGAGGTGTTATTTATACACCCTCGTCGCACAAAGGCACCGCTGCCAAATATCACCCATAAATATTGGACTGAGGTGTAATTTTTCACATACCAAGTCTTCTCGAGCGTCGCACCTTTAAAATAAATGCAAACAAAATTTAATAGGGAGAGATGCGCGGGATCGCGGGCTTCAGGTAAAAATAAACGATAGTCGACCAATCGCTGAGACATTTCGGTTCAAGAAAGTATTTCTGCTGAGTCAGCAGTCACATAAATCCGACACACAATTATTATTTAGTTACAGACACGATATAATTGGGCTGGTTAAAATGTATCCAGATTCTTCTATATTTAGAAGTTTAGTAAGCTTTAACTTTTTTAATCAGGTTCTAACTTAATTAGGTTCAGATTCGATTGTGACGCCATAAAACATAAGGCAACTAAAAATAGAGAAATAAAATTATTTTTTTTTTAAAAATTAAACCGACTTCAAAAAAAAACACGAATGACCAAAACTAAAAAGCGATAAATAACGTAAGTAATTCTATCCTTAATACATAATTATTTAAATACATATTACAATTATCACTTATTTTTGAAGTCGGTGCCAGCCTCTCGGTACCTAACGTAGACTGTCGTTGTATGACGCGCGCGGCCGGCAAATCCACACGACAATACACATTTATTTGTTTGGCTGGCACCGACTTCAAAAATAAGTGATAATTGTAATATGTATTTAAATAATTATGTATTAAGGATAGAATTACTTACGTTATTTATCGCTTTTTAGTTTTGGTCATTCGTGTTTTTTTTTGAAGTCGGTTTAATTTTTTTAAAAAAAATAATTTTATTTCTCTATTTTTAGTTGCCTTAATGTGCATCACCTTGAATAAAGGCTAATGAATGTCCTTAGGAGTTTTACTTAGGAATGAAAAACTTTGCTTTAAGTCAAGTGAAGATTTTGCGATCTAGAATCAAGCATATCACTTACCAAATCACCTGCCCTATTAGCCCTGCATAAGTACATACTACTACCTAGTTTAATATCGACCAATGTCAGTACTGTTCCCTAACTCCTAACCGTTAAGGAGTTCTGTGGCTTCATCATCAGCACCAGATGTTGACGCCCGGAAGCATATACCTGAGTAAAATATGATTACGTAACAAACACACCATATGAGCATACAATTTTCGGTTGTTGCCCTCAATTTCTCCAGGATCCCATCATCAGATCCTGGCTTGGTGATAATGGGACCACCTCGGAAGTTTCCTCTGTCGAACTGTCGAAAAATTTTTGAAATCCATCCATAATTGACGAAAATATCGGTGAACAAACATAAAAAAAAAAAAAAATATTATACATACAGACGAATTGAGAACCTCCTCCTTTTTTCGAAGTCGGTTAAAAAGACAGTTAATATTGATTGATATGCGTCCGGTAACTTTTGTTTAGAGCCATTATATAAATACGCCAGAACATAGTCGAGTCTGTTTTTCATACATACATGTCACCCACTGCAAACTATGGCACATTTTAGAAAAACTAATTCGACTTTGCAAACTAGCTAAGCTTGATAGGAGGACCGGCTACATATGCGCTATCTACTCTGCAAATTCTTACTACAGGAATTTTCAAGGAAATTTATGAAGAATAGAACGACCATGATTTCTTATTTCCAAACAATCGCAGCGTGCAAGTGGCACGATTTCAAGCGTTCGAATTTCAAATCCAACAATTTAAATTAGATTGCGCGCTCTTCTCGAAACGAGCGCTAGAAAATACACTCGAAACACGTATTGGATGTGGATCGCTCCGATGTATTCATATGTGACGTGCGCGCTGACCAAAACGACGTTTTGCAAACCATACACAGATTCTGATTCTGACACATCTTAGCGTGACGAGGTCGTTCTATCCTGAATACATTTCTATGGGTATGATCCTGTCTGTACAAACTCAAGAAAAATGCACTACAAACTATTTTTCATCCCAAATTCTACGTGAATATCGTTTATAATTTCGCTGATGTACGCAGCTAGGCGGGCAGAGTATTTATTTACGATTATTGGTTATGGACAGAGCCGGGCCGGTCCCGCGAGCCTCGTAACCGGACTTAGTCCGCCGGAGGGTGCCCGCTTGACGGATATATCCGTCTCCGGGGAATACTAAGCCGTTTGCGAAATTATGAATTGCTAACGGCCTTTGTTTAGAACTTAGTCTCGAGTTTTGGGGTAAACAAAAGACAATCTAATGCTGGCAACATGATGCCATTGAGAAACTTCATCCTATTAGGTTAGTGGGTTTATTTAAGGAGACAGAGGCAGAGATTGTGTATCATTCAAAACATTTTAAAAATGTTCTTAAGGAACTTAAACGTTTAGATAAATCAATCAAATACGTCGAGTGTCTTTCTAAGGTTCCATGGCTATCGCATCATTCTAACAACTTATCATGGGCTTCAAAGTAAAATATTTCTGCTAAGCTGACCTTCCGTGCCATGCTAGCCTGATGTTTTTCATAATTTCTTTGTTAATTAATTAAATCGCTTGTCCTAATAAATCTTTACAATACAGAGGAGGTTACAATGCAAATACATGTCAGTAATTAGATTTAGAAAGTAGAGTACACATATAACCTTGCATATAACCTACTAAGACTAACAACAATACATAAATCTTCTTAAATGTCTTACTATATCGACCTCAAGTTCAAGTCGCTAATAAAAAAGAGTAAAATACTCTTAAATTATTAAAATGAAATAAAATTAATTCCAAATAATCTACAATTCCAAATATTTATCCAATCGAAAGTGTATAATAAACAAATAAACAAGTCTATAAAAAGCTATAAATATTGCATAATACTTTTTACGACATGTTCGGTTCAAAACACATTGTATCGTAAAACGGTCCCGTAACAAATCATAACTGTATTTGTCACAAAATAACCTGGCTTCCATCAAATAATTCGATGGCAATAAAAAACGTATAGAGACATCGCACGAATTTGTAATAAAAGTCTCACCATAAATAACGATCATGAAATATAATACACCTGCAATCTTCGGGAAATGGGGAAATCATTTTCCGAGGGCGGGCGCGGTCCGGCGAGATATTGTTATAAATGTACTTTCTGAAGGACATAAATAATAATGTGGCACGCGGCGCTGGACGCCACGGAACAACGGCTCCTCAAGGATACAGTTGTTTAGGGAAATTTTGTTTTTCTTTTATAATAATGAGCTAGCTAGTTGCAATAACAATGCCTGATGTAGGTAATGAACAAGAATTATTAGTATTGTCAAATGTCTGGCTTAAAATTTCAAAAATATTTTTTCATTTATTTCCTAATATATACGTATCTTCATCATAATATAGGGATTCATTCTGTATTGTGTCTAGCTTAAAGTTAAATTTGAATGTTTGTGCTCTTATTGCGCAAAGTGAATTCGAGCATAGCTCTAACTTCCATCTTTGCATTACTTCAATTGTAAACAATCATGTCACTCGAGGTGTGTCTTTATCGGAATATATCTTTTAGAGTATAGCAAAGAAAGGTAAGTACATAATGTACGACAATATAAATTCTCATTCTCAAATGTAGCTTAAGAGTCTCGTTTATAAAAGCTGTAATTGTAATGGAAGGCAAATATTTAAAATTTGACATAGCAAATATATAGTTAGTAAGTATAGTATAACAACACTAACCAGCGAATCTATTCTGTTATTTAAGAACAAATCGATCGTTTATGATTACGCTCTTATAGCTCAGATTTATGTGTACGTTGAAAAGCCATTTATTAATTACACCTGGCCAATACTTCGGACAAAAGTGCCAGTATCGCTATTTTCCGCATAGAACGTGAGCCCGCGGCGAGGAGTCGCGGCTACCGTTGGGAGTCATTTCGTCCCGACAGCCTGTAAATTCACCATTACGCGATATGAAATATGTCTGCGCTCGCCCTGCACCGTTTACGACGTCCAGATACCATGCTGACCCCGCTGTCTGTGGATGGATTGCTGACGTCACAGCCTTGCCCTTGTAACGGTGACTTTTGACTCGAAGTGCTTTCAATTTAGGCGTTTTGAAATAAACAGTAAACGTGTGGCAGCGAGGCGCTCTTTGTAATGATAAACGCTAGCGCACCTGAAGTTATCTGGGCGGTTCGCAAGCGGCAGCCGCATTTTGAACGCCTAAGTTGAAAAAAGGAGGGTTTTAGGAATGGAAATCTCATGCTGATTTTGGTATCATAAAATATTTGAATACCGCATAATTATGGTCTATAACGGAATGCAGAACTAAAAATCAGGTAACTATAAAAGACCAACGATAGGTATGTTGTTTTTTCCCAATTTATTTATACTGGCGTCTTATTTACAGAATGTGACATATAACATGTACTAAAATTAACTACTTAGCTACATTCTCTTGTCTCGCAGTTACCGTTGGGAGTGATACCGCCCTGATAGCAGACACAGACGACAGTAAATTTACCATTACGCGATATTAAATATATCCGCGCCCGCCCTGAACTTACGATGTGGCCTCGTCCAGATATCGGACTGACCTATTGTGGATGGGTTGCTGACGTCATAGTACCTTGCCCTTGTAACAAAACCTTTTGACTTTAATAAGGAGATATATCTAAGTTTACGACGAGTTTTCATATGCTTTATTTCAATGTTTGGTGTCATGCCAAGAAGCTATGTATGAAGCTTATTCGCATGATACTTTATTAACGAGATTTTTACAATGTTACAGTGTTGATTTTTGATTTCCGACAAGTATATGATAAAGTTACGTAGGTCACGATAAAAAGCCTAATTAAAATACAGTTACGATAATGACAGTTGAAGCTTAAAATACAAAGCTAAATATCGTTTCAGTGCATAAAAAGATAGCTTTTTTTTTCACATTTTATTTGACTAACTAGCTGTGCCGGCGTCGTCGCCCGCGTGGATATCGGGTTAAAAAAATAACGGTCTTCCTTAAAATGGTACCTAAATTTTATGTTAGGTCTCTCACATTGGCGAAAACCGCATTCAAATCCATGTAGTAGTTTTCACGTGATGTGCGTTCAAACATACAGATAAAAATTTCTACTGTTTTCCCCACACTTCCCTTCACTGCTTTGCTCCTATTGGTTTTAGCGTGATCAAAAGTATACTATGACCTGCCCAGGAGTATGAAGAATAATTGTACCAAGTTTCATTAGAATCAGTTGAGTAGTTTTTGTTTCTATAACGAACATACAGACATACAGACAGACAAAAATTTTCCTGATTGCATTTTTGGCATCAGTATCGATCACTAATTGCCCCCTGATAGTTATTGTGAAAATGTACAGAATTTAATTTTAAAAAATGTATCTAAGTAAGTTTATCAGTTGTCTAGTAGGTACCCATAGTAGAAGCTTCGGCTTAGTTTGGGGCTAGGTGGCGCTGTGTGGCCCAGCGTGGCATGTCTTGGGTTATTTATTTATTTAATTGACCTCTCTACAGATTTATTATAAGTATAGATATATAGATAGATAGATTACATACCTTTCATATTAATCGGTGCCTTGAACGGCATTCCAGCATCCGGCATCCAGCATTCTCTGTCATGATGAAAAATTTACCAGTTCTAGGTATTATTCTAAATTTACCTTCAAATAAATTCATATTATATTATAGCTCCAGATTATTCTCATATAACCACAATATACACACACATATTTATTTATTTAAAGTTTATCGCACGAATTGGCACAAAAAGCGAACTTAATGCTAGGAGCAATGCAAAGAGCAAACTGTGTGCGGTAAGTATACTATAAAAAAAAAACCACATTATACATCCATAATTAAGTTCGTTTGCGTAACAACTAACCACATTACTTTGTAACCAGTGCAGCAATGATACTTCAACTTGTTTGTTGAAGTATCATCGCTGCAATCGAACGTGGTGCACAAAAATTGTATCTGAATACAAATTGCATCCGGCCGTCGGACAATTTTCCGAGATTCGGGTGCCTGTTTTCAAACATGTATCATCTATCTACCTTTTTTATTGTATTACCCTCGTCACGACTCTTTAAACGGTTACGAGAAAAGGTGTTGACTTGAGAATTGCTTGCAGGTATATTTTAGAGTCTGGGTGTTTAGTGAGACAAGCTGAGGCATAGTCATCACTTTACAATGGCGCAATGGTTAGACGCTTCTCGTTAAAAGTGCAAACGATCTGATGATTCCGGGTTTGAATTACGATCGTTCAAATTCAGGAAATCAACTCTTTTGAATTGGCTCAGATCTAGGTGTTATGGAAAACACCCAAATCTAGTGCAAAGGACAAACCTTAATTTTTGATACACACCAACAACCTGCTTAGAACCAACTGTTGGACTGAATTCCTAGCGCATTTATTTATTTTACGAATATAATACTAGTACCTACCTCTTTTTAACTTTGAAAACCATAATATGAACTGCAGCTTTTGTCATTTCCTTTACCATACGTCAAAACAAAGTTCTTGCTTGCGATTTAATACAAATTACCGCAACGTAAACACGTCGCGATACCTATGCAATGAATTTTACGTACATAAACGTCTGTAAACGTAGTACCTCTTACGCACTATAGGGGCGCTGTACCAAATTTCATAGAAATTTTACGGTAACGTTACGCATACTTTTTCGAAAGTGTTCGTGATAGGCACACTGTAAAGTATGACTGATCCGTTGTGTAATGGGTAGCGAAAAAGATCCAGCCAACTGTGTGGGCTGTGGGATCGAATCCCATTAAAGGTAGACACGTGATGGCATTTGCTCTGAGTCTGCGTACTCATGTCAGCATGTATATTTTACCCACTGCACCTACTAAAATCACACAAATTACCATCACTTTTACAAAATAGCATTGTTTATAAGAGAAGGTAGATTAAAAACTCAAAAATAACCGCATTCGCACTTGACTTTCTTTAATTAATTACGACAATTTACTTTCGGAGACAAAACAAGGTCGCATCAATCGAATAAAAATAAGAATCGAGATAGCACTCATTTGAACCTCGCTGTTCGCATGGGGAGGTACAGTCAACAGAAAAAGTTGCCAATGCACTTGAATCTCAAGTCAGTGTCACAAGTAAGATTTATTCTTAAATATTAGATCATTAACTTTTGACTGTTGCCTAAAAATACACAAGTCAAAGACCAATTAGTTAAAAAGCACAAATAGGTAATCGTCACCTTTTACTGTTGACTATTCATAAACACTACTACGAGGTCTCACAGTGACTATTCGTAGACAACACTTGAGTGGCGATCGGCACTGTAAAAACCTTACCTCGCATAGTATTGTTAGTTTTTATAGACAAGTATTATTTGTGAATGCGGGTGTAAAAATACTACATACATGTACAGTGAACAACAAAATTCAATGAAGAGTTATATTCAACAAGTTCTTAATACTGTAACTTAATTATTGAGTGCATGATTTAATTATACTGCCGACTGTACGAGAGAACCAAAACATAAACTCAGGTGAGATGTGTTAAAACGTCCTCTCAACGCATGCGTCAACTAAATAATTATACCTTTATACGTCTCTCTCATTACAATATTTTGAGGTTTCAACGCGAATTTCGGCTTTTGTTCTCGGGGCCGTGTAATGTCTTTATGAGGCCACTAACGTGATATTATTTCAATTAAGAGCCTGATTTAACGTCGCCGGAAAAACACAAAACAATGAGGTGCAGACAATCGCGTCGAGAAAATAACAAGTAATGAACCTTCTGATTTGTGCGCCTAAATATATTCCACATGACACAACAATTAAACGTGCGGCGGGCCGTTGGGACCGGCCGATTAACTGCCGCAACATAAATTAATAATCATATGAAAATGTTTTGACTAAGAATAGCTACTGCATTAAGGAACGTCCTAACAATTAAACACGTCGTCGCTTGTCGTGTAAGACATCAAAATAAAATCACTACTATTTATGTATCTGAGAGCGTATTAACGGCACGCACCGCACTCTTATAATGTAATAAATCGTCTGGAAAATATAACCGTCAGCGCTCTGTCATACGCGCGTGTGCGATGCGCTGGGCTGCGCCCGCGCCGCCTGCGCCCGACCGAACGCATCCTTACGCCATAAATCCTAACAACGTAAATAAAATCTGGCGTTCCATATTTTAAAACTTTATTTTAATAGCCCACTATTCAACGAGAAATTAAGACGTGTTTATTAGCCGAGCGCTCGTAATACACACAAGTCTTTCCTTCACGAGTTCTTCCACTCCCCGATGTCATAAATCTGTAATCAAGTTAAGTTACGACATGAAACTATTCATGCTGTTAGACGTCGGAGATCTTACAATAGATAATTAAGAGGCCTATTTGCACAAACAAACATATTTCTTCTTTATGACCGAAACACGCGAATAGATATCGTCCATGTAGCTAAACAATGAGCAAAACAACCTTTAACGTGTGTCAAAAGTTTCGAAACTTATTGTTTTTATTTCCATGTAAGGAAAATTTTCATGGCAGTAACAACAATATTTTTTTCTCTCCCCATAAAATGGTTCTTGGAAATTGGCTATCGCCATGCAAATAATAATCTGCGTCCGAGTTTATGTCGCGGAAGAAGTGTATAGGCAAAGTTTTAGCTGAATTGCTCTATTGCGCCTATTTAGCTATTCGCTATCTGCTGCACAATAAATCATTATTTCGGGGCGCTTTGAACGGGTTAACACGAGCCTGGAATTGGTTGCTCGGCCAGGAACACCCCACAACAGCTGTCCCACCAATCAATTACGCCGTGTTCTCATAATATGACTCCTCTCTTGACGACTATAAAATTGCCACACATAAAATTTTTGTCTGTGCCAAAAATCAACATCATCTCAGACGGAATGTTAACAACACAATATTTTTCAACGTGTTCTTAATCTCCACAAATTGCTGAAAATGAAAATATTTAATCTTGTGCATTCAAGAGAGAGAATGTGTTGATTGTTAATTTAATTTTAATTTCGAGCAGCGCTGGGAATCTTCGGAATGATGTCGCCTATTGAGATAATTTCTAATTAGTTTCTGCAAATGTCATCAAGTTTATCAATCTTAAATTGTACTTCAGCATTTAACAGCAAATTAGTAAGTCAAACTAATGAATGCATTATCTAAATTGCATGGGTTTGAAAACAATAAAGATCTTCAATACATTGTAATAAAATTGTTACTAAAATGTCAGTATCGTTTGGATGGTTACTTAACATCATCGCATGCTGAATGAATACAGGCGATGCCAAATGTCATTCGTGAAGTAGGTTAATTTTTCTGGTCTGCTCAGACAACGGGATAGCATACGCAACATTGTATACGTACAATATAGTGGAGCACATCGGCGCTTTTGACAGTCACTCTATAACAATAGTCGAAATCTTAAGACGAAGCTATAATTTAATTTGCTTCGCTTTGACTCGATGCCAGAATGACTAATTCGCGCTAACATGTCGTGATTCTCTTTTTATTACATCCTATTTTTTTCTCTATCGCTATCTTACCTTCTAATAAAATAATTGCCACTATAACAGTCTATAAATTTTATTTTAAAGTGATATTTAACTGTTTTACGTTGGCTTCTGATGAGTTAATGTTTACGAACATTGACTAACATCCAGTAAGTTGTATTTGTTAAAATATCACTTCTTAATCAATATAAATTACATTAATCAAAGGTGGTAATGAGACATTTATATAATATTAGTTATGGCAAGCGTCTCTTAATCCTCTTAGATTTATTATATGGAGGAATATCTCTGTCCTTCATTTTACAATATCTGGTGCGTAAACTAGCATAGAAAGAGTTTTAAGGTTACTAGGGATTATATTTTCACAGGTTCGGATCAGACATACTGCGAAACCGCTCTAGAGTATTAATGTTAAACGATCTTTACTTATTAGCAAATAGTTACAATATCTTTCAGTCGTTACACGTTAATAGATGCAAGGTCTCCTATTTTCAATAAATGTACTAGCCATCACACCATTTCATAGAACAGATATGCACATAATTATCTGTAAACTTCTATGTCAAACTCTTCAATAATTTTTAAGGAAAAATGTTAGTTTAGAATCCAATGTAACCGGCGTGCATGGTCTGGTGCGTTTTATTATGTATTCCATAATTAAACATTTATTTTCAATGGGCATTTTGCATAATTTTAACATTTCCACCCAAAGCGACAACGGGCTGCTATTTGCTTGTAAATATATTCCGAATATTCATTTCAGATCTCTGTACGTCGTGACAGTGGATTAACCACGTCTTGTATTATTTACACCAAACCAATCGGTCGCCGAATCTTTGCTGCATATTTGAGGAGTGGTTTTCGTTCTGATTTAATACTGATTAAACGGTTAGGCGTACTACACATGGGTGTATGGAGGTTATTATCAACTAGCATAAATCATCAGTTAATAGCATTTTTTAAAGGAAAAGTAGAATTGTTGCACACTTTGCGGCTTTCCCACGCCCAGTGGAAAGCGAAACAGAGGCCAAAGTCGCTACGGCAACTTATAAGTACCCAAAATTACTAATTAAAAGTAATTGTAGCTGCTTATGCTGACCTGTAGACTATACATTGATTGATCCCTAATGTGACCACCCAGCTGGGTTAACCCTACCACCGGCTAGGAATCTGAAATCTCAAAGAAGTCTGTGAGACGACTCTTATATAATCCGCGGAACCGCGGATCCACCGTTGTGGGCACGATGGGCATGCCCACAATCTTAATAGACTTGTGACGTCACATTTTTCACAGGCTGATGATACCTATTTGACGTTTGCTTAAAGGATGCTTATGCACTTTTTTGGGTATTCCCTGCCTTCTTTCCATCTCGAGGCAGGGTGAGTCCCACATCACTAGGATGACGGTGATGCCTAAATGCATCTTCCTCGGCAAAAGAAAGGTGTGCCCACAACCTTTTTTGACCGCTGGATCCGCGCCTGCGCGGAACAGATGGAGGTGGTGATTTGTATCCTTTATCATCTCACGGCAACTGCGTTTGTCTTAATGCAATGATCATACCACCGTTAAACAATATCAACAATGTACTAAATAAATACCAGACTAAGTACATCATATACATTGCTCCGACGATCCCAAAGCAGCTTGAGCACTTGTGTTTTGGGTATCAGAACAACGAAGGTACCACAAATATAATATTTAAATACACACAAACGATTGACCGGGTAGGAATCAAATCCACGACCGTTTAGTTCAGGATGCAGGTGTCACTACCAAAAAAGTCATCGAGCCAGTCAAGTAGTATAAAAATGTCTTACTGAGATCGAGGACGTGTATGAAGCCCCTTAGATAAGAGATTGTGCACGATTCATACCTACTAATTTCTTGCGCGCGAAGACGACTTTAAACGTCGCACGACAGGCTCACGGCGTGCACCGGCGAAATACCCTGACACGTAATAAAGTTTTATAAAACCGCGGTTATCGTAAACAGAACAAATAGCAATGTTTACGAGCGGCCCGTCTCGACTCGCTTTTCCATTTGCATGATACGAGTATGTCATAGTCATATTCTGTGGGCAGGTGTGGAGTTAGTATGCATTTCTATGACAGCTTGGAATATGGCTATCATGTGTAGAGGAGAAAAGGGCAGGTAGTTAGTTAAATTGCTTGTCAGCAACCATTGCCAATTCTGTCATATCGAAGATAATGTTCTTTCTTCTTTGCATCAACTCTTATACTCACTTCGCTTCGGTATTAGGTATAAATAAGTATAAACCTTCCTCTTGAATAATCTATCTATTAAAAAACCGCATCAAAAACCGTTGCGTAGTTATACAGAATTATGCCCACATAGGAACGAAAAGCTACTTTGATTTATACTCGTACTATGTAGTGATAAACGTACTTTTGCCTAGTAATGATAATACCAATTGCATGTTTCATAAAGCAAGTATTCACTTAAAGCATCAAGTCCAGTCTTATGGTTAAATTGTGTCGGTGCTTGCAATGTATGTAAGTATATCAGATGATTTAGGTACATCAGAGACAACCTAATGAACTGCCAGACCTATAACAAAACTTATTTACTTACCAGTAGTGGACCCCTTTCTTTAGCCAACTCCGACCGTCACAAGCTCGCTTCACTGTCCTATCCGCCTCCATTCTCTCCACGAGTCCAAACCAATGGTGTCTGGCAGATTTGACTTCGCCGGTGATGTTCGATCTGCCACTAGGTCTTCAATGTCCCTTTTCTTTCTTCGCCTCCATCGGTCGTCTGAGCATCATAGGGCATCCTATAACAAAAAGTATATTTTGTTATTGCTTTCAATTAAAACTAAGTAAACGCCTTAAAGTAACCCATTGATAAATTATAAGCTGACTATTATATGAAAATAAAACACAATATTTATGTAAATGGTTATCTATTTATTTAAATTAAAACATTCCTTGATTACGGGCCTGTGTACAGTAATGGCGAAATTCCAAGTCCCCGATGATTTATCTGATATAAATTTGTTTATCACTTATTTATGGGGATATTAATCGTGTAAAGCAGTCGTGGTAAAATGTTATTGAATATGACATGCCAAGGTGTCTATAAGATTTTGTGTGAACTTTATACTCTACCGTAAAATTTTACTTGCAAACCTTAAAGTTATCATCCGAAGCGCATCATGTACGCACACCTCGTACGATAATGTATTTTATTTTGAAAGAATGCCTCTTGCTGTAGATAGGTAAGGTAAGGCTGTAATACGTGATACTAAACTTCACAACCCACGAGAGTACGGACCGACAAGAATGTTTTGCAACGTGGTTGACAGTGACATAAGGGCGTTACTGTGAAATAAAAATGTCAAAATCGACGTCGAAAGTGACATTTTGTATGAAGACGTTAGTTCCGATTTCGGTCACGTGCCAAAACATTTTTGTCTTGTTTGTTTGTATGTAAAATGTGTTATGACTTATGATCATCCATAGAATAGATAGAAAGTTTGCATTGAAAGTAATTAAAGATTTAATATTTTAAAACCGTCCACGACAGAGTAAAAACTTCTTTTCACAATTATTCCAAAACAGAACTAGCCTTTTCATTCCGTACTGCTTCCAGCCGTTTTGATCTCTGCTTTGCCATAAACTGCGTGTGAATAAATTATAAATAAAAAGAGACAATAGACAATAAAATGTCGGCGAAACATGTGGCGTATGTATTTACCAAACCTTTCTTGGTGGTCAGAGAGCCGGGAAAGGCCTAACACATACAGAAGGACAGTACGGGATACGAGAATTGCCTACACGATATGCCTATACTTATTTGCTAAAAAGACCTGCGTTAACCAAGACTTAAGTCGAATTTAGGACCTTCTATGCATTTGGTATAAAACGAATACATGGTATAATTAGGTACATTTAAATGTCTTTCAACGTATGCATTACATTTAATTATAAGAAATTTGTTTTTAATTCCAACAATCTAATATTTTTAATTCAAACAACAAAAAAATTTTAGAAGAAAAATTTTAATGTTCATAAAATGCAATACCTACCTAAGTATCGCTGATAGCGAATCGTATTACAGCGGGAAAATAATAATTAAAAAGTGATGGTGTATATTAGATACAAAATCAATGATATGCCGAATAATTGGTTTTGACCATCCAAAAGTTGGTGTCTTAAGACATGACAGTCAGTTTAAAACAGCGTAAAATTGTGATGACATATGAAATATTCCTCTCCACGATTACTTGTTCCGTGGCCAAGCCTGGGACGCATTTAGAGCCGTTAGCGCTTCTTTATAATAAAAAGGTCGTCAACAAAGGGCCATTAAAAACTGAAGTCATAACAGGAAACGTGATACAGTGGCCGGCGGGTTTTTGAGCATCACCACTTTCATCATAAAGGCAGAACAGCAGCTGCACCTACCACTTAATGTGGTTTCCGAGCGGCTTCTTAATAATCCTGTTTACGAAAATGGAACACCCGCACAAAAATGACGGTGTGTCATTGACTGAAATATCTTTTTCATTGTTTTCTTGATCTGAGGAACGTTTTATTTGACTTTGTTGGGAGATATTAAATTACTTTATCTTTTAAGTCGCTTGCTTTGGTCGAGTTTCATAGGGTTAATATAAATGAACAAATATTAAACGTCATGTAAATTGTCATATGCTTCCAGCAAGTACTTGTAGCAATTGTATCACAGACAAGATGACCACGAATGTAAGCAATGTACCAGACCAGAGATAAAACGAAGGAAAATGTATCGAGGGGGGCATTTCAACCTTTAATGCCTAATGCATAATCAGACAAGAGAGGTAGCTCATAGCGAATCTTCGCTAAGAGAGGTAGGGCATAGCGAATTGAGCCGCCCGACCGGGAAGGACTTCACCCTATAAAATACCGTAGCCAAATGACCTTCTGTTCGTGTTTCTGCCGGTGCGTAGGGTTTCCGGAACTCGTGGGGGGCTAGGGTTGGGCCGGCATGGCGGTGACAACTGACAGGTAACTGACCAGACCGTTGTTGTTGTTGTTGTTGACTGACCGTTGTCACAGCGACATGGGCTCCTGTTTTGCTTTCGATCAGGGATCCCATTAAGTCGAGCTACAATAAAAAGTTAAAATCTTGATTTTCAAGCATGACACGTACGATTCATACCATTGTGCCACGTCATTTTCCGTTAAATAGAGAACATTGTTTTGTGAAATTGCTGGGTTTGTTCAAACATAAGAACAGCTGTCGTTTCATGTCGACGAATGAACAAAAGTGAACAATTGATGATTCATAGATTGGCACTGCATCTGTCATGGGAAGACAGAACGCTTATGCGGTGTACGAGATTCGTTGTTAGATACATATATTACCTACTAACAAATATCAAGTAAACATAAAGAGATTTGAAAGCCCATACTTAATATGTAAAACATAGCACAAGATAAAACAAATAAACCCAGTACAGGATACGGCAGCACAACCTAATGTATTTCAGTTCCAACACAGCGGAGCAGATAAGGGTAGCAATAGCAATGTAATAGCGTCGGAACAGCAAGCAATAAGCCTCCTCGCGGCTAATAACAACAGCAGCATCTCCGGCGATATCTCAATATCGTAGGTGCGACTTAATTAACACATGACGCTTGTCGTCGAAATAGAATTCCTGTAAGCGGTGCGCGCGCGCCCCGGGCCACGCCGCGCCGCGCTCAGCCCAATGTTTGTTTACAACCAACGAGACTTCATTACGCTCCCGGCTAATGTATTCAGCTTCAGCCTCCACGTTAACAGCGACACTTCTCGGAATCAATATGCTCCTTGTATGTTTTGATTGGCTGATCCCACAACCCGCAACGCAAAACCACCCTAACGACCCTACCCATAAAACTCTCTTCGCCTCAACCCCCAAACAGAAATTTAACGACACCGAATACAACGAACGGATTTCAGTGTTAATACTTACCGGAGATAAATTTCCTATAGTGGTAACGACCTCTGCATTGAACTTGTCCAATTTTAGTGTTAACGCGCATTAATTTGTTTTATTAAAGGCGTTAAATGTTCAACCGTTTCCTGCCCGTGTTTAATGTAATTACGATCAATTGTCTACTATTTTTAAAATATCCCAGAAACGTGAACAGAGAGCTATAAGTCAAAGTAAAGCCAAGAACTAGCCTCATACGCGGTTCGGATAGAAAAGAATGACATCGGCAAATCCTTTGAAGCGACTTCTGATCCCGCGCCCCCAAAAATAATAATGTTTCATCTTATAAAAATATTTCCCTTACGACTGTCGCTCGGTATATCACGGTATTTGTCACAGAGGATCACCCTTTATGTTCGTTCCCAGTCAAACCCCTTAGATAAGCGAGCCTTTTATATGCCAAATATAATATATTATGGTTTACAATTCCGTCTGAAGACTAGTATGGATATGACCTCAGCATCCTCTTTTATCTACGTTGATATTTTCTCTTTCTTTTATTGATCTCGCAGTCATAAATGTAGGGGGTTAAGTGTTTAAGAATCTGTTCTATACTTTATTGCATTTAGGGATTATGCGGAATGAAATAAAATAAATGGCAAAAATAGAAAAGTACGCATCTATTTCCGATCATTTATATGCCGCGTTTATATGCCTAGGAACTGCTCAACTAGTATCTAATTATGTACTCCGAAAAAGCTACGTACTTGGTACGTAACTTTTAGTTAAGACATTGTGTAAAATTATGAAGTCACGGGTAAAGAACAAAAATATCAATAAAGTTGTTAATAAAGGCTGGCGTATCCTTATGCACCTAGCGGGCACGAGCCATTACTTCCAACATATGAGCAACGCAAAAATATCAGCGTATTATGGGTTATCAGAGGCGAAGTCGCGTCTCCGAGACTCCGGTCGCAGCCGCCATTCATGTCCCAGCCCGATTTAATGGATTGCCCGCTTTCATATTCCGAAACGAACACAATGTTTGCGCTCGTATGATCTCTTACTGATTTAACGCTCTGTAGTTCCGTACGTTTATTATACTATACGGAAGTCTACATTATACCTAATATTTAGACGCGGAGTCACTAAAACAAAATTTAAATTTGATAGTAATAGCATTTCTTGATACAAAAGCGTAAGAGTGCGTCGTAGTTCTCACCCGTCTGTTTGCACGTCTATAGCTCCCCTTTCATATAAGAGGCGAAAACAAACAGAGAATGTGCCAAATAGCAAACAATATTATACGGAATGCACAATAATATCAGTTCCGGCGATGGGGCGCTATATTTGCGCCCGCGAATAAATATGAAA
The DNA here is from genome assembly GCA_031163375.1 of Conogethes punctiferalis. Classification (NCBI taxonomy): domain Eukaryota; kingdom Metazoa; phylum Arthropoda; class Insecta; order Lepidoptera; family Crambidae; genus Conogethes; species Conogethes punctiferalis. The sequence continues at coordinate 11,744,846 of CM062080.1, forward strand.
TTGGAAGACGCTCGCCTCAGACGAGCAAATATTATCGAAGGTTTGCTTTGGTAAAATGATAACCGTCAAGATTGAAAATTTGGATTTAGCCGCCAGCGAGGGAGTAGTGCCGTTATTGAATAACTCTGGGAGAGCTGAGAGGGCATTCGGTATCCGATCATAGGTTATTGGTTCGCGAAAGTTTGTTTATTCTTTGATTGTATTCACAGTAATACGATAGTTTTTTTGGTTTTATTGTAAACCTAAATAAAAAGCAGAAAACTTGCTCATTACTTGAGGCTATCTCAACTACTTTTCGAATTACGTACATACGAGTATGAATCCTATTTTGCTGAAATAATGTTTCTGTTATGTTACTTAGAGGATCATAGCCAGGTTTTCTATAGAGGTTGAGACTTTAAAATTCAGATTTATACATGTAAAATTAGACTTAATACAAATTGTGCTTAAGTAGTTTTAGTTCAAATAGTATATCTAAAGAAGGTTTTGGAATTTATGTAAGACGTAGTCTACTTTATTCAAAACTAGTTTACCTACATTTGGTTGCATATCAAAAATTTATACTCGCTTGTTAATGGTATTTTTGGTTTTGATACTACGTAACTGTCCGTCTCTTATTGCGAACGATTAGCCAAAATTAAATTGAGCGGACTAAAAACGCAAAGCATCTTCCACACTGGTCGTTAAATTCAGAGTTAGAAAAGTTAATAGGTACCTAACACCTAACAAAAGGATAAAATATACTTTCGCAACCAAAACACAACAAACTAAAGAGACGGACGTCGATCGGCCCCTTATCATCCCGCGAGAATAACTCCCAGATTTATGTTACACGTAAAAGTTTATGTCGCGCTTTGTTTCCCTGCAACTTATAAGCAACATTCGTAACACAATTCTGTTTATACACGAGTTATGCAGTTCCATTATTGAGAACAAGTTGTTATCTTTTGATTTGTGATTCGCGAGCCACATGAGAATTCTAAACAACTAAAACCAACTTTAGGCAAGTGTTGTATTAGCTTTTCATATAGATGACATGTTTAAGATTAAATAAGAAAATTAAAGATAACAATATTTTTAAGATTACATAATGCCTTTGCACTGAGACTGGACATTTTAGAATGTTAACAATAAACGATTCTTGTTAAATTTAAATTATTGTTGATTTATTGTTCTTTAAAACTGGCCACGAATAAAATCATATTAAGCACTTGTTCGAAATTCAAAATTAGTTTTAAGTATGAATTGAAAATAAACAGCTGACAGTCTGCGAACTGAGCGTATTAAAAACAAATATTTTTAAAGAACATTTTTATTGTGTGACATTTTTAAAATTATGTAATAGCGAATGTAATGATATGGAGAAAACCATGTTCTTTTCAACCGATGATAAAATAGAAAAAGATTCTCAAGTCGACCCGTACTCGTGTACGGGTCGACTTGAGAATCTTTATCGTATTCGTATTATCTTTTTAGGACTAGGTAGGTACGATTGAGTTTAAAGCGATATGGTGACTTTAATGAATAGCTTCTTAAGATTATGGATTTTTGAGTAATGGAGGTTGTAACATAAATAGCAAAACGAGACCAAGGTTACAAGAAACAGACCGATCTCTGCTGCAATCACAAAAATCGCATCTGTAAAAATCTAAATCAAAGCATATGCGATAGTGAGGGATCATTCCACCCGAGTATGTAAGGGCGCGGGCGAGTGGACGATAATAGAGAAACGCCTTTACGAGTTCGACACTCGGTTGACACATCAACACAACAGCGACGTGCCAGCTGTATATGTGCGGAGCTGCGTCGCGTGTGACAGCAACGACGCGGGTGTGTCAGTCGATGTGGAGATTGTTTTCGATATAAGTACTTAGTGTTTGTTAGGCGTACTATAAAGATAGGTCAGGACCGTTTATCAAAGATTATGGATTTTGTTTCTTTACTGCAAACCCATTGAGTAAATACAGTTATTAAAAACAAGCGTTAAAATATGTGTTTCCTAGGCTATATTTTTATACGTTTTTTTTGTATCTATTTGTATCCTCTTTTTTGTAAATATTTCTGTATAAAATTTATCTGTATAAAACTCTCATATTTTACTTTTATCGAGACTTTAAAAACAATAAATCTAAGGAAATCAAATTATTGACACAATATTTAAACCTAGTAATTGTATATTTACATGTACGGATGAGCGCCGTCAAAGAATAATTGATTAACGTCTAATCGTAATCGCACAAGCGTGTCCCCTCTTTGCAAACCAAACCATCCCTACCAAACAGACACTACGCAGCTCTAGACATTCCACGCGACACCACCACTTTCTGCAATGTCATCGCTGCATATAAAAAGTTATGACCGCTGGCAATATTTCCGAGAGGCGGCCGACACTCGCCGAGGAAACGATATGCAGTAAACGGTCGGGCGTGCGGTCTCGCGGGGCCACTGCGCCCCGGCTGACCCGCCCGATTTTATGCCAATTTTCATAAAAATAAATCTGAACCGTTGATTGAACCAGTCGCCGCCCCGCGCCCGCGATCGCCTTTCTATTTTATTGTTATTAGCTCAGCGCAAGGGTACGAATTATTGTTTTGCCATTTGTTCGCAGAAAAAATCGAGAGCCATCGGACAGGTATAAGTTTATGAGGCAGGGGCGGCTGGGAATACATTCGCGCTTAGGGTTGATCTACATCTAGAGACGGTCCGGGTATGATACCCTTTAATGTTGTAGGATCGCCACAGAGAAAAGGCGCAAATATTCGTCTTATTAATATTTGTTCCGAGTGCTGCTAACTTCACTTAGCTCTTTTAATGCTTATGACGCTTATATACGTCGATAAAAAATGTTCTATTGAGTCTTATTTGTCAACAGTCAAAGGGTTTGAAGCACATAAAGCAATTAAGGAATGAGATTATGAAATGAACAATGAGATTCATAGGCATGTATTCCGAAACAATATAGGTACATATTTCACTAAAGGGTGTAGTGCACCTATCTGTCAGGAAAAAACCATTCAGAGTTTCTAGGTACGCGGAGCTCGAATACGAATTCTGAAAATCGATTCTGTTGAAAAAGGTAACACTGGACGTGTGTACGCTGGAATTGATCATTCGGTAAGTTAATAATCTCCCGCCAAAGGTATACCGATCGCACGTACGCTATCGCCAGCTGCATCAGACGGAACAAGTGTTATGGCATTGTACGATACCATATACGATTAGAGGCATTCCCGGGAGATATTCCGATGGCTATCGCGGCCACACACGCCCGCCCGACAACCCGCGAGCATAACTAGTTGACGCCGAACGCCAATTTGCGACACTTTTACGCTCATAACAGCATCTGATACCATTTACGCAGCTCTAGTGGCAATCCGAACCATTTACGATTTAAAATTGTCTCGCGCAGATCACGACAGATTCATGGAATTAATACCTTTTATAAAATGAGACGGTCCGACGCGACCGGACAAAAGTGCAGAGTGTAGTCAAAGAAGCATGGCGGGCGATCGTGATTTATCGTCGGCTGCTTTTGAATATTAAATAATCTTTAATGGGAGCGCATGATCGGCCCATTAGCCGACGTCGCTCCTTTCACGTTTAATAAAGACTCATTTATAAGCCAGTAACGCTTTACCCTTATCTGGAGGAGGTATGTCGCGCGACTGAGAGGTGCCGCCCTATCAGGGTTAATTCATAATTTTATCCGTGTAGGTTCGTGTTGTGTCTTTAATGCAAAACTTATCGAATTCAAGAAGGGTTAATGCCAAGCTACTGGCATTGACAACAAAAATGCACAGTAAAAAACCTTTTTAAAATATTCTTGAGAACCATAACTGAACTGGTAAAAATAGTAAAGTTACTAACTTAAAAGTAGATAACAAACTACATATTATGATACATTTATTGGTGGAACAGTTATTCTTACTTACGAATCGGGTAAAGTCAAAAGGAAATTTCAAATTACTCTACCGAATACAACATACGCATTTAAGTTACGCATACCTAAATGATACTTACCTCCCAGATGTAGCGTAACAAGCGTTGTTCGATTCCCACGGTGGGTAACTGTCACATCATTGAACCATTAGGAAATTACTCTGTTTCCCTCCGCCCGCCGATGCCAAGCGATCGCCACTAATGTGCTCTTGGACCTCTGGAGTTCCGACATGAATTGTCTTACTAATAGGTTTTAGCTATGAGAACATCCACCGTAAAGACGCTGTTCACACTGTTGCCTTCGTCTTTCCGATCATTAGTACATTTCGTACAACAAAGTTACACCAATATCCTTAACTTAATCTCAAATGAACCCTTTCTCGTCAATTAACCTCGAAAACAGCAAACATTTTAAAGGTCCCAAATTAAACGAATAAGCATTTGAAGCATCCCGCTGAGATCAAACTGAGATGAATGATATTACATACCCGGTTATATAAGGAGAGGCATAAATGTTTAAGGAACCGCATAATTTCCCTTAAGCGGGGCTAAACTCATAACATACGGACAAAAAGCGACCGTCATTGGTGATACAGCGGCCGGTTAGCGCAGTGGCGTAATTATGAAGATTAATCTTGGATGTGAGCGACGTACGAGTACATGCTTAAGGGGCGCGCAGCGGCGGTTACGACTTCCTAATGACACTTCGATCGCGACCGCCTCCCATTATCGCGAAACATCCGATCGGTCCAAGTTATTCCTCTTAATATCTCGCCGGCGTGGGCCGAAGGGACGGGATATCGTCACGTCTGCTCAGCTCACCGCCTTAATTATATCGCTGCAATTAAAGACCAACTAATATATTATAATCGTTCTGTTAGCAACAGAAGTTTTTACAAGAGAGCGGGAGCCGCGTCGGCTTCCTTGCGTTCACACAGCCGCGGCAACACCCCATTACGATTGAAGACTCACCGACGTGATTGGGAACGTTCTACGGATGCTTCTATAACCTATTACGTACTGTAATTCTGCTGTGTAATCAGCGTGATATAACAACACGTCAATGCCAATTGCAATTGGCCTACGCAGAAGAATGTTATCTGTTCAATCCGGCTGACGACGCATATCTTCGCACCCGTTGACACAATGCAATATTTATCTTCATTGACATGTGGTACTTACCTTTCAATTTAAGGCCAATGTGTTGTACAAAAAGCCTTTGAGTAGCTGCTGTTATTGGATTTTGTACTATTACCATTTTGACTTGGACCGATTGATTTTGATTCTAGTGGGCGCCTATAGACCTAAAAATCCTTGAATGAAGCAAAAGCCTGGTGACGGCGACTTTTATAAAGAACCCCTTAAAATAAATTGGAACATAGCTTAAAAGATATACTAGGAAGATTGGAATGTTCTTTTTTTAAAAGTCTTTAGTACAGATTAAGTTCTTCTTGAGTTGAGGACTATCATTGTGATGATAGGATTGGCCAGCCTAAACCCTGCGTTACCGGGTCTAGCTGTTTCCAGGGTGCGCCGCGGGGAGGCTCCTATCATGCACCCCAGATTAAATGATGCAGATCTTAATATTGTAGTCTAGTCATATTTATTATTGAAACTTAGCCGCCCTTTTTGGTCATTATATTACTAAAGATGGTCAAAAGACCGCAACAAATGGCGAAACATTGTCAGGGACAAAGTGATTCAGCGGGGTAATCAAGACCCTCAGTAATGAGGAACAAGATGAGAGAAGAAGAAAACTAAAGAACCATCTTTTCATCATCAAAGGTTTTTTCGTAGTTTTCCGTATATTACGGAATTGTATAGTAATACCTACGGAAAACTACAAAAAATAAACCTTTTGATAGTAAAATCGTTAAAAAAGGAAACCTACAAAAAATCATCAAAAAATAGATACCTACGTAGGTTTTAAGAGATTACATAAGAAATAAAGTCAATGTGAATAGTGTTGTCATTTATCTCTGCAACCACAACACAACATTTGTAAAATCGTACAATTTTAAATGTAGCTAAAGAAAAGCCACTCTGGATCCGTAAAACGCTTTCAAATTGTAGAGTACGTTACTGCGTTAGGCATCACGTCAATGTGACTGCTTAATAAACGGGTTGGCTTTGATTTCCCAGCGAATCATGAGAAAATTATGCTGCACAACCGACAGAGGGCGCTTTGAGAACATCCGACGGATAAGAATAATTACTTACAATGATTGAACCCTTATAATCCGATACACAGGCTGCTCTTGTCTTAGTTTCTTTTGTTGTATCAGTCAGTTGGCCTTAATAGTCCAAAAAGGGTTCGCGATAAGTTAATGACGGAGGTAATCATACATTTTCGATAGACGGACAGTTTTGCCTTAAATTGTAGACTTTCGTAGTGAAATACAGGTGTGCATCCATTGGTCCGTGGACGCAACACAAGAACGAAACTCAATGGATTTTGTTTGCATTGTATGATTTCATATAGCATAATAAACTGCATCCGCCATCCGTACTGCACCGGTCATACCCTTGCCTACCCATCGTTTTGTCCCCACCGGCGGGGACCTGCGTCGTGTCGATTCTTAGCTTCCGTGTCCCGTTCGCGAAATTGGCCCGCAACCGGTCGCCCCTCTCCTCAAAACAGCGTCCGTAGAGATCCCAGCAAGGCCCAATCCTTTTGCTGATCAACTTTTAATAGAGATTAGAACCTTCCACTCCCCCGCCAACTGGTGATAATGACAAGATCGCATTGACTATCATCGTTGTCTCTTAAAAATAAACATAAGTTAAATCTGGTGCCTGTCGAGCTATTAAACGTCTACCTTAAGACGCTCATCTTGTGCGTTTCCTTCATCAAACACATGATTTTCTGCTCCCTTTTTATTAAACGTAGATGGACATCGCCCTGTGCACTCAACAGATGTTAATCGACGCACTGGAAATAATTACGATTCGATTTCTGTCGAGAAAAAACATTAACTCGCCACTATCGGAAACATGTGGAATGCGACCGTTTATTTCAACAATATTTGCTATATTTGCCTTATAAGGAATGGAAGTATGTGATGTATTTCACAAAAGTGACATAAAATGCAAAGAAACCGGTGTTAAGTAAATAGCAATAGTGGTCAGATGTGGAATATTATACCGACTGGTGGCGGTATAGCCATCACAATTTAAGGCGTAGCTAAATATCACAGTCAGATGACGGGCAGCAGCGTCACCGGAGCGAGAAGCTACGCCCTGCGATCGCCAACCCGCCTGCCCAGCGTGGCGATTATGAGTACATATATCCTCCAGATATTTGCCCTAAGTGGCGAACAATTGGAGATGCCTATGTCCAGCAGTAGACTGCTATAGGCTGATGATGATGATAGTGTGAAATATTACATATATTAACTTTTATTGCATCGATAATAAAAACTAAAGATATTACATGAGCGTAATATAATGTACATTTTTAATATTAATCTACTTAAGAACGTGCATGGGAGGCGGAAGTACGAGTAAGATGATTAAGACCTTGTTTTAGTCACAAATCAATCAAATCCAGTAATTATGACAAAAGACACACCTTATTAGGAAAATTTATTTAAAGACTACTTACTATTGATATTGCTGCATGTTTTATTGTATGAAATTAACTATCACACGTTCGCACGTAAAAGTATAACTTCATTATAATGTAGGTATAACGTGCGCCTTCAGGTTTTATACTTCACTACCTCCCTCTCTCTGTCTCTTAATTTAGGTAAGTATGGTTTATCCAATCGTCCAAATGGTATGCAATACCGGAGGACTAGTTAATAGGGCAATACCTTATCTCAGGCTCCAAATCGAGAGTATTTATCGGGATAACACTAGTATAGCGAAAATTTATTCTTTAAGACTGAGATTAGGTACGCTAAGTCTAAAAGACTATGTTAGTAATTATAGATATATTATGATACCTTATGACAAAGTAGACACTTAAAAGTAATGTAGATAAAAATGTTGATTTCCCAATATACTGTTACCTAGCTTTCTGGTTAAAAACAAAATGTATTCATTTGAAAACTTTCAACTCGTATGAACCCATTTACAAGAACACATTTCCGAAAGAAGGTTTAAGACGAATGTACAGCATTTCATTTTGTGAACAAAGTAGATACCTACCTACTTTGAAATGCAAAGCTTCAAAATTCCGTTATTTCCAATGGATAGATTTTATCTACAAACAGACAGGAGTATACTGTTCAATTAGACGTGATTGTTACACAAACGGGTAACAAAAGCTGCGTATTAATAGATTCTCAGGTCATAAATCTGCTTAGCATCGTGAAATGTTACAAAACGACATAAACGAGAGTAGCGGTTTTAATTAGCGTTCATACTAACGTGTCCGCTAGTGGGGTATTTTCTACATTTTTTCCATTGTATGCAAAGCAGCAGTGGAGTTAATCCATCACGTCATATTCGCGCTCGCCGGACATAGTGTTGTGATATCGATGAATCGATGTCGATATTCGGAAAATTTTAACTAGTATACAGTTTTGCGTTTTTTGTATCATTCTAATAATTAAAATTATTTATGTCATTACTTGAAGATTACAGTTAACTAACCTTTAATTTAGGCCTAAACCTTCTAGGCACCGCCTAGGTTTGGGGATAACGCATTCCCCTCTAGAAAAAAAGGGCTTAATCGCCCTAGTTTAGGGTAGGCTTGAGCCCCTTTCTGGAAGCAAACATGACCTGTTGATGCGAATCACAATTTTGGAAAAAGTAGAGTCCTGTATGTATAGAAATCACCTAAGACTAAGACTTTCGCCTAAGGTTGTGCAGCGCGAAAATATTTAGCACCAGTTGTTTTAATCGAGGCAAAAAATGTTATAGGTACGACATAACTATAATTTAAAATGCAGCCGTCGCATATTGAAAAGGGTTCTAAATGTACTAACTACAGTACTCTGTTATCAATAATTAATTGATGTGACAGGTAAATCCTAACACAGTATCGATAAATATTATCGAGTGTCAGACAACACTGGGCAACATTCGGCCGGCGGCCGGGCCGTGCCGCCCTAGTACCCTGCACCAGCTAATTGGGATCTACATGAAAAAATACTCCGTATTACCATATTATAACAAATATTTACGACTGCCGAGTGCGTCACGTTTTTATTTATAAACCACCGGCTTCGCGCGTTTTTTTACGGACTGTGAACAGGACATTTGGAAGCACTTAAGTAAATACGTTTCAGGTGAAAATCAAGTACATACTCCAGTACGCTTTATGAGGAACACCTTGCCTCGCGCATCAATTTTCTGGAACTAACTTTCTGCGACAGTCTTTCCGAAGAGCTTTGACTTGAGAACCTTCAAGAAAACGTACTTCTATTTAAAAGGGCAGCGCAGCAACCAGCAACCAGTTGCCATCTCATGGCAACTCAAATAGCAACACTGATGGTAATCAGGCATCAAATTTGCTCGTCGGTTGCCTCTTGCATAAAAAAAACATACAATTGAGAGTACATAATCTTCTGATAGGTACTGTTTTATTATAAGTACTTCATATAATAAATATATTACTTCTAAAACCAATCAGGAGATGATGTTCTCCAGAAAGATTCCCAGTGTTCATTAAATATGACTATGCAGCGTCAATCAAGATCTGCCCGCAACTCTACATTATCTTGCACATATTTATCTACATCTATCTGATCGCACGTTTCCTCATAATATTCCCGACCTACGGTAGCTTGAATCATTCTAGAAGAGGCAAATCCTTAGGTGCAGAATCCTTATCTAATGAGCTTCCACTATTATCTCCAAAAAAAAACTAGCATTCACCGAAAAAACACTGGAACCAACACTAAGAGAGCAAGACGCGGTCGTCATTTATTCTTAATGAAAACAGAGATTCCAAGGGATCTGTAAGATCTATCTGTCTCCGCTCCCAAGATTTAGAGGCAACAACACAGAATACCGCCAGCACTAATCTGTCTCCGGACTACGCCTATATCCTGTACTACAAGAATATTTAAATATCAAAGTCATAAATGCCATACGCGTTCTTGTTAACGCGCGCATGTAAATTCTAATCCTTGTTGCATTTAGAACGGGCGGCCTAGTAATTATGTGCTTTCATTTGTCTGTTGGTCGGAACAAACGAGCAACGCCGCGCCGTGTAAGCCCGCTCCATGTAAAGCAGTTAGCAGTACTCTAATCTCGCACTGCCATTAATTTAAAGAATACGTCTGCGTAACCGACTTTACCAACATCGTCGAAACACAATTCTCCTTCACATTTTCTTATTTGCATATTAAAATAATTTCGAGTAAACGCAATACGTAGTCTCCTACCACTCGCTACGCGTTTCCGTACGGACATAAAAGGAGATCGTTTGCCGGACGAAAATAAACCTTAAGCCGTAAAACTTGCAATGTAATATTATATTGCTACCGTTTAAATTATAAACTTGTTTGTTATTAGAAATGTTGGGAACGATGACAGATAAAGGCGGGCTGCGCGCCCAAATAGATAAACTAGTGTGGAAATTAATGTCTACATTTACTGGTGCATGAAGTTTGTAGTTAATTATAGGTTTATAGCTATTCGCTTTTTAAATGTGTATTAGTACCACAAAGAGTAACCATTATCATTTTAAAAGGAAGTGTATAAATTATCATGCTTAGTCCAGTTTTATCGCAGACATTATTCACATTTATCAAATTGAATTGGTACGTCTCTGGAGCATAAAAATGTCGGTGATTATGTGGGTGAATAACTTTATTATTTATTTGGTTAACCGTTTTGTAATGCAAATGTAATATGATCTTTATTAGCTAGCCCGAACGTTTGCGTTCTGATACTACGAATATTTAAATTTATTCCTAAGATAAAAGGTACAAAATAAGTCACTTTCGCAAAAAAAAACTAAAATGTATGCGAAACTAAGGCCACACAAGTTGAAAACATAATTTAATGGATAACTACGTATAACATTACTCATTCAGCGCTGAAGTTTACATTTATGTGCCATAATATATGAGGCTTATAATACGAACCATAAGCCTCTTATAACACGCAACCATCCCTCATAACATAAGGAGCTAATATGACCCTTAACACGTTCGAACAAGCATCAAATCGAATACTGTTTAAACCCACTTGTGTTCAACCAACCATGGTGTCAGTTTATGAACAAATTAATAATTATAGACGTCACTTAACTCCACGATACGCGATCTAAAAACAACATTGTTATGAATTACTAATTACCCGCTCACACTTTAGGGCTGATGTAATTATGTGTTATAATTTTATGATTCGTTAATTTAACAACCTCGTAGCCAACTGGCGTTAAGTTACATGAGTACCTGTGTTTTGATAGTAATCTTTATTTTGTACTGACTGCTCTTTTACCAGCGTAAACTGATGAGTGCGTACTTGATATTGTTGCATCATACATAAGTAATTTCTCGAGCCGTTTATTCGTTCCATTGCTCAATAGATATACTTAATACAAATATGTGGAGTGGAGATACGTAAGACCAAAAGTTGCATAAAGTACCTACATTAAAATGCAAGTCTCAATAACACTGGTATGCTAGTTAAAGTAGGTACTAAGAATGCTCTAGTTTAAGATCAATTAATTAGTATGCGTCGTCCGGTAACATATCATTATTTAGTTGTCTACTTTGTTCGCCAATATCATTACGCAGAACAAGAAATACGATTTCATATCTCACGATCGATCTGCATGATAAGAATATAGCTCGTTTAACGTCATTGATTAGCATGCACGATAGAGGCCCTTTATGATTAATGATGGAAACATGCACAGGTTCACGTGAAGTGCGTGTGTCTGCTAACGCTGCCCCTCCGCTCCTGTGGCTCGTTTCACACTTGACTGGGTTAACGTTTGTAGTATCAATTAATTATCGCATGAAGGGGGCAATCGAAGGTTACCGTGTAATAAATGAATTCGATATCGGCGTGAAATTTGTTATATCAGAACGATACAAAGAGTAGGTAGGTTTGCAGAGAATCCTCTGAATGTGCGTAACTTAACTGAACATTGTTAATGATACTCTTTAAATTAATATGTACATAAAAATACAAGTAATTTTGTCCATGTAATGGTAAGCGCTGTCTCATCAGTATATCGCAGTCTACAGCTGGATATAATATGGCTCTCCGATTGTTTTCCACTTTGCTCGACCCTGGCTCTCATTTTCGGCTCCTTTCAGCTCTTGCGAAAATTATCAACCGTCATTGCACCCGACCTGAAGGTTCGCCCTCAGAACCCGATTACCGATTGTCAGTTCTGCGGCTGACATATAGATATAGCCACCCTCTAAAACTTGTCTAAAGTCGAAAGTCTTAAACCTGACGTCCTACGGAGGCGAAACGTGGACACTTACGGTACGGCGGCTCGACAAATTTATAATAATTAGTTATAGTTATTAGGAACCTTTTGCTGTCTGGTACGGCTACCACCCTACGCCCGTTACATGAGACGTCAGTTGTTAGGTCTCGTGAACCGAGTACTTTAGCTACCATGTTCCTTCACCGAAATAATATATAATGCTTATACATGTCTGCTTTACAAAGGACGAAGGTTGACATTTTTCGTATTGTAATTTTCTAGTGTCACTTTTAGTAGGTTTAAGTAGAATACCTATACGGGAAAACCTTAAATGAGTATGCTGTACTGATATTGAGAATGCACTTGAATAATTCAAATATGCATGGTAATAGAGATAAATTGAGCATCGAAGGTCATAATGACATTTCCATTTGAACAACTTACAAACTGCATTCTGCCTTAATTATTTTATGATAAGTTAATTAATGATTATAGGTACGACTAATTTTGGCCATCATAGCAAGTAAGTAAGTATTTATTATAAAAATATCTTATTTTTAACGTAATTTAATCTAGTGAAATTGTATTTAACTCTAAATTAAATTTAAGTGCGTGTTTTTAAACGTCAAAATGCCGTCGCAATTTATAATTAAGTATAATTTTTAATAGCAACCTCGACAAATATCATGAATAGCTTACCTGGTCAGCAATTTGTCTTTGACCGCGACAAGGAACACTTAGTTTATTATCTATGGCAGGAATAATTTTTTCTCACATTCCTGGAAGGCGATGCGCCACGACGAGGGTGGATGAAGCGGGGGGTGTCACCCGGCACGAGGCGCTCGGGCGTGAAATTATTATCATATAATACCCGGCTTTGAACACAGCGCGATTATTCAAATGTTCTCGCGACACGCCGCCTGTCTGCCGTCACATTACACAACAGATGCGCAGTAACCTATATTGGATGGAAACTATAAGTCATCATCATCATCATCATAAATCTATCATAGTCAACTGATGGACATAGGCCTCTCCAGCTGTTCGCCACTCTAGGCAAGATCTGGAGGCTTTACCCATTCTTACTAATATTAAAAATGCGTAAGAAACTGTCTGTCTGTCTGTTACGTTTTCCCGCTTAAACCTCTCATAACTGAGTTTCGGGTTGGAGAGGCCAATTTGAAATCACTACATTGTATATTGTAATAGACATAACCGTTGTAATTTATAGATTGTAGTCGAAGCCGGTTTCGGGCAAGAGCTCGGAGAAGATTTGATGACAGGATAAGGTCTACTAAAGGCACTGACTATCGACTGAGGTGTGCCCCCTTGCTCTGGCTGGCTTGCACCCGGCTTACCCGCACACTCCAAACTCTTCCCGGCGGTACTTCTACTAAAATTTGTCAAATATATTCATGTATAATGTGCGAGACTTGTCATGTGAGCGATAAGCAAATGACATAAAATGTTATGTAAATGCAAGCGGCCATAATGCCAAGCAAACACCTTTATAATGCGCGCCCGCCGGGATAATGGTGGGAGCGTGAATTATTCTTGGAGATAAGACAATGCCTTTGTCTAAATAACGAATTATATTTTTATGTTAATATAAGTATGCAATAAGTCCGCATGAGTACTACCTATTTTTGTTGGCGTCGAGGTCTGCTAGACAATTTCACGGGTATTTATTCGTATCTGTTAGGCTAAATACTACCTAAGCATTTGGGGTTTTTATACATTTTTAATAGTTCCTTTTGTTAAATGAATCACCATCGGTAAATGAATACCTATGTATGTATTTATTCAATAAAAGTGTGAAAACCTTTAGGTAGATGAATTTTAGGTAAATTTTGTTGAATAAAAGAGATAAGATCATGTAAGACTAAAAGTGTGATTTGGGTGCCAGAACATAAGGCAAGGTTTCCCATAATAAACCCCCACTAATTTCAATGTGATTGTACTCTTGTTTCGTTTTTAAAAAATAACTATCCCTGCTGATACTGGAAACTTTAGGTATAGGCTTCGCGTGCTTGTCTTTACACGTCACTATCTAACAAAAAAAAACAGACCTCGATATAACCTATAGGTAACTTACACATACGCATACATTCAGTAGTATAAAAGTTACCTCAGAATTCATTAGAAGCAATTAATTCATTTTAATCATTACGCTATAGGTACCTAATGCCGGCGGTTTACAATTGTTTATATTCCAATGGTAAATTGGCAAATGTAATGCTAGCCATGTAAGTATCTCACTTCCGTTTGTTCCGACAATTCCAAAAAATACAAAACGAATTATCGTTAATTTGTTACTTCAATAGTACGTACATACCTACCTAGTCTCGAACAAAAAACCCTCATCGCGTGATGACACCGACCAATAAATTTCAATTGAAGTCGAATTGTGATCGAGAGCAATTTAATTGTTTAAAATGTACCAAAAGATGGATCGCACACTTTTACTTCGGGAATTGGCTTGCTCTTATTTGAACCATCCATCCATGTTCAATGTTAATTATTACCTACAACGATTGACCGATAGATTGGAAAAACTAAATAGCTGTGACACTTTTTGCTTAATATTATTTCCATTCACGGTTTTTCCTTGTCGCGTGATTTTAAAATATTAGTCGGTCAGAAATTGATGAAATGTAGGTGATGCAAAAAAAAAGATTTGCTTTACGGACAGCTTTTTTTCTTATTGTTACTTGTAGCTAGCCATTCGAAAAAGACAAACGATCTAATGCTAATATTGATTGACTGTTTAAGATAATCAACTGATTGTTAGCAAAATGAATAAATAGGTACAAACCGTACATATAACACATTTATACATAGAGATTAATATCATATAACATCAAAGACACTTGTGATATAGTTATCAGAACAAAAAAGTACCACAAATATATATTTAGGTACTTAAATATAAACACCCAGACACGGAAAAAAATCATATGTGTTTGTCCCGCGTGGAAATTAAACGCACGGCTATTGGTTCCGAAGGCAGGAGTCCGTCTTAATTTAGCCACGGAGACAGTCAAGTCAGTATATAAAAGTACCTTTTTATATTTTAATTAGACTCAAAAGGTCACAGTAAATCTGATAAAGACTATTTTATAAGCATTTGTTCTACGTATACGGCCGGGCAATTCCATCAATCTGTCCAAATGTGAACTAAACAGTCACGTTTACCACTGCATTCGACATATAGCCACGTAGACAGGTGAATAATTACCTACAATACTTGCAATACGGAGCTACAGTATTTTAACGCAATAATAAAGTATTTTGTTGCATCAACAATTCAACTTGTTACAAGACTTATCATTTTCTCACATTTATGTTCGCTAATATTGAACCTATCCATATACTCGTATACGACTTCTCTAATGGTTATTTTCGCGCAGTGAAAATTTTTTCGATATTTACATCTATTGCATTTTTTTATTATAATACAAAGACGGCAGTTTTGGGCGGGTTGCAGTTGCGGTATTTGAGGTCATTGCTCCCAGCTAAGTTATCAGCTGAAATTTACTTGTTCTATAGGGAAAGATAAATCATCATAGGTGATTTCAAAATACTGCTACAATTCCATTATTTTAATCCCTTCTGGTGTTGGTGTTTATTTTTAAATTTTGGAAGAAAATTAAATATCATACATTTTAATACTATACCTTCACATAGTATTTCAGAATTCGAATTATTTTGCTGCAGAAAGGCTTGACTGTCAAGAAACTAGACACAATAGAAAAACTATTGCGTGTCGGTCACCGATGACGCCGTGGCGCTCAGCATGTTAAGAATTAAGGTTGTAAGCATATGATAATTACTTAATTAGAAATCTAACGATGAATCGGATTAAGAAACTAGCTCGGAATACTCGGCTCCATAATATAAACAATTTAGGGTAAACATTAAGTCACAAATTTTCTTGACAAATGCCGAAGGTTAACGCTACGCTCCCTGACCCGATTATAAACTCGAAATCTAATTATAAAATAATACGAAACTTAAATAAACTTGGACCCTTCGCGCCGACCTAAAGTTGGCAAGTGGAAAAGGGCCCGAGACGTAAAGTAAGCTTTATCTACGAGTATATTTTGCTTTGGACTCTTTATGAGTTTCAAACGAGATCCGTCACGCGACGTTAACTTGGAATAGAAGTGATAAAGTGCCCGCTAATCTGTACTATTCGGGCCACACTTAGTACACTTTATTAATCACAAAGCTTACAAATTACAGTATACTTCCTGCGGCGTGACACAGCACTATGGCGTATGTTAATTTTATTGTTAGTCTATTCGACGATTTGGGCAAGCGACAACTTTTGTGGGGGTTGAGTGAGCTTGAATATATTTTAAATCGCCTTTTGTGGTGACTTCAAGTTAAATGATTGCTGTTTTAAAAATAATTTCCGTTTGATTATTTTTTAAACGTTAATAATGTTCAGGGCGTCCGATTGTTTTTTTTATAGTGACACAGGGGAAACTTCTATGGCCACCCCACCTGATGGAAAGCAAAAGAGAAGACCCAGTCGCTGGGATAATGGACAAGTAATCAAATCACCACTCGTCAGGTGGCTCTAGCTAGTAGATGTCCACTGACTGATCCTGACAGGCGACCGAACTTACATCATGGACAGTTTTGTGGTTACCAGCCAGATGGGTAAACTATACCATCAGCTGAGAAGCTGAAATCTCAAGAGGTTGCTTAGTCTATTCTTACGTCATGCTGATTTGTATTGTTCGTCTGTCACCGTACGGATAAACTAGCATTACTTTTTACCGTTTGGTATAACCAGAATTTACAACTTTTAAAGGGACAAATGTAACTTTTTTAATAACATATCTATTCTTAAAAACCGATAAAGCCATGTAAGGTATGGAGGGGATGTAAGCGGGGATGGAGCGGCCTATCATCTTTTCGCTCCAAGCCATCCCCACTTGCCCGTGGTGCATCCTGCCTACAACAAACGACTCTCTGGCGAACCGACTGGTGGCGGTAAAACCATCACGATAGAAGGCGTAGCTAAATACCACAGACCGATGACGGGCAGCAGCGTCATCGGAGCAAGAAGCTACGCCTTGCGATTGCCAACCCGCTTGCTCAGCGTGGCGATTATGGGTATAATCTCCAAAAGATTGCCCTAGGTGGCGAAAACTGGAGAGACCTATCTCCAGCAGTGGACTGCGATAGGTTGATGATGATGATAAAGCCATGACAATATCTAAATTATTAATGGGCGTCGTCATCTAGCGCTTATAGTACCCATAAGGGGAAACCTTAGTTTGAGACCAAGTGCTTGGTAATATCTGGAGCATTTATTATTGCTCAATAATTCGATGCATGTACCCACTTACTTATTGAAAAAATGTGTTATTAATTACGAATCGTTAATATTCTAACTAAACTAAAACGCAAAAACAACCAGACAGGAAATCAATTACGTACTCTACATTTTGCATAAGATACATTACACCAAATATAACCTACTCATAAAACTTAGGTAATTTAAATTCGCAACAGACAGATTTGCATATCTATCATACCTAGTTCTAGAAAACACGCTATAGGGGTATAATTCGTATGAATGTTAATGATAACTAAAATACATACATGCATTTCTAATGCCGTGTTGTAAGGACACCTTCATTCGACCTTACATCGCCAAGAATTATGGAGTTCACTTATTATTCTTATCGTAACATGTTTTAACTTCGTTTATGTACAATTTTATACTTTAATCGCAAAATTTACACTTTAAACGTGGGGTTCTCGACATGACGCCTTATGCAAAGCAGGTGCTACCTGATACGTGAGCCTACCGATTCACTGCAAAACGTACTAAGAAGAATGAAAATTGCTACAGAAATTTCAACCAAAATACGTTCTAATGAACGGATATAAAGTTTAATTTAGTAAAGCAAAACCTAAGCCGCCTAAGCACTAAATAAATTCGAAGTATTAAAAATGCAAAGCAGACGTAGCAGTTCTAGGTTTTAGTTCGTATCATAAGTCACATTTTCGTACAATTTCCCTAAAGTTGAGGCTTTTTATGGTTGTAGCGGCGCGGCGTTATCGGCTGATTATCGCGTAACGCCATAAACTGGTCATATCAGGGTGGAAATTTACTGAACAGTAAAAAATAAAAGAGGAATAAAAAGCAAGTTACCCGTGTACGTAATACTAGTACTTATTAGTATTTGGAGATAAAATGAAGTTGGCCCGCTTTGGACAATTTATTGGGGTAAGTTATGGGCGGCGCGCGGGCTTGAGCGCCTAATTTATTCGCCGTGCACATAAATTACTTGATTATGAATTCAAGTTAGCTCCACCGAGTTGTTTGTCTGTTGTTATAGCGCTTTTGTTACAAACAACCATATTATTTATCCGTTTCAGTATTCCGATGGGAAGGAATAAGATTTTCATCCGAACGCTCGCGTACGGAGGGCGATAAAGTTGGCATAGTGGAGAACTGTAATGTAACGGGCGTCATTAAAACGTAAAGGGTACTAATAATGAGCGGCAAAAGACAAGTGAGGAAAGTAGAAACAATCCCATAAAAAGCAATAGTAGGGATTATGTAGAACACCAATGGTAATGTGGAGTTGTTTCCAGGCGGCAGTAACGCGCCACAAGTCGCTGCAGCGCGGAATAATCGCGGATGCCCATAAAAGATGTAATTTCAGATAAGCTGAAACAGACGAGCCCCGCCCCTCGCCCCCGCCCCACCCTCCTGCCTACTTTCTAATGACTAATTATTATGCTGTGCGTTCGCGAGCTTTAGCGTCAGTTCAACCTGCCCGATACGCTCTGCTGCCCGTCCGTCTATACGGGCATATCTTGATTGATTCTCTTTTCGCAGTCAGTTTATTACTACATACGTTTTAAATATATTTAAGATACTGCAATACGTTTGATAATCATCTTTTTAGATTTATCGCTGTCCGGATCACCTTCCATAAAGAATACATATTATAATGTAAGATGTGATGATGAATGATTTATTGTTTAATAATATGTTGGTTCTGAAACGTTCAATGCCTAGTATATTTTTTAGGGTATATCTAGGTGGATGTGGATATGAATTATTAGGTTACAAGTTAGAGGGTAATGACCTGAAAACCTTTGAACAAATGTTTGATAGTATGTGAATGCAGTCGCTATTTTAACAATACCAAGTGTTCAACTTAGACAAAATCGTTAATATACGCGCACAGTAACCTGTTTGTATTATAAACGGTACAATAATTGGATATATGTAGCTTGACTTTCGTAGGAGTGAGAGTCTTCCGCTCCCCCGCAATCCGGTGATGGTGACAAGACCACCTTGGCTACCACCGTAGTCATTTAAAAAAATAAAACAAATAAAGGTAATTTCGAAGACATGTTGATTATTACGATGCTGGTCAGTTGAGTAAGTCCCTGGACGTGGCGAGTCCAGGGCGAGCGGCGCAGGCGCAGGCGCGGGCGCGGCGCCTGACTCCGATGCGCCGATACAGTGCGCCGGCGACGTGTCGATCTGTGATACCGCATTACCATACCGCGCGACGCAGCGCGCTATCTTCGACCAACACTACTAATGTAATTATTAGGGTTCCCTGCCTCAAAAGGTATGGGATCAGATACCACCTGTAATGTACCAACGGCATGACCATCCGCGGAAATAGCGCTCAGAAATGAAAGTGTTCTGTTCGGTAATGTTCCAAACAGCGTTTGTTGTAAAACAACGAGATAACACTCCGATGGTATCTAAAACATATGAACAGTATAATAACGTGACTGAAAACTTAAAGAATGCAACACAAAATTTATGAACCGTTTTAAATTTCATGTTTCATGGAATTATGAGGGTAAATATTAATAAATAATTTGAATGATGCATCTGCATTTGCATATACTAAACGCTTTCCTCTTCAAGTATCTACTAAGATTAGCCAAAGGCCAGGAGGATTAAAAGTATAATTGTAAGTACCTACCTATTGGCAAAACCTACATGTATAATTCCATATCTAAAACTCCTTAACTATACTACGTTGCCAATTTGTCTACGTTGGCATATAAGATCGACCATTCAAATACAATTAGCCACGAGGACATCCATTACATTTCCTCGAAAAGGCGGAGCGCACTCATCAGATAGAGGCAAGATGGCGCCCGATTCATCGGCCAATTCATCCGAATTATACAAATAGCCCCTGCCTAACTGCACCAGCATATTGGCATATGTTCGTGACTAGTTTACGAGTGCTACGACATTGCATATTAATTGGTGTCGCTATCGAGCTGCGCATCGGCTCCGACCTAGCTTCCATACGAGCTACATACGTGAAAGCACTTTGTATGTCTATTTGTGGGGGTAAGCTGTACCTACCGACGGCAAACGTATAAACCCTAGCTACTACAGTGGCTATGGCCGGTCGCTGCGATAAATTACAATACAATTCAGCGCAACAACCAGTTTTATCATCAACACTAAATGTAACGACAGATAAAACAGTGTTACATTCAAATGCAGGTAAATATAATCTATGCATTTGAAAGGTTCGGAGCTTGCTTTTGGTCTTCGACTCGATAAATAGATTATTGGACAAGAGCCTTTACTAATTCTGTATTCGTTACTTAATGTTGGAAATGCCGAGTTATTCTATAATAATACGTGGTTGCTGTGTCGTTAGCGATAAGAGTCATGGTATTCACTGTACACTAATCAATTAATTATATACGTAGGCCGTCTTCGACGTATAAAGATACTTCATCTAGGGCTTAATATGGCCTGTTGCCGTGTCCAGTTGAAAGTACTTAGATTTGCAGAGCACCAGTCCGGGCCGTGGCACCGTGGCATCGTCCGACGATTGAACGGGCGCATTCTAATATGCAAATGTATTTAAATGGTAAGCCCTCTTCATTACGCTCTGGTATCGATCTTAGATACACAATTTGTAAGTCGATAGGCAACCAACTGCAGTGGAATCACTTACTAATTCCCATTCGCAATATTATCGGTGCATCTTGAAATTATTACATTGACTGATGATATTTATTTATGGTCTTTATTGTTGTTAACTTTAAATGTATGTATGACATAACCCTATATCTACTTAATTACGACTACCAAAAAAATATCCATAAGCAATTCCATGTTTGGGAATCTGAATCAAATAATGTACCTACTTCAAATTTATGAATGCACTAACCATAATCACTTTAATATCAAAAATCAAATCAACATTTGGACCGAATTTCTCCGTCCGATTTAAACGTATGTAAACACGTAGTGCAGAGAGCAAACTAGATATGTATTAACTATTTCACCGACTAGTGAACATTATTCAATAAATCCATAAAAATATTCATCCCTTTAGTATAGACTTTCTATGGGTTTTGAATCAACTATCCCGGGCGCAAATGGCAGTGCCACTAATAGTGCAGTCAATGAAGCGAAAAATACGGGCTAACCTCCGAATTTTTTTACTGTGATCCGATTTGCATGAAATTTTGGAATTAGGCTCATCTTACCATTAACTTCAAAAGTGAAAATGATTTGAACTCCGCCACCACCATGGGGGTGGTTGCCACCCCTTCTCGGGGGTCAATGGTTGTTTTTTCAAAATCACCTTGGATATCGATTGAAGATCTAATTTTAAGCAAAAAAGTTTCTATAAAGTTTCTCGAAAAATCTAATACTTTTCAAGTTATTGGCAATTGAAAATTCGCAAATTTTTCACGATTTTCATCAGTTTTTTTCAAATATCTCCAAAAATATACGTTTTATCGAAAATTTTATAAGGAACGAAACTGTAGCAGGTAAAAAAATGAACAATTTGGTTTTTTACAAAGTATTCTAAGTGCAATATTAAGCTAGATATTAAAGATCAAAGCCGTTTTTTATTTTATCTGAAATTTCATCGATGTAGTCAATGCCATCTAGCAGCGAGCAAATGCATTTTATGCTTTCTAATCGAAAAGGGTTTTGTAGTGCTTGAAATAAGCTTTAAAATGAGCTTTATCAAAAGTCTTTTGCACGTAAAATAAGTGAGCTATATTGCAAATAAGCGGAGCATCGAATGTTTTTTCTTTTCAATCAATGGGTTTAAATAAGTGCCATTTCCACCAAAACTAAAATTAATCATATTCCGCCTAGAATTAACTTTATTATGAAGAGTTTTATAGATTGTATTAGTTTGGCTGCTTTAGGACACATAGTTTTCAAAAAAGTCACGATTAAGGGAGGCTGTGATTGCGCTGCCACGCGCTCTTTAAACAATCATATCTCCGTCAATTTTTATTTGATAGAAAAAACAAAAAAACCAAATTGTTTGTCAGAAAAATACCTAAATATTTTATCCCTACACTTTTATACGTATCTGTCGTCATTTTTGAGATATTATGAAAAAGGGGTGGGATTTTTAAAAATTTGAAATTCTCGATTTTTTTTCAATCGTGACTTTTTTTAAAACTATGTGTCCTAAAGCAGCCAAACTAATACAATCTATAAAACTCTTCATAATAAAGTTAATTCTAGGCGGAATATGATTAATTTTAGTTTTGGTGGAAATGGCACTTATTTAAACCCATTGATTGAAAAGAAAAAACATTCGATGCTCCGCTTATTTGCAATATAGCTCACTTATTTTACGTGCAAAAGACTTTTGATAAAGCTCATTTTAAAGCTTATTTCAAGCACTACAAAACCCTATTCGATTAGAAAGCATAAAATGCATTTGCTCGCTGCTAGATGGCATTGACTACATCGATGAAATTTCAGATAAAATAAAAAACGGCTTTGATCTTTAATATCTAGCTTAATATTGCACTTAGAATACTTTGTAAAAAACCAAATTGTTCATTTTTTTACCTGCTACAGTTTCGTTCCTTATAAAATTTTCGATAAAACGTATATTTTTGGAGATATTTGAAAAAAACTGATGAAAATCGTGAAAAATTTGCGAATTTTCAATTGCCAATAACTTGAAAAGTATTAGATTTTTCGAGAAACTTTATAGAAACTTTTTTGCTTAAAATTAGATCTTCAATCGATATCCGAGGTTATTTTGAAAAAACAACCATTGACCCCCGAGAAGGGGTGGCAACCACCCCCATGGTGGTGGCGGAGTTCAAATCATTTTCACTTTTGAAGTTAATGGTAAGATGAACCTAATCCCAAAATTGTATGCAATTCGGTTCACAGTAAAAAAATTCGGACCTATAATGCTTCATTGACTGCACTATAACGAAAGAGCGAATGGTTCAGCCAAGTCAATAATTTATAAAGTCGCGAGCTTATCAATGCTTATCTGGGCAATGCTAGGAAATTGTACCTCTCAACAAATATAACCTTTTATCCTGCATCCCAGATACCGTATATGCGCGTAAGCCATGCGTCCATCTCATAAACTCCTTTTAACGCACTTATAAAAACTAGCAGATACTCGTAGATATACGTAGGACATAGAAGTTTCAAAGCTAAACTACGATCGACGTTTATGTTCGAACAGAAAACAGTTCTTTAACGATCGTTAGTATTCTAACGAGCTGTAGTACCCAATCGGATTAATCTTAAATATTTATTGCGCATAGTCCATTGGTAGCCGGAGCTGTGCTAAATTAGTATGACGATGGCTTCACTGATGGTGGGGAAAATGGTGAGTATTTGCATCGTCGACAAACGTGGGTGGGCTGTCAGCTTCTGATTAAGACTTGATGAATATTAATACTCACATCCCTGACTATGACAGTAATGATATCGTAGGCGCCAACAATGCAGACGTACGTATACAATTCGATATTAATACAGCAATAGATCACACATCCGTGGCCTTGTTTTGATGTTTTGAAATACGCCGGGCAATTAATATTTTAGCGCGTTGCTGTAATTACTCAATTCGAATCACGAGCATACGCCATTAATAACATATAGTTTGTTTTGAGAGTCATTATGATTTCATTTTATGCATTATAGGATGATAGTTAATGGATTGCAGTGTTGATGAAGTTTTTCTAGTTAATTTTTGTTTCATCTTTAAAAGTGCTTATATGTCTTAAAATTATTAGTGGTAATTTAGTAAGGAAAAGGGTTTAACTTTGACATTGATTGACTGAGCTTTTTATACGAGTAGTAGATGTTAAAGTTCACCGAATCTAGCGATCGATATAAGCTCTACTTTTTTGTGCTTTATGTCCAACTAGCTTTCCGCCCGCGACTTCGTCCGCGTAAAGTTTTTTTTTCCAAAATAAAATTGTGCCTATGTTACTCGTGGATAATGTAGCTTTCGAATGGTGAAAGAATTTTTAAAAACGGTCCAGTAGTTTTTGAGCCTATTCATTACAACCAAACAAACAAAGTTTTCCTCTTTATAATATTAGTGTAGATGGGGCCGTATTATGAAATATACTTATAGTCGCTTATAAAAAATTTTGGTTATTAGATACGTTTATTTGCGAGAGCAATATTTCATTCGAGAGCATAGGTCCTTTTAAATTTTCTGCTTTTTCTTACGTATTTCCATTGTTTCTGTTTATTCATTTACAAAATGAAGTATTATAGAATCAAAAGTTATAAATAGATCTAAATTATTCATATTTGGATTTGCTGGTCAAATAATAGTGGTACAGTAATAATCGTCAAATACATCAGTTATATCCCAGTGTTACCTTCACAGTTCACCCCGCACAAGACGGCAATATCTTACTAGTATGAAGGCAATAAAAACAACACCTCCCCTTCCGTATCGGGAATCGATTAGTTCCCCACTAATCCGTAACCTACAGCGGAGGCAAAACGAACAAGCTCCACCTGTCGAATCTGATAAAAGTGTTTTATTTAAATTTCCTTGGCTGCCGAGTCAAAAACGAACACAAAGTTGCATTTGTGTCTTATTAAAAGAAATTTATAGTTGGAATATAGTTGCTTGATTGACCTCGGTCACTGGAAGGATAACAGGTTCCGATGCAAAAATGACTCCCTTTACAAATATGCGGCGATGGCACTGTTCCGATCATTAGCAACTATTTCTAACATTGCTTGCTTATAGGTAACCTACGACGGTCCGATGTTTGAATGACGACATATTTGGCTGGTGGATGGCAAAAAGCATTATGACCGAATTAGGAGAAAACAGATAACGAATAAGTAACGTATTCTAAGGAAAATAAGTATACCTACAAATAAATATATGTACTTATAAAGAGCAGACAACATCACATTGCTCCGATCCAATGGTAAGTGCACTTGTGTCATGAGTATCAGAACAACGATGGTACATGTTCTTAAATACAAATACCCAGACACGGAAGAAACACAAATGTTCATCACACAAATTTTTGACCCAGATGGGAATCGAAGCAACGTCTCCTGGCACGTCTCTTGGTGCCAAATGAGCCATCGAGTCGGTCATCAATTTTATCTCGTAGACGCTCTCTGACTGTCGCTCAACATATTACTTATGAGAAATCATTTGACATAAATTCAAATCTTCCATACTATCAGGTTACATTTTTATGGACGTGAGTATAGACTATTAGTACAAAATTACATTTAGTTGAATAAATAACGAAAATGTAGTTAGATATAAGAAATATTACTTCTTAAACGATATACGGTCATAATAGAGTTGGGTGCAAGGTGCGCGGGCGCACGTGTCCGTCGCCCGCGGCTTCACAACAACAATATCTGCTCCGAATTCAAATTTGTGTCATACATCTTCGCATTCAGCTATGAACTACACAAATTGAACTCTATACCTGCTACTTAAAGACGATTTGAATATTAACCATAAAGGAAATGGATATTCAAAATAATATCACCTCGGGGTTAACGATTACCGGTGCGCGCATGCCCCACAGATGGCTGTATAAACAGACGTTTGTTTCCGCAGTGATATCTGAATTAATGGCGATACGAAATGCTCGAAAGGTGCTCATTACCATGATTTATGCAAGATAATATTTCTTACACCGTCCCTATTGTACTGATTAACGTTACAAATTAAACGGGGAGTCGTATTTTGTGGTTGGACTGTTTTGGGCAGTGTTTTTTCAATAATAACAATACTCTCCTAACTGAATATCGGTCACAGGGACAAACCTCCACAGACACTAGCCACTTATGCAGGAGATATTAAACTGGACAAGTACTTGCGTGCACACAGGTGCTCTTTTTTTTACTCTCATGATCCGATGGGACTTTAGTTTGACATGTTAAGTTGATACTAAAACATCGATCAGATTTCGAACCCGAAACATTTAGATTTTATCCGAGATAATTGCGATGTCATAACTCACGGGTGTCAACCATAAAACAAAACATTATTATGCTATATTTTGAACAAATCATGACGATTAATACCCGCTCTGAATTAGTTAATATACGCCTCATGTCGATTACTTTATCAAACAAAATAATAGGTTGAATTTTCTATCGGAAAGTAATTCCGACCGACAATACTCGTAAACTCGTCGGGAGTTATGGGCTCAAATCAGAGGATAATGTAACATTATCCCATAAGGTTCCAACTAAGCGGTGAATCGTATAAATTATCAGTTTTTAGAGCGCGTGAGTTAGTTTTCGCAGAGTTAGTACAAGGATGTGCAGCCAGGATCTGAGGCGGCACGGCTAGACTCGTCGTTCGTCTTTCGCCCGCCCGTTCACTGAGTACATTCCCGTGTAAGTTTTTACACCTATTATTTTATGTGTCGGCGAGTAAAGTTCGGTACGTGAGTTATAAACTCGCTCGCGCCTCTCTCGCCCCTACTTTATAGGTATTAACGACTTGTCCGAGAGTTTTCTTATAAATAAATTTGAAGGGTAACAAGGCTCGCTTTTGTCGGATTAGTAGAGTGGATCTTGTTTCACTTTGTTGCGTAGCCTATCTTTTTTGTAGACAGGAAATTCATGAGCGATATGCCCTTTCGTGTGAGCACGGGGATTATTTTCACGGAATGTATTGGCGATGTTCGCGCCGTACAAGTATCACGCATCCTCGGCTCGAAATTACATCAATGACATGTACCGGCACACATTCGTAAAAGGTAACAGACTGTATTTATGTCTGGTAATGTAATATTCTATTTTGAAAATGTTTTCTTGAACAACACAATTTCAATGAGCCATGAGATTGTGTCCCTAGCATATTTTACATAAATTAGCTTGTAGATAAGGTTTAATACATGAATATGCTTTTTATTTTCTAATTTATTTCTTACAAAGGCAGGGAATTAAATGTAAAAGATATGGGTAGGTACCGCTACAATTAATTAATATTGCAAAGTAATGTAAAATTGGTTTTTCTGTGTTTTTTTGGCAATTTCAAATTGTATAGCTAGTCATTACGTGTACCGTTCACTAAATGATAATGAAAATACCTACTTTGTACCTATTATTGTTTTGTTAAAACAGTAGTTGTACAAGTCCTTACCTATACCTACAGATTCAACAATCCTCTTGGATCCCAGAAATAATACCTAAAATGACAACTACAAATAAAAAATACGAGAAATAGCATGACAAGTACAATTTACTTAGATATAGGTGCTTACTTCAAAAGCCACGGTGGCATTATTTAGAGGATTAAACGTAAAAGCACGGAAGATACTAAAGCTCGGGATTTCCCGGTAGGGTCAATTTAGGTATTTAACTCTAGTCTGGGTGTTCTGCTAGAGGCCTACAGTCATCATCTGGTACACATAGCACAAGGGAAAACCTTTGTTGAAAACCAGGTTTGTGTAAATAAAATTCTCATATATTTTACTAGCTGTGCTCGCGACTTCGTCCGCGTGGAATAGTTATTTTTTTCCCGTTTTTTTACATTTTCCATTATTTCTTCGCTCCTAATAGTTGCAGCGTCATGTTATATAGCCTTCCTCGATAAATGGTCTATTCAACACAAAAAGAATTTTTCAATTCGGACCAGTACTTCCTGCGATTAGCGCGTTCAAACAAACAAACTCTTCAGCTTTATAATATGTATTAGTTAGTTAAGATTGTGGTGTTTGGACTAACTTATTATTTTTGTATTGTACCTACCTCAAATCTTGAAACAGGTCTCTGATATACGTATATTCATTTCTTTCTACGCCAGAACGACTATAAATATATTTATCATTATGCCGCAGTATTGCACCAATATCTAGTCGGTGTAAAGCCGTCCGGGCTTAAGAGTCTCAAATCAGAGTATCACGTGACATTAGGCCATAACGCGTCGCGGCCCATAAAAGCGGACGTATGGAAGGAAGAGCACTACCTGTAAAATATCAGAGTAATAAAGTAAATGTACCAGTGGAGAGGCAGAACGTGCCTCCTAGCGCTGCCCAAAATGGAATTATTTTATTCGACGAGAATGCTAAGTGGAATCTTCCAGGAGCAAAATAGACTGACTCTACAATCTGTGCGACATTTAATTGCTAAAAAACAAGTGTCTTATTTGACGTACGTAGTAATCAACCTTGGGAATCCTTGTACAGAAAGCAGAAACCGAAAAAGTTTCCGAAACAATTCCCAAGTGACCCGATGACAAATTTCAAAAAATAATACATAGTACCCACCTGAATTTCGGCTACAGTGGCAGATCTCCAAAGGGCCAAGTAAAGTATGCAAAAGATATTAAAATGCACAAGTGTGCACCCAAGCAAAAGTGCACTCTCTGTTCCTTCACTCTCATAATTCGATAGGATTATACGGATACGGAAATATTCTTCAGCTAGCTGACATTGTGATTGACAGGCAAGAATTTAATTATTTATGATATATCTACCTAAAATTACGAGTGCAACATTTACATTAAAATATGTATGTACTAAGTACCGGGCATAGTTATAATTAAAGAACATTCCTAAACGCCGAAAGGACATGAAAAATATGTGTTCATAACAATAGGGTATTCTTAGAGCATATATTATTACCTACAAAAGTCAATTTATGAGTGCACTCTCAAAGTTTCAAATATCCTTAATGGAGCAAGAGTGAGCCGTTTCACATCTTCCCCCACAAACTGCATTATAATGTCTCCGCCGAAAATAACCGCACATAAATATAAAACAATGTGAAACCACTTAAAGCGAATAAAATACACGTCGACTCAGTAAAATGAATTTATTAATAACGGAGACAATGAACGTCTGAAACAAACGCTTCACTTTTTTGTATTTTTAATTGTCCTCCGGTCGACAGAGAACACGCATTAGGGAACGAAAATAAACTTGGATCATATTCGACACTCGTTCGCCTGTGATGCCGCTAACCGCAGCTTCGGCTCTCATAATACAATGACGACGCAAAGATTACTCATTTAGAAGCTTTAAAGTATTCCAAAATTAATCGAAGTATCTATAGATTTCATTACTCGTACCCCTATTCAGAACACTATGGAAACATATTCTTAATTTGTCAGTTGTGCCACTGTCAAACTGTATTATGTTAGAAAAAGTCATGGATATCGAATTCTGCTATGTTTTCATAGTGTTCCGAATAGGCGGGGAGGCAGATCAAATGAAATATACGAGTAATTATCAAAAATGCATAATGTACATTTCAGATACTGTCGTTGATTCTGTCTACCATCAATCATAATGCAGTACATACATAAACTGCTAGTTTATAACAATGACAACTCAATACCTTTGCTGAATCACGAGAGGTTCTTTACCCGGCCGGTCGTCAAAGGTAACAAATGGGGTATTCCGGAGACGCCTCCTCATGTCCTGTAAGTTTAGCTTCAGACATGTCGATTGGAATAAAAAAATCCATTATTTGAATACTTACTTAGACCGGGGTATTTCAGTTTACCCAAAAATCCCCAAACATTTTATTCATGAATCTACTTTACATGTTCCAATAGTTTCGGAAAACTTATAACGCAATTTGTACTTACGCACTTTAGATGCCGATTCCAAACAAACGTTGTATAATGATATAATACCAAAGTTCATCGGCAGACCGCGTTCATGCGAACGAGCAGTAAACTTGTGATTAATTAAAAATATTTTCGCATCTCTGATTTGCGCCAGCGAAATAATTATTGAATTGTAATTTCACGATGTGTCGCATATAGTAGGAGCGCAGTTCTTAGATGATATCTCGGACGTAATTAAAAATCTTGTCGTGACATTCAGAGCCCCGTCCCGCCTCCGCACTCCTCCAGCTCCTCAATATTGTTGGCGATTGAATCGCAATTAAATGTAACGAATCAAACTACACTTTATTAAGAGCGGCCGATAGCTCAGAATGGCGGGTGTATCGCGGCGCAGAATCGAACGTGCTCCCGTCGAAATGCCAACCATTTTATTTATTCACCTTAATTATGTATCTTGTCTTAATTTACGATTGGATCATACGATAATCTGTAACGTAATTTATTATAGATGCCTAGGTATTCCAACCGTTTCCATAACGAGATTTAGGATTACGCGGGATGATGTCGCGTTCAGTTCTGGTCGCAGAGATTAAAATATATTATCAACATCCATTCGCGTTTTGCAATTAAGTGAACGCTCGGATAGCGGCGTGGAGCGAGAAGCGAACGTTCGCGATGCGATGTGCGCGCTTCGATAGCGTCATCGCGTTTAATTTTGTTATGTGTCGATGGCATGACGGCCGACGTCTCGATACGACCACTGTGCGCGATAGCCCTTAATGAAAGTAATGGAGGTTTATTAACGATACATCGACAGCTCTTCTCGCGAATAAATATACGTAGTTAATAGACGCGCAGCGCGGTTGGACGTGCGAGGGAGAACAAAGAAAGCCACATTTGCTAATTGCGGTTTTGCTCGTGTCGTGCGCTCGGAGGCCGGATCGTGAGCTCAGGAGATATGACGATAACACATTCATAAATAATTAGAGCGAAATTTTCTCATTTGTAAGACGACAGTCATGATATTTGGTAGCAGAGCCCTCTGTTCTCGGAATACTGGGATCTAGATAAGTGCTTGTACGACACGCCTCGCTCTCCGCTCATTTTGCTAAGACGCCAGATATTAGCACTAAGATTCAAGTGTCTAGCACAAACACTGAACACAGATACTCTATACAACTCAATGCTACCTATGGGGGTTTGAAGAAATTTCTTATACTAAGTACTCATTTTTACGATGCTCTGGCTTGGAGGTTCTGGGTTTGCACAACATTATTATTGACTTTTAGAATCAAATTATAAAAATAAATCATAATTGCTAATTTTATAAAAACACTTCATAATTTATGTAATCATTATCAAGGTTAAAGATAAGGTTAGAAACAATTTTTTTTTTTTAATTTATTGTCATTGGTAAATTGGAACCTAAAGCAGGTCAGCGACCTACTAGCGAGTAGGTATACTATAATTGGGTACAGCTTGAGTGCAAAGTTATAAATAGATAATGTAAACATTGATTCGAGTCAAAGTACAGGTCAAGTAGATACCATTTCAATTGAGTCTATTGAAATAAAGAGAACAATGTAAAAAGCAAACGTGCGGCGACGTCTATGAAACATTTGTGGGTTCAGTCACGGTCGGAGCCTCGCCATGCCAGGGTTCAAATTTCCACTTCCGCCCGCTCCTCGAACAATCGATATTGTTATCGCTGACTCTTCATTATAAACCAAACAAAAACAAATTAAGAATTAAAAAATGGTGGAACGACCGAAAAAAAGTATAGACATCGGTCAAGTCTACGTTAAGATTTACTACTCCTTGAGTTTGACCCTTCTTCCTACCGCATTAAGAGATTGGATAATGTACTAAATATATTTGTACGTTTTAATGAGGCCATTGATTAAAATTAAAATGTTTCGTTTCCTTCATCTGCAGAACATTGTATCGTTATAAAGTCGTCGTAAATCATCCGGGTTATAAAAGGTTTTAATTGAAAAAATCCGCGATATAAATGATTCGAGGTTTTCGCTCCGTCACTCGTCGTAGATTAGAAATTCAGGCGTGACAAATTATTGTAACATTTACTAGTATCCGATAACAGTGGAATGATGTGTGTTACAACTCACAATTGAACGGCTGCTTTGATGCCAACGTGATGCCAACTAACACGGTTTAAGCTTTGAAAATATTTTTCACTTTTGTTGAACTTTATTGTGAAAGATTTTAGGCATAAAATAACATCGGCATAGTATAACATGACGTCTTATTCACACAATACATCAAATAAATAATTAAAGGACGTAAACCACGTTTTACGCAACTAAATGGTAGGTATTTTGAGTTATTTTATGTACCATTAAGAAGGTATATTCAAATGTAAGTAACTTTACTTTTACTAGGGTGATCCTAGCACATAGTTTCAAACATAAAAAGTACCTATATTAAAAAATAATTTATGTACAGAATATTTCCTTGTTAACTGTTTTAATATCATAGCATAGTGGCCTCCAGACGTCTAATGGAAAGAGAAGTCGAAGTCTCTACGGTAACGGGAAAGTATTCAAATCAATCACTTTTCACTTGCCACCGCCATGCTGGTCTGCTAGGCGGGCAAAACCCTACCGCCAGCTGAGAGGCTGAAGTCTCAAGATGACCCACGGGATGAAATGGAGCAATCCATCACCGCATAGATATAAGGTCACACATCAGTGTTAAAGTTTAGTGTTAAAATAAATATTTGTTGTAGTAGTTTAAGCACTAGTAACTTTAGGGTCGGATTAAATTATTAACTGTTCGAACCGATAAATGAATAATATACGCCAACCTATGATGTTAATGTTAAACCGACTTAACATAAATAAAATAGTACCGGCACTCAAAACAAAGAACGCAATCGTAACAGTAAAATCAGCAAAAAAGTTCATGCTACCGTTCGTCCACTTTTCGTTAAACAATCACTCAAATAAAACATTTTTCGTAACTTCCTCGATCACGTCGATTCAATTCGACTTTTTTTGTACAAAAAATGGCGATCTCATAAAAACAAACAATCTCCAGAGCATAAATTAAAATTTCCGCTTGCCGATGCTAGTGACAAATCAAGCATAAACGGAGTGGGGGATTGGTTGATGGAAACTCGGACGATCAATAAACTTTATTACGAATGGCATCGTTTATTTGCCTCAGTCATATGAACGTTATGATTCCGGGTCGCAGGGATCGAGTTAAAAGCTTGCTCGCATTATAATATTTGTGCGAACTCAAAAGCAGGGGCAAACAAGGGTAATTTGTGTAAAACATTTGCTTTACGAATATAATCCAGTAGAGCAACGATATGAAATGTTTCAAAGTTAATCGCGATAAGACCGTCATACATTGTATCTACTACTATATGTCTGTAGTACTTTTTCCTGTAAATGGTTTACTTTTCTTGTGCAATAATTCTTTACTGGAAAAAGTACATACTTAAATAATCAAAATAAATAATCTAGATAGATACGTTTCCATATTTTTTTTTGTAAAGCGCTTACGTTGTACTGTAGTAATATTTCTGACTAATGTCGATATTTAAAAGCGAATGTATTGTTAACGGTTCAATAGTTTTAGTCATTAATCTTACTTTTTATACTTTTGATAAAGGTAAAGATTACAATATCAATACAATTAATGCACATCAATATTATTCAAACATTATATTTCCTGCAATCCCTTTCTTGCGGAAAAGTGTGCAGTGAAGTGTGCAAATAAGTACCATCTGTAATACCTAACTACAAACATCACATAATATGCATTATTGAAACTATGAAACATATGACATTTTGCTTATAATAAATAAGCCTTCGCAAACGTTCCATAAATATATTAACGATCTAGCAAACAATAATATAGCATGTCGAGTATGTGAAAAAAAAACTTTGCCCTTTAACGAATGCATGTTAATTAAAGAAATTCAGGACTGGCCTCTATGTGAGCACCTAAAAAAAATATATGGAATTATTCTTTGGATATCTCTACATTGGACTGAACATAATGGAAATATCTGAGGGCAAATAGTTGCACATTAACGACTAAAGTTTTTATTTGTTCCTGTTTTAGTAATATAAGTATGTAATTGTTACTGCAAATGTATGTCTTTAATCGTCAGTGTATCAACATTACATTACATACCGGTACTAATCTGCCACTGACATGTAATGTTTAAGTTAAAGGTAAACTAATTTTTGTGTGTATGTTTGTAATGAATAAATTCAAAAAGTGCTGTGCCGATTCCAAAAATTATTTCACCAATGGAAAGCTAGATTCACCCTGAGTAACATTGTATTTATTGCTAGAAAATTAGGGATCCTTACCAAAATATAGTTACCTGAAATACCCATTTTTTTATTTTTGCGTATATAGTATAAAATGAAATTTCATTTCCACAGAAAGTCAGAAGTAGTGAATTTGCTACACTAAGACTCGATGCAATACAAGGCAGGTTTAATTAGTAACCAATAAAGTACAGATAAGTGGGTGATCGTGTCGCGTATAGTGCCTATCAATTACTTTACTACACGTCATATTCATTTGAAAGTGCACTCGGTTTGATTAGAGGAATGCTCTTTAAGGCCAGTTGGCCATTAGAATAAATAAGGGACCATCTGAAATAGTTCGAAGTGTTAAGTGACTGGTGGCTATCAAAAATTACAAGATAAGGCAGACAATGCTCGCTCGGTGACTTATGAAGTGATTATAACAATAGGTACGGTCAGCAGAACAAGGAGGAAATGGAATTTGTTCATTATTTTATATGATTATGCAAGTATAAATGCTTTATAAGCATATTTTATTATGATAACAAAGCATGATGAGAACGTACCTAATAATCGAAATTCATATATTTTAAATAGACTATGTACCTATCCTGTGTGTTGTAGGTAACTGCAACGATTTTTGAAAATGTTATAGCTATGGAAGTGTATCTGATTTCAATATGTTTATAGAAAAATTACATACCTATGTCTACCTAAAAATAATGGTATTTAAAGCTTAGGTATAGCTGAAATAGACATTTTCCAGAAAAAAGCATTACAGATCCTCGTATTGCAGTAAAATGATTAGGCATTGGTGTCGAAATAGTTTAAGTGTTAAATAAAAAAAATCGAATAATCCGAAGGTTCGACTCCCGGTCGGATCTGCGTGTTCAGGGAAACGCACCCAGACATCATCTGTCCAACGAAACAGTTAAGAGATCATCATTGCCGCTTGAAATTCGAGTGACGATCCCTTCACTGGTGCCGAGGAAAGCGGCTGTGAGAGAAAAATGGTTGTGCAGCTTGCTACCAGCGCCTGAAATGACAACCACGTAAGAGAGGTGGGGCATAGCGAATCTTCGCTCGAATTTAGCCGTCCGTCCGGCGAAGAACCTCCACCCTATAGGATACCGCAGCCAAATGACCTCCGGGTCGTGTTTCTGCCGGTGAGTGGAGTTTCTAGATCTCATGGGGGTTTCGGGTTGGGCCGGCATGGCGGTGGCAACTGACAGGTAACTGACCAGTTACTTGTCACAGCGACTTAGGACTCTCTTTCGCTTTCCATCAGGCGTAGGGAAGCCATTATATCGAGCTATTATAAAAAAAACTTTGGCATCGTCGTTTTTTTTTTTTTGATGAAGAAAAAGAAGAATACTTTTAAAAATTAAATAGGTAGCCAAAAATGTTTAAAAAAATATAAGCATTTTAAGGCATTTTCAAAAGCTGTACGTCCTCGCGGTATCGCGGCGCGCACGCTCTATTAAGCCGATAGCCACAATCGGGTAACAGCCGCCTGACATCTTTATGACGGCTCAAAATCCATTACTAACGACACCTTTTTAGTTACCCGCGATAACACCTACGCTGCGGACAAAACGGTTCCAACGCCGGACTAGACATTATGTTTTGTTTGCTTACGTAATTGTGTGTAACGCTGTACGGACTATGCATATGCATCGCATAGGCCGAACGAAATTCATAGGTCGTAAAAGTGTACAATAAATTTAGACTTTATCTTAAACTAGCTACCCACCCCAGCTTCGCACGGGTGCAATATTATATGCATCTATTATACATATAAACATTCCTCTTGAATCCCTATATCTATTCAAAAACCGTTTCAAAATACGTTACGTAGTTTTAAAGATCTAAACCTACATTGGGACAGACAGACAGACAACAAAAGTACTTTGTTTTATACTATGAAGTGATAAAAATGGTTTCTTTTAAATTTTTATTATGAACAGACATATTAGTGTTGATTTAAAGATTAAATAAACGAACAAACTAGAAATAAAGTTTATCAGTTTTCTAGTACGTACTTACGTACCCATAGTACAAGTTTCAGCTTAGTTTGGGACTAGAAGGCGCTGTGCCAATTGTTTATTTATCAATTGTTTTTTCGCTCTTTGGCTTTTGGCTATACCTATGTATTATGCTGATATCATTGTCAATGCTCTATAATTTGTAATTCATTAATTTATTCATGTTCTATATGTACGTACATATTAAAGTATTGCGTTTATTATATAAAAAAACCTGTTCCAAAAATGTCGTAGGTATGTACTTAACTTCGAGTACAAACAACATTGTTATGACAGATTGTCAGCCAACGCGTTCTCTGTTTCAAAATTCGAATACTTTCTCAAGAAATAGCCATAAAGTATGATAAAACATCTTATAGTAATTTTGATGTTAGCGTTTATCTGTTTATAAAGTCAATCTAATTCAATTAACTAAAAATGTATGCATTATTCATATTCTTAATTGCCTGTTATATTTTTACGATCCCATAACGTTTGTCTATCTCGCTACATTTTAGCTGATGACTTTGTGATAACTAATTTTGGTTGATATAGCTGCAATATTACAAAGTTTTTGGAATATTTTATTTATTCATCTTTATGCATAAGATGTGTGGAGTGAAATAAAACCTACTTATTTTCAATAATCAAGTTTGTACAACGTTTCAATGATACTTTATCTATATGTTGCAGCGAATCAAGAAATCGCACTAATTTTGGCACACATCCTACGGACTATGGATGGATGTATTCCAATCATCATCCATAGCAGACTACTGCTGGACATAGGCCTCTAAAGTTATTCGCCACTTTGGGCAATTATGTGTATGATTAAGAGATAGTAGATATGCCAAATAAACACTTTATTATAACTAAGGTCACGCATCCTTCATCAAATTAAATTTCCATTACCTGAAGGTTGTTGTTTGAAGGAAAACCTAGCGATAAGACCGCCTAAATTATACCATATGATGTATTGTCCTACCTTACCTTTATACCAAAAATGCTTGTATATTTTTGCAATAAAGAATATCTGTCTAAAATTCCAAATACGCAATAACGATTTCCTCTCCATCAGTGCACCACTTTAAAAATGTAAGCCAAAAATGAAATCAATACGTCTGAACGTTTGGCGAACGAGGAATCACTCGTTATGAGGACATAAATCTCGGACCTTACGCCGATTGCCGACCCTCTCGGCTCCGCTGGCCGCCACTACGCCTGGCCGCCGATATACTGCACCACATCAGATGTACCGGGAGACTACTGAATCGAGCCGTATTCATTACGTGTACAGCTTACCTTGTGGGTATATTTCGATGTACTTTATTAAACCGATCAACTAACAAAGTAAAATTTTCCGAAATGTTTTTTTATTGCTAGACGAACAAGCTAGAGAAGTAGGGCATAGGGAATCTTCGCTGTAATTGAGCTGTTCGTCCAGGGAAGGACCTTCACCCTATAGAATACCGCATCCAAATGACCTCCGAGTCGTGTTTCTGTCGGTGATTAGGGTTTGTGGAGGGTTAGGGCTGGGCCGGCATGGCGATGACAACTGACAGGTAACTGACCAGTTACTTGCCCGTTGTCACAGCGACTTGCGCTTCTCTTACGCTTTCCAGCAGGCATTATGTCGAGCTACTATACAAAAAAACCATCCTGTCTGATGTTGTGAACAGTAACCGCCACCCATGGACATCAGTAATGCCTAAGACACAGCCGTGCCGCTGCTTGCCGTGAGGAAAGAGCTCTCTTTAAACCACGCTTAAGTCTTTAACTGCCGAGAAACTAGACACAATAGAAAAACTATTGTTTGCCGGTCACCGGTGACCGGCATGGCGGTCAACGTGTTAAAGAGGTTTAGCTATTTCTCCAGTTAACAGACTTACCAGGATTTGAAGCATCTTTAGCATCCGTAATCTGTATGAAAAGTCTGCTGTAAGCTCATAAAACGTGTGAAATGTATTAATAACTCGCATAAATAATTTATACCATAAAGAAGATACAAGTTTATTAGGGCCTACCATCAACTGTAATTTTAATTACAAACCGTGCAAAGAATGTCCATGAATATGCACTCATTAGACAAACAGTTAACCTGATGGAAAGCAAACACTAATAGCCCATCTACGACATAAAAGGCATCACGGATCTTTTACTTGTACAGACACTACGACTAAGTGATAAGAATTCAATTTGTTAGGAAATGCTAGAAACTATTCGCCTTGGTAAAATATTTCGTACGGTGACGGAAGAGAATACAAATCATTTCCCCATTTGTTCTCGTCGGTGTATAGTTAACTAAGGGATTAAGGTCTCAGCGTCTTTAGATGGTAGGTTCTACCCGTTTGACTGGCGAACACCATGCATTCGGCAAAACATCCGCGAATTGACTTACGCATAGCAAAAATAATTCTAAAGACTGTATGGTGATGGTTTCTGTGAGGAACCGGATAAATGCGGGATGGATGAAATGGCGGCAGGTTTCGGGGACTGCGTGTGACCCACAAATGCCCCTGAGACTCAAGAGAAAAATCTACAAGACCATAATAAGACCTGTCGCCATGTATGGATCAGAATGTTGGGCAATGAAAGAGACGGATGAAAATAGACTGCATGTGGCAGAGATGAGAATGTAAAGATGGATGTGCGGTGTGACTAGAATGGATAAGATTAGGAATGAATATATTAGAAGAAGTCTGAAAGTAGCGCCAGTGACAGAAAAGTTAAGGAGTAGCAGATTAGCATGGTTTGGGCATATGCCCATAATATTATGAGGAGGGATGAAAGGCATGTAACGAAACGAGTATTGAGTATGAATGTGGAAGGACATAGAGGAAGAGGAAGACCGAAAAAGGAGTGGATGGACTGTGTGAGAAATGATATGCGTGTCAAAGGTGTGAGTGTGGAGATGACGGCTGATATAGAAGAGTGGAAGGAAAAAACATGTTGTGCCGACCCCACTTAGAGCAGGATAAGGGCAGGAGAATGATGAGACTGTATGGTGATGGTAACTGACAAGTGATTAATTGGGTAACTTGCTCGCTGCCGTAGCGACTTAGCCCCTCTTGCGCTTTCCATCAGGCGTAAGGAACCCATAAGTCATGCTATTACAAAAAAAAAATCTTGCATTTCTGCAAAAACAAAATCAGCTCCAATCAAAGCGGACATATAATTTCCCACTTTTACTTATAAAATTCGTACTCCATTACCTATTAGCTATTGCCATAATGACGTTGTGCCAGGACATAAAATTGCAATTAAGAATATTTCCCTGATCCCTTAGTTAGATACATATGATAATTATCATACATAACTATTCATGATCCATAAACCAGTTGGTGTCGTATATCAAACGCGAACTAATGGTAGTAATCGATAGATAAATTATTGATTAGCTGATAGACGAAAATGATGGGTGTGGAGGAGACGTGAGTCGGTTACTATTGCTAGGAAAATCCGGACTATAGTATGTTTATAGTCAGTATATCAAGTTCCTCTCATCTTTATTTTTCTTCTATATACAAACACGATATCTCAGTATGACGATATTTCTAAGGTACTTATAACCTTAGAAATATCGTCACAAATAACCTGATCTGAAAATTTACGTATAGCAAATCGATTCTATCTTGTTGATTCGTTTATTTTCATGTTGACAGCTCGCGCCTTCGTTATTACCGTCCTTTTTTGGGAATGGCGTGCAGTCATACACAGTCATACACTTTAACGAATATTTAAGTAAAGTGCCGCCAGATAATATGAAAATGGAACGCATAGTCATTTAAAAAGTTCTTCATATACAAGATCGTATATTTATTACCTACTAGCTGTGCCGGCGGCGTCGCACGCGTGGATATCGGGTTTCAAAAATAATAGGCTTCCATAAAATGGTACCTAAATTTTAAATTCTAGCAATGCATTGGTGAAAACCGCATTTAGTTCCATGCATTAGTTTTCGCGTGATGCGCAATCAAACATGCAGATGAAAATTTCTCCACTTTACCACACAATGCCCGTCACTACTCTGCCCCTATTGATTGTAGCGTAATGAAAAGTATACTATAACCTGCCCAGGAGTATGAAGAATATTCGTACTAAGTTTTATTAAAATTCGTCCAGTAGTTTTTTTTTCTACAACGAACATACATACAGACAGACAAAAATTTTACTGATTGCATTTTTGGCATCAGTATCGATCACTAATCACCCCCTGATAGTTATTTTGAAAAAATATTTCATGTACAGAATTGACCTTTACAGATTTATCATAAGTATAGAATAGATGTATTTCAAACCAAGTCGATAATGTGTGAAAATGGTGACAGTTTAAAACATTTTAAATTGTCAAAAAGGAAATATGGAAATGAACAAACTTATAAGTTAAGTAGAGTAGCCTACGTACGAGTAGCCTAGGTGTTGTGCCAGAAATTTGGTCAGGAATGTACAATTATTATTTATATAAATAAAATTTCCAAATGTCATCCATAACACTGAGACAATAAAAACTAAAAAATATAAAAATTAGAGAGTACTGTTTTAACTCGCGTATATTGTGGCTAGACGTTTCTTTCCGACAGATATGAGCGGGCAAGCCGGTTATATTTTATCGGAAGTAACGGCGTCTAACGTACGGCCAATTTCATAATGCCTCGCCCGGCCCGATGTGCCTCACTTATCAATTTGATATCTCGATCCGGGATATAATGCGCGCCGATGAATCGCCGGATCGGCCCGAGAATGTTCCACTAACTCTTAGCTGATCACTTTAGTGCAGTATTTGAGTTCACATTTTCGCGATTACTTACGATCTTTTTCGATAGAAATGGGTTCCAGTGAAAACTATTAGTTGTAGCGGTTTATGGAAAATTGAAAACTCTACGTCCGTACGTAGAGTTTTCAATATATATAATTAAAAAAAAAAAAAAAAAGGTCCAATACCGTTATTGGACCTTTTTTTTTTTTTTTTTGTTTCACCAGGGAGAAATGCAGTTTACGCATACCCGCTGCCCGAGGGAGCAGACGGGTTATGTGGGACTCGCTCCGCGTCGGCAGAGAATACCCACTAAAAAACCCTGGTTTGCACCGTCTAACGCGCCTTGGGCGACAGCAACGCGGGTCCTGGGCTATAACGCCGCGAAGCTGTCAGCGCTGGTCTGCTGTGCAGACACGGGCTGGCCCCCCCACTTGGGGCAGCCTAGGGATCGGTCCTGAAAAGGACGTCTCCCTCCTCCAAGGACGGAGTTCGTGCAATACGTGGCCGACACCCTCGTGCCGACCTCGCGGAACTCCGTCGGGCGTGCAGCCTCCGCCGCACGGTGGTTTTTTATTGTGGTTTTCTCCACTTGAGCTCGCGCCCCCTGGTCCCGACCGAAGTCAGGATAACAGGCGGTTTTTTATTGTGGTCTCACTCCACTCGGGCTCGCCAGTCAAGGCAAGCCCCCTGGTCCCTCCAGCGAGGGGAAACAGGTTGCCCGGCGACCAGTCCAAAAGGACCATATCCGACGACCACGAGAACCGTGGCCATCGGACCCGCCGCGCCGCAGTGATACACTGCCATCCCGCGCCGTCAAACGGCTCCTCTGGTAAGGCGGCAACGGTCGCAGAAGACAGGGAGGACGGCAACGAAACACCGCGAGATCCCCCGAAGGGCACTCCTCTTCCTCTGCGACCATCGCCGACAAACCGGCGCAAATGCGCCCGACAACACGTCTCTCACCAATCGGACAAACGCCCCGCCATTGGGAGAGACCCACAGGCCAAAAAGGCCTCCATCTAGGTAAGGCGGCAACGGTCGCAGAAGACAGGGAGGACGGCAACGAAACACCGCGAGATCCCCCGAAGTGCACTCCTCTTCCCCTGCGACCATCGCCGACAAACCGACGCAAAATGAGTCCAACAACACGTTTCTCACCAATCGGGCAAATACCCCGCCATTGGGAGAGACCCACAGGCCAAAAGGCCCCATCAATGTGCCGAAGCACAGCCCTGGAAGGCGTCGGGGCCATCGACGCCAACACTTGGCTCCCGGAGCCACGCACAAGTGCGTGCTCCCACAGGGAATTAGCCGTCGGGTAGTAGCCATCCTCTACTACCCGCCGTTGCCCGGGGTACGCGCCGGGCCGTCTGCAAGACGACCACGCGTGGAGGCTTCCCTTGTTGTACCCCTACGGTATTGGACCTAATTCAAATTGATCAACTCTTGCAATTACAAATAGTGATGATAAGAAAGGAAAATTAAAATCTAAAAAGTAACTTGTACCACTAGTTGTCTATAATACCTTCTCTGTGAATGTTTGTATTATGTGCAATAAAAAATCTATCTAAAATATTGAGCAAGCATACAAATTAGAATACATTACGATACGCGTAAAATTATAATAACAAATAATAATAAACAGACTTCAAAACAATGTTAATAAAATCGAAATATTATAATCCTAGATAAAACAAACATCTGAACTAATCGTCTCGGCTGTTATAATATACACAACTGGAAAACAGACGACTCATTCTGTCAAATAAGTCATCAGTGTGTCAGTTAACTCAATTACATTGAGATCAACACACGACTACCGTGCATGATTAACAGTTTCACCCCTACCACTCCAATATGCACCCAAAAACAAAGCCGGTACATGTCAAAATTGTCGGACGGCCTACTCTTAGTGTAATCCTCCTCCATAAATCATTTAATAACACAAATGTACAGCCACACACTGAGCTGTTCCTTCCGTTGTTGAAGTTATCATATGAGCGTCAACTGATACAGGACCTTAATCTCTACAACCTTAAGAGTATTTTCCAATCACTGGAGACAGATTTTTAAGCTTTTTAAAAAGTAATGCCGAAAGGACTCGTGGTTAGAAAAGTAACATGTCACGAGAAAACTTTGTTGCAAACAGTGCCCTGCGTCTACAAGTTTCACGTTGTTTTAACTGTTCGGGTTGTGTAATGGCTTATCCTCGGGTCGGCGCGGATGTCACGAGCCCACGTCAACCCTTGACATCTTGGATAAGTTTGACGGATCATGCATGAAAATGATTTAGAGCACGTGTTTAACATCCGCACTCCGCTCAGAACGCTACCAAATTAACATAATAGCGCATCGCTATCTCGACTCCCCATCGAGCTTATTAAATTATGGCCTCGTAAAATCTTATGTCCGTTTCCATCTTTTAATATGACATGGAATATCATATTTCACACATTAATATTAATAACATCGTCGCTTAAACTATCATTTCATCGTAGTAATATAATATGGGATAGTTTAGTAACTCTATATCAGTGCTAATAGGGCCTGTTGGAGTTAAACGTCAACAGAACCATTGACCTTTCAATCAACGCAGAACAAATATTAGCATTTTAAAATATCAGTTGTGTATGGCGAGAGCCGGAAAGTGGTCGTTAAATTTGGACAGAGGCGGATCGTAAAAATAAAATATTAATAATTAGCGGCAGGAGGTTAATAGTCCATTAGGAGCGTGTTCGTTTACACCCGCGCGGCGCCCGCTGCGCGCGCGCACTCCACTGACACTTTGATGATCATTGTCACTGACATCATAATAGTATTTCTTTCTTAGTTACTCACGGAAGATAGGCTAGCATTAAAATTATCATAACAAGTGCCTTTCTTTTAAACTACGCTTTAAAGTAGGTACGTACGTAGCTACTTTTGAAAATTTTATTGATTCATTGAATTACTGAGTTAATTAAGGTTCTAAAATAGGTATGTTTGATATCAAAACTCAGTAAATTGTTTTCAATGTAA
Source organism: Conogethes punctiferalis (assembly GCA_031163375.1). Lineage (NCBI taxonomy): Eukaryota > Metazoa > Arthropoda > Insecta > Lepidoptera > Crambidae > Conogethes > Conogethes punctiferalis. Next base: position 11,789,074 of record CM062080.1, read on the forward strand.
TGGCTATTAATCCTTGTAACTCATTAGCTCCCTGGCAGTTATTTGTTACAGTCGAAAATTACTTTAACAAAAAATTTTGGTCGGTAGTCGGTACACATGACGAGCGTTTTAAATAAAACCATATTTCACCATTACAAATTCCTGTCCACCATAACGAATATAATGTAACGGCACGAAAAAAATAACGCGACGCTTCACTGCATATTGTTCAAAAACTATAACAAAAAGAATCTCGTAATCAACGAGGTGATCTACTTCCCAAAGTCGCAATATTAAATCGTATAAAAAGATCGTTAATAATTAAACCACCGGTGCTTTCATCGGAGGCAGGTGCGCCAGACGAGACCAACCCGACCGCGAGAAAAAACTATACCGTCACGTCGAATGTAAAAACAAATTATCGAAGAAGAAATAAAGATCGAGGAAGCGGTCACAGTTGGTTGTACCTACAGATTATCCACAGCTCTATGAGTCGATTTCTTTCGTTATAAAATCTCACTAGTGACGGAAACGAGCAGTCCTTGATTGTTTGATTTTTCAAATAATTATTCGATATAAAAACACCGGAAATGGAACGCTTTAATCGATTCCGGACCGCGCCTCGCAGTGACGTGGCATTTGATTACTGAAATTATATGGCGAGACGAATCGCGACAACTTTGCTTAGGGCATTGTTGGCTCGGCCTTCGACGCAGGCGAAAAATAAAAACTAATACAACTACGTTATTGTTTTAGTCTTGTCATTATTATCGCCACTATGAGGAAGTTAATTCACTGTTTCAAGGTGAACTGACGGCAATTTCTGCGGTTTGTATTGATTTTAAATTGTTGGAAACGTCTGAGCGTTTATTTGCAATTACTGATTAAGTCATTATGTAGGTACTCCTAGGTTAGATCATTGTTTCAGTAAATCTTTCAATCACAGAATAATCGTACACGGATAATCAAGCTAGAAACTTTAACATTATTATTTCTCCAACATTATCCCTGTTGCATTCTTAGCTGTCGGATCGAAGCCTGTGGTCATGTTCTTTTAAACAGGAAATATTGCTTGCTCTGATAGACTGATTGTTATTTTACCACTCTAAGAGACCAGACAGTTCTAGCACTGACCTCATGATTAGGTGATCGTTAAGAACTTATTAATTATAATTAATTAATAATTATTATCATTATTGGTGTTTATTGTACTCGTATGTTGCCACGTCGACTAACCCAGATCTATTGTAGTTCCCTTTCCTAAAATAGGAGGTCAGTACATATTCTAGATGTAATATGTGACTGGGTGGGTATTTCTTTTAAGCATGACCACTATAACCAGCGCTCAGCAGTACTTAGAGTAACCCTATATTTGTGACCCTCATGTTTTCTTCTCTTAAAGAACTCGGTACAAAACCGTATTTTATCTTCAGATCTAGATCAAAACATGATTTATTGCACATAATTCTATCAGCATCAGACCGCCCAATGGACGCTCAAAGCGACATCTCCATACTTTGTACGCAAATTGCATTAGACACGCCACGTATGAAGTGTACACCGTGTGCACATTAAAAATTAATGTGAGACGAAAAGATGGGGCCACTCTGCAAAATTTATCTCACATCTCCACTCTACCAATGACAAGAAAACTGTTACGGTTTGCAGCGGTCTGAGTGTAACATTAAAAATTCAAGTCGTCTTACCCACTTGTGTGAGGGATTGCCGCATATTCGCCTTTGGACAGCATTTATATTTCGTTTGGATAGCGTGATACTCAGCGCTCCATCAAAAGGGAATTTTGGATTTTCATATTGCCTACGAGAGTGTAAATCGTGACCGCAGAGATGCTACGCGGTGCATATAAAAAATTCAATCCTGTTTGATGTGAATACTTTTTAAAAGATCTACCTTCAATATCATATGTAGAAACTTCCTTGATAAAGATGTTTCTTAGCTACCAATAGTACGAGTAAGTATTGATATATTTTTCTAAGTTGTAAAAATTATTAAGGTTTTTTGTTTATTATATTGTTGGATTGGCCTATGAACATGATTGAAATAGGCTATAATGATGATGTTTTGTCAAATTGTCCACAATTGCAAATACACGTACCTACCTGCTAGAACATTTTAAAATACTAGTCTAGTTCTTATTATTTCTACAATGTTGCACTCGCGTACTAAAAGTAGTAAGGTAAATTTTGGCAAACCTTCAGTATTGTACGGAAAGCATGAGTTGTAAAGACGTACTTAGACTTTGTGAAATGGACTACATATATTCCTATGAATAAGGAGCAAATTGTTAAGAAGTGTTTTCGCTCTCAGGTATTAAATTCGGGTCTCAGAAGCAAATAGCTTAACATGCGCCTGAGATTGCACGATAAGGTAAGAGCAAATTGTTATTAGTTTCTTGTTGGACTCCCTTTTGTGAAAATTGGTCATTATGGTACTACAAAAAAAGTCAAATCATAGTCAAGGATGCGCAAAGTCGATCAATAAGTATTGATATCAGTATTTTTTCTATAGTACCTCAGCTGATTGAGATACACAATAATCCAATGAGCTCATGTGCGCAGTTGCATTCAGATATAGTCGGTGAGGGCATTTTGCCTTGACTGTAGGCCCAACAATACATAGGGTGTCCACCACAATGTCCGGTGGACCGTTACGACCCAATGCACACCTTGACACAATACTTCAATCGTATTCTATTGCTTTATAAACCTCCTATACCATAGTGATGTGCAAGTTAATAACGAAGCTAACAGGAAATGTTGGTTAATCCCCATAGAAATTTAACTGATTAGCTTATTAGAATCTTATGCCAATTAGTTGTTTGACGTCAAGAACTGTAATTTATGACCGAATTATTTACAATAATGAAATGGTATAGTAGTGTAAGCTAAAACTAAGACATTATACGTAAAAACAATATATACGTACGTCGTACATATATTATTTCGCATATTTGTATGTAGGTACTATTATGTTAAGAACTTCCTATTAGAATATCAGTCTGTGTGAAAAACTCAAATAAAAGAGTTACAAGACTCATGACTCTTGAAAAAGAACCATGTTACTAGATCTATCGATATGTCAATCAGAATATAAAATTTTCATAAACCACGATTTTATAGTTTCTAACCTCAACACCTAGCAATTATACGGTATTTATCGTCATAAACCAGTCATCGGGCAATTAACACTGGAAATTAAGTTTTGTGACAGGCGCCATAGGGATCGTATTGCGACGAACATTATAGCAGCGAGCAATAGGTTGCGCACGCGCCGATCGTCAGTATTGACAGATCGGGGTGCGTGCACATGGCGGTTAAGTTGACGGCTTCCGTTTCATAAAGTTTAACGGCGTGGTTGACCCAGCTTTGTTTGCTTTAGACAACTCCACAACTGTACTATTCATAGCCGTTCTGGTGAACTATTAATTGCTCAGGCACAATCGCTGTGAAGCATCTCACCACATTAAACAAAGTTTTTTGGTAGATAGATCTACAGACGTCGTTAATTATACAAATGCCGAAACGCGGAATCTATCTTTGAATCTTTAGATGGAAATATCTTTATGATGTGTCTTCAAAATATTTGATCGCAGACTGGTTTGTTTAACATTCATAAAATAACAGTCAACATAGGTCACTTTATAGATCCATAAAACTATGTTAATAAAAAATATGACCCACGTTGACTTTGACTACAAGAATAATAATCATATTTATATGACGATTATAAAGAAACATTGCCATTTTGAATTTGATTTAATATCCGATTTCCATGAATGTATGACAACACCGCCATAAATCATAATCGAAAATACTAAGAACTATTAAAAGCGTCACGACTGTTTGTCGGTGTGAGTAAAAAAACTAGTTCGATGTTATAAATGCCGTAATTCTTCGAAAGCAACACCGAATGGCACTCTATAAAATAATGTGACCCACGTTATATTCCTTTAATTAACAGAAAATCCTACGCGCTCTGGTTCACAAATATCGGGGCGACTTAATCAGTGGATCACATCTCTTAATATACGGGCCTGCGACGAGTGAGATCTGACACGGAATTCCCTAAAAATAATATTTAAAATGGTAATGGGCCCTCGAGTTCATAAATTGCCTCGCCATATGTCCCGTGCGTTGCACCTACTGTACACATAAATATGTCAAGTTTTGAGACGAGTACCTCTGGTTTATTTGATGAGTGACATCGTTTGATACTTAGAAATTATGTCAACATGTCATAATATTACACGACAATCATTCAAAAGAAAAAGAAAATCGAATTATTTTCATCCAGTGAAACAAATAACGTTAGAAATCACAATTGAATAGCCATAGCTTTTTAATAACATATTAAAAACGAATTTGAACTACTAACAAAGTAGCGACTAAGCAAAGTATAACCTAGTTATGTTAGCAAAAGTACAAGACCAGTATTGCGTATGTTTGCTGCTATGATAATAGTCAGTTCAATACAACGTGATAAGACACTTTCCATAAAGTAAATTCAATGCGCTATACAAAGTTTCCTTGACTGCTGCGTAACTGACTATGTTTAAACTTAGATTACTTTATAATACATAAACATTAGATTATTCGTAAACTCAATTTTAAAGAACTAGGATATTGCCTATACTAGGTAAGATTACATCTTAAGGGATACTAATTTGAAGAGTTACCATTGATTATACTACCAGAAGAACCTTAAAAACCTAGTCTTGCCATAAGTACAAAGGATCTTAAATTTAAAAAAAGCTTAGTTTTAATAAAAAATGTATCTTCAACCTACTATCATTTTACTCTATTTCGCCGATCTCGGTTGTGCATGTCCTTATAAGTCTTTCCTGACACTACAACTGTATTAAAACAATAATTACAAAAAAAAAACATATTCCTACATCGTAATAATTATGGATGATTAAAATTGGGCAGTCGCCGTATACAGTACACGGGGGCCGCACGAGTCAAATAGGATTTTTGACACCTACAATTTTGCGTTTCCGGAGATATGTTTGTGAAGAAACAAAAATAGTTCTAAACAATTCTGCCCTTAGCCTCCCCCGAGACCGTAAGGATGTTTACAGTTATTGACTTTTTCAATTAACATACTTACCAAATTGAAAGGAAAATGTTTCCATTTGAGTTTAAAATTGTGTGGTTAATGTTGGAATGACTGTAATCGTATTCAGACGCATGTAACTGGATTCTACAATTTTTCTGGGATCTTTCTATAAACAATCGTATTGGGGGAAACTATACTAGGTATGTGAAGAGTTATGAGAACATTGTGTTGAAATCTTCACTAGATAAATCTTTGGGTAGAGGATAACTAGATAAAAGGTCAAGGTGGTGTCATTCATTTGGTTACGTAGATTTGAACACATCAAACAATAAATGCGGCAGATTGCAGACAGATATATCTACTCCATTTAGTCTCAAACTAAAGTTTTTCCTTGTACTATGAATGTCAGACAATGATTATGACGGGCGCTTGTACCAGAAAGGCTTAATCAAAGCCAAATTTTAAAAATCATACTGGCACATTCGGATTTTTCGCAACTTTGGCAAACGATACAATTCGGATAATATTATGTGTAAGTCATTTATTTCTTCATTTGAAACCAGCATAAAACATATCCCTATTTCGTTTAGACTCAGAAGAGTTCGTATTATCTAAATCATGACTTTAGACACGTGTAAATTGCAGATGGCGAAAGTTCAATATCCTTAATGATTTAGTGTAATACGGGAGGCTCATAACTATAAAATATTGGCTAAGGGGGCTCGAACACAAAGATAATACGCCACGTACGAGTACTATCGAGGCCACGTGCGGACTTAAAAACAACATTTATTCAACGGTAATGTGAGTTTAAGACAAAATTAGAATTCACACTCATTCTAACGATACGTACGTAAAAGTAGGAAACCGCAGTACGGGGTTCTTCTAATAGCAGATTTATTACACTAAATCTATTTAGTGCTTGTACATTGAAAATAAAATTTACAGGTTCATTCATTAATCGTATTTGAATCTTCTTCGAAGTACATTTTATTTACGTTTTAGCACATATAAAATATATACAATTTTCTAAGGTCGGCAATTTTTGAATTTTGCGAGAAATATGTTGTGCTTATTTTAATTTTCACTTAGTTACTTGTTCCCTATATCTATTTTACAGTATTTGTAATAGAGACTAAGGAAAATTCAAATGCCATCACCGTATTTTGACTTGGTACGGTACAATATTTCAATAAACGGCTCATCTGTCCACACGATTGTTTGATTAGCCACTACAGTGCTCTTCCCGGCGTATTATTGAGCGATCTTTCATAAAAACTAATCTTCGGTCAATAAGGGCTATCTTAAAATCCCACAAAGGACTTGGAGGGTCCGGACTATGGCAAAAGAAAACAATAAATCGTGATGACGGCCCCCAGCACCCTCGGAAGCTCGCTATTTTGCCCTATAAATAAATGTGTAGATGGATTGATAAATATAAATATTAGGGGCGAAACGAAGAAAAACAATGTTTATGAAACTGGTGTCGTTCGCTTCATAACAGTGAGTTACGACTTCCGACGCCTGCCTGCATATGGGCCCTATGCAATTTTTTCTAATGCGGCCCGCGCATTTACGTCTATTTAATTTATCTTCAGATAAAAATAGATAAATAAACTGCAGTAATACGAAGCACCTTTGCTTTTTTTTCTAGAAACATAATAAATAAATACCTGATGTCAATTAAATAGATGACATTAGATTAATTTAAACGAATTGTGTTTAATCGAATGCAGTCTGAAATATTATATTCAACAAACAAAAATTAAAATAATTTTGAATTGAAATATTTGCCTCATCATCAGCCTTTATCAGTCCACTGTTGGACATAGGCCTCTCCCAATGTTCACCACTTTGATCGATTCTGGGCTTCTCGCATCCAGCACTTGCCAGCCGTCCTGCGCAAATCATCACTCCACCTGACTGTGGAGTGACGAATATTTGTCTAACAATGCATACAGCAGCAATAAATGAATTGTTAGACACATTCGTTCCATGAGGGAGTTGCATTTACATCAAATGAATGCCAGACAATTGTAACGTGGCAACAATCAGAGAACCACACCTACCACACTCAAGCATAAATCAATTGAAACTTACAAAGAAAGTATTCATGAAATTTATGGGCCAGTTGAAACTTAGTTATGTAGTGAGACAAAATCAAACGATATCCGTCAAACAGGTAGCATCGCAAATAAATTATCCAGCCATAATAAGATTAACACAGTGGGGCATGCGTAGCCGCGCCGGGTTTGACGGGACGTTAGTCACGAGCTATACTTAGCCGATTGCATTGTCTTCTGAAATATCTATTAACGATTATTGACAAGGCATCGGCACGCGAATTCCCCCCGCAATAGGTGCGACGAACTGCTATTAATATATTTTATGTGCGATGCACCGCTGAGAGCGCCGAGACGCGGCGCTGGCGTGACGCTCGCGTCGCAAGATTGTTGCGCTGTTGCCATCGGTGGCAACGGTCACACGACCAAGTTGCCACTCTACTTAAAAAGCTTGCCACTCTGTATTAGAATTCCCTGCACATTTAAAAGAGATGTAGCTTTATAAGTAAGTAAAAATAAACGTAATAATGTGGACTACATTAGCAAAGTACGCAGGAGATATTGAAGTGCAAATACAGATGCACTCTCTGTTCTTTTACTGTCATGCATGATCAAGCGAAAGTAATCAGGCGCAAGAACAGACAAATTTCGTCAAATTACCTTAAATTCGTCAGACAGTGGACACCAACCACCTGATCGCAAACCAAGGCTCCTTCAGGAGCTCTAGATGACGACAATTTCTGCAGGAGCGTTACAGGCATTAGGCAATTTTGAAAAGTTGGTTTCAAATTCCGAGCGATAATCTTTCACACCCTTTTGATTTTTCTTCGCAGCGAAACTATCATACTACACGCCAAAACGTCACTCAAACAGATTAATTTTGATTAAAAATGAACACATGTCTATAGGCTATGTTCTATGGTCTGATTTGCATCAGATAAGGAGTAAGATTATATTCAAAATTGACTTATAAACGTAATTTATCATAGTATTTAAAGAATAGCTTTCATTTAAGACCGTTAGTAGCGTAGTGCTGAGTGGTTAATGTACTTATGTTTTCTTTGAAAAGCACTATAAAGTTAGGTACATATTTAAAGTTGTAGTCTTATAGAAGTCCTGAGTCCTAACACAATGCTTTGAAGTTACGAGAAATATATCGAAACAAAATACCTGAAATATCAACTGGTATAAAATGAGAACTCCCGTATTGTCGATAATAGTAGTATCGAAACGCGAACCCAGTCAATACTAATTCCACAAAATAATGAATTCACAACAGTTCTAACACTAACCATGAATCGTTAATGAAACCGCATGATCATATCAAATCATGTACATTACCCGTGCAGACACAGCCCACCTAACGAATTAATGAATTCACGTCAAAATTGCAAATTGCGAGTTCAAATTGATGCAATTCGACAATTGATTACAATATGCACACAAAGCACTATCGTGTCCACAAACACGGGCGAGCAGTCAGTGAGCCGACGTCGATTCATATCCAGCGAGAGCTTTTCATTTTGTATGTTAAATTAAATTTCCATGAAACAAGATTGAATTTTTCGCAATCAGCGCTCGAACGCCGAAACGTACGTATGTAATTTTGCGCTATTAGGGACACGAGGTTTATGCGACATGTGTATATGTCACCGGAAAATAGCAAGAATCGTAAGTTGATCAATTTCCTAGGTAGTTGATTAACTTTCGGAATATAACAAACGGTAGTTGAAATGTATTATTTAACGCAATCGATTTCAGTTAGTTGATCAATTTACGGTAGCCTGACAGTCATTTAATAATTTACGATTTTGACACAAGTAAAATCGTCCTCAAATGGGCCAATCGTTGCTCAATGTACTATTTAACGGTGCACTATTACCCGTAACTTAATACACTGTTCCCTGATTGGTTGCCGGGATAACGCCACGTGAGCCATTGAACCAATCAACGTTCACCTCACCTTCGTCGGATGATTTTACGGAAAGACCCCGTAAAATGATCAATTTACTAAAATACATACGTTAAATAATACATTTCAACTGCCGTTTATTATTTTCCGGAAGTTAATCAACTACCTAGGAAATTGATCAACTTACGATTCTTGCTATTTTCCGGTGACATATACACATTATATTTATACGTAGTTATATTGTAAATATAACAGTGAAGGAACTGAACAGATATATTTATAGATAAGATTTTGATAAGATAAAATATTTTATTGGTCTTTAAATCACTGGTTTTTAAAATGGACTGATTGTAAGACAACTTATTATGACGAGAGAGCATCTTAAAAGTATTGTTATTTACTTTCTTTTTGCTTAATTATATATCTAACTCATGACAAATTGTTCTTATTTCAAAGCCTTTCAAAATCTTGACAAGCAATACAGATAACTTTTTGGCATAGGAGAACAAGATAGGAAATGAGTCTTTAAGGTATCTTATATTCTGAGCTAAGATAGATAGTTTTTGTATGAAATGCAAAGTAAGGTATATTAATCGTCATTGCTTGGAAGGAGTATTTCTAAACAAACTTAGTTCTCGGTGGCTAGATCGTTAAGCCTAAAAGCACCAATCCGAAAGCTCCGGGATCGATTTCCGGTCGGGTCAGTTTTAGCACAGCATAGTGCCTTCTTTTGCCTAATGGAAACCTAAAATGGAAGCGGATTTCAATAAAACTTTACAACAATATAGCTCCTATATCAGATTGACACATGATTTACAAGTCTTTATTATTCGCGGACAAAGCCACGGGCCGCAACTACTATAAAATATTTAGAAAATCGCCCGACCACAATTCGCCTCAATTAACAAACAGAAAGAGCAACCACAGCATCGATAAATGTCCTCCAGATGTTAGCAACATTGTGGGATCGGAAGAGCAACTAACCAACGTTACCAGCATGGAAATAACACAGTGCATTAACAAAGAGCAAACCGCGGGGTGGCTGCGCCCGGCATGAGCGGCGACCGCAGGCCGGCAGCGAGCTAGCATCGGCTTAGCTAATTTACAATTTAATTATCAGCCGGGGTGATGCGTCGTTAGCGCGCGCCAAACCGAGTTTATGCGACTAATCAATTGTTTGACGCGGCCACGCTGCAATCACGCGCGGACGCGGGCGCCCGCCGACGCCGACTCGCTGCGCCCATCCGTGTACCTCCATGCTTATCTGAATTTAACTTGACAAATTGGAAGTAATTGGACGCCTGTTTCTGGCAAACTTTGTGCAAATTGCATTCGATTGCAACTAAAACAAACATAACTCATTTTGTAGGTATGTATGCGTTGTGACATAAACAGACTTCCTGACGTTTAATGTGAGTAGGTAATGTTCTGCTCTTACCGTGTGGTGTGTAATCAAAAATTAACACATTTTACATGAAGTGTAGTCAAATTCTATTCAATCGCTAATCTGTTAGGAGGACGTCATCAGTTCACTTTTATTGCGATATCAATATCTTTTAGCAAGAAAGTATCATTTCATGATTTCTTCTGGCCACGATTCACGATTTGTACACTTTGAGATTGAAAACACTACGTCTGCGATCGCCTACTACAGGGCGTGGCGATTTTGGGTAAAGCCGTTGTTTGTCTATGAGGCGAACAACTGGAGAGGCCTATGTCTGGACATACTGGCAGCCACTGGCCACTGCTGGCAGTGGCCTGCAATCGGCTGATAATGTTGATGATAAGTGGCATCGTGGATTTCGGTAAAGATAGGTAATACAACCACGTGTTGTTGGGTACATAGGTATATGATTATTTCATTCATCATTATGATCTTTTGCTTTGTATGTAATATTTGTCATAAATTACGATTTACTTAAAGTAATCAATATTAAACGGGCTATTAATAAATTGTAATTTATTTAGAGTGATATGAATGGTGTCCTATCATATTTACAACTCATTACAATATATTTTATACATATGCATAAGCATAACCATAAGACCCCCTAAATTGTATAACAAATTATAAAAACTACTATACTTAGTTCTAAGTAAATTATATATGCATTATGCAATGAAATGCCTGTATTTAAAACCTAACAAGTGATGTTGTCACTGTAAACTGCTGCTTCTTCTCAATACAGGGGTAAGCAACCGTTCCAATTTCGGACAGCGAATTTATTAGCATAGAACGCAATTAATGGCATTTTCAATATCGGATCTCCATCGACGGCTCATAAAATAAGTTTCGCTAGACGGCCCAGCAATCCAATCGCGGGAACAATGCGGAGTCGTGTCGCGCGTTGATTAAATATAGCTCAGAGTCGATCAGGGCGCTCGGTCTGCCGATGGACCGTTGCTATGGATTTATGCGCTAAATATTCGACAGGTGCCAAGTGTGTCGATCGACGGGTTCGACCGCCGATGACTAACTACGCCCCAAATTTTATTGCAAATGTCAAATAATTTGAGCACCTGCGCCGCGCTACAGAGATCTTGGGAACGGCGTGTTTCCATCTCGAGACTCGATCTTTGGTACGAGGTAAACGTAGGCGGAAACTTGATGATTTCGTTTATGAACACAACATGTGAAACTACTGTACGTGGTGATTGGCCACTGAGAAGAACTGCAGAAGGGGCAGATTCTGTTAATTCAGGATACGTAACCATGATCCTAACGGCCTGTTTCCTATCGGGTTCTGAGATCAGTTTCCAAGCTAAAACGTAAGTTGCTTTTCCACAGAAGTGGGACTGCGCGGAGCTTTCAAAAATTGTCTTACTTACATGTATCTTTGGGTGCACTAAAATCAATCTTGCACTATTGATTGTAAAACGTCATGATGATATGTACAACGTCAGTTCGATCAGCGCGCCCATCAAATTTTAACACATCGGAGTGTTCACTTCGGGCGTTCTGAATTTCGAGCGCTCGTTTCAAGGAGAACATTCAATCAAATTGAAGATCAGCGATACTTGTGCTTCTATATCAAACTCGTACACTTCACTAGGTGTTGCGTAGTTCGCACGCCCCGAGATTGTTTGAAAATAAGCCGTGATGGCCGTCCTATCCTTGAAATAGATATTTCTGTGGTATACAGCGTAACTACTTAAATCCTATAAAATGGAACGGTAAATGAATAAAGTACCTACATATAAAGTCCACGAGTACTGATCAATCATGATTGGTGTGGGCGTTCTCTAGATACTCACTCTATCCATAGATAAACAATTATTTCAAGAGTGATCTTCCTTTGGATCATTGGATCTTGGAATAAAGTCATTTGACAGTGCATTGCTATAGACCAAAAGTTATTAACTTTGTGTTTTCACGTTTGGTAAAGTCTGCGATAGTTATCTGACAGATAACGCATATAAATTAAGTTTATCTGGCAAATCAGCTCCGAATAAACAATCAGATTTATTACAAGATAGTCGGTACTTTCGTTTATGGTATACCATTCAATTTAAAATAAAATGAACATTCTGAGCTAAAACCTTAATTACTTATATTATACAATCTTATAAAAAATAACATAACAATAATATAAGTGCTGGACTGAGTAACCTAGCTTCGTAACATATGAGTAACTTGAGTAAAGTCATGATATAAAGTGAGGTAAGAAAGCATTGTCTATTCCTTGTGGCACATCATTTCACTAATCTGGCGGTAACGGTAATCGATCGCAACTGCGCGTCATTAGAAAGTCACGCGGAGTTTTCATTAATTTATTAAGGACGGTTAAAATTAACCGCTCACGAGTGAGAGTCGTGCGACACAATCGTAATGTGAACGCTCACAATTCGCTAATCCCGCGCGCTACCGTTACATAAGACAGCTGACTTGAATATAAATGTAAAACACAATAAATTTCATGCCCCGTAGGAAATGAATATTCATCACGAAATCGCCATGCATATTCTCTGTTACTACAGAATTTCGTGGCCCTAACATCGAGCCCGACCACCCTCAAAGTAGACCTTATTTCTAGGAGCGTCAGTCCCAAATCGCTTACACCCCGCCCGCCGCTAAAGTCCGCCTCGGCGCCGCACCGCACGAGCTCTCGTAAATTTCAACATATAGTAAAGTGATTTACGAATAATTGTTGTGTTGGCGTATAGCTAGAGAAATCTTTCCGCTGTTTGCCGCCGGTTAATTTATATATGAGGCTTAGGTAATTCGCGGGCTACGAGTAATTGGTGTACAGAACAATAGCTTTTGTCATACCCTTATCTCCCGCGCCACGTTTGTCTCTTCCCAACGCGCCCTCTTAAAGCACAATAACATTCGCAAGAGTGTTATCTTAAGTACTCTTATTTTTAAAACACATAACTGTAGGCTATTTTATTGCCTATTGTTTATTGCTGAAAGTAATAGAGTTGTTCGGACGCGGTTAAGTATGTAACGTACGGCGGAGGTTGGCTTTCTTTGGTAAGCATTAGATGGTGTTTGCTAGTTGCTTTATAACGGCCAATTTTAAATAATTACATAGGTATTAGCGGAACAGTGAGCGTGGTAGAGCCGCAGCGGCCGGCCGGCGCGTTCGGCGTGCGTAATGAGGACCCGGCATTAGCGCACACTTAATCGAAACATGTGTTTATCGTAACATGCGAATCGGCCTAAGGCGAATTAGTTCTCGCACAATGCAATTTGAATGCACATTACACAACGACGAGGTACGAGCGCTTTTTATTGCGGCATCGTGAGATCTTATCTTGGAACTGCCACTTCCAGCAGGCAAATTTCAGATTCTCTCTGCGGACTCGGCGGTTTTGCGCTCTACCGTCTTCCGCACAGAGCGAATTATCGCTTGACTTTTTACCGAGGGAACTAGTGTGAGTTCGGAGTGATACGCGCCAAACGCACGCACCCTACTGTACATGTTTAAAGAATTCAACATAAAATCGACAATAAAATTGAAAACATTTTGTTACCTTTTAAATAAGTTTCGTCCTGTCGACCCCGCGTCGACATTCGACTTTGATCTTTGTTCGCGTTTCCAAATGTACAATTTCGTGCGAGGGCCTTAACTCTGAAATCATTTCTTGTTCGATAAGAAGCGTTAATTTTACGAGCCAGTGATAATTTGCTAACTTCCGACAGAACATCGCCCTAGTCCAATCGTTCCGAGCACTTGCCGCATAAAATTACCAGTGTAAAAACGGAATATCTAAATTAGGTATCCGTGTAAATACATGTAGATACTATTGGTAACAATGACGTACATAAAGCGTGGTAATAAAACGTCGTACAAAGGAGAGCTACGTTGCTAATACGTGTAGTAGGTGCTCGTAGGGAAGATACATAATTGCTACGTGGTAGATTTAGTAATTTAGCTCGCAGCGGGGCAAAGGCCTCGACGTGCGCGCTCGACAGTTCCTATGTGCAACTAACCTAATTATCTATATCCTCGTGTTAACGTATCATTGTAGATGTTTTGCAATAAGAGTTACAGAAGCATTCCGTTTTTTTTATAGGTAAATCTATTAAATATTATGTACCTGCTAGAATTATACAGCGTAACACTTCAAACGGAGGTATTAGTTAACAATTGAGAATTAATTTACTCGTAGTATATGCGTTACCTAATTTATTGTTTATTCCTATAGGGACCGATACTCGATTGCTTCGTATTTTTGTGTGGCTTCCTAACATTTTGATCATTTGATGGAATATTGATCAGATTCAGAATAATGCAAAGTAAATTTAACAGATACTGTGATAATGACGTCAAATCTGTACCATAGAACAGAATTAATGATATTGTATAAATCTAACATAAAAAACAGCTTCAACTTATGACATGGAACGATCCGTTATGGTCCACTGCAGTTTTGTCAGCTAAAACAATCAGCTTTGCGATATCAATGACCCCCAAAGTTAAGTGACCTCTTAAGATCGCGACTTAGGTACAGTACACACAGCCTAGTGTGGTACGTGTATGCGGCTTTATCAGGGTCAACTGGCAATCAGTTCGCTTACAAATAGATCGCAAATATATTAGTTTGGGGATGAAAGGGAGAACGTCCCATCATCTTTTCGGTCAAAACTACCCTCATCTACCCGTGGTGCATCATGCCGAATAACAAACGAGAGTCCGGCAACCGACTGGTGGCGGTATAACATCACGATTGATGGCGTAGCCAAAAATACCACAGGCCGATGACGGGCAGCATTGTCACCGGAGCTACGCCCTGCGATCGCCAACCCGCCTGCCCAGCGTGGCGATTAGGGGTTAATTCTCCAGGTGGTTGCCCAAAGTGGCCAACAATTGGAGAGGCTTACGTCCGGCAGTGGTCTGCGATGGGCTGATGATGATGATGGTTTGAGTCTCCTTGGTCTAAATTACAGTCTTGCTAACAGCTTTGGGTTATCAATGACTCCTAACCCTGACCAAGGGTCGTGGGTTCGATTCCCACCCAGGACAAACATTCGTGTGATGAACATTTGTGTTTATTCTGTGTCTGAGTGTTTATATTAAGTGTATTATTTGTGGTACCTTCGTTGTTATGAGAACCCATAACACAAGTGCTTAAGTTACTTACTTTGGGAGTGCTTTGGGATCAGATCAATGTATGTGAAGTTGTCTGATATTTATTTATTTAAGTGACCACCTGGAAGCCGAGAATAAGGTACGGTACACACATACGGTACCTACGTGGTACATCCGTGTGGCGCTAGCCTTTATCAAGGTCGCCGGGCAAACGGCTCTTCTCTGCAACCTGTTCGACTACATATTGATCACAGACACACGAGTTCGGGTGTGTCGATGATCTAGCTAAAACAATCACTGGTTACTACTTACAATCCTGGGTTCTTTAGACGGGGCATGAAACGGCATCTCAGTGGGCCTTCAGGGTGAGGGCGACAGGTGCGGTGGGTTTGCCCCAGTGTGTCTGTCGACCCAGCATTTGGACCTAACGACCCTCATCAGGTGGAGTGAAGCCATCCTGAACGTTTTTTTAATTTAAAAAAAATCAGCTTCGACAAGTCAATGACCCCCCAAACTTAAAAACCTTCGCACACCGCAAGTAAGGTACAGTACCCACAACTGACGAGGTAAGGTACGGGTAAGTGGTCCAGGATAGAATTGCGCGGCGCTAACCTTATCAAGATCGCCTGTTATTGATCAAAGACATATAGGTTGTAGGCGTCTCATGTTGCAGTTTTTCTAGCTAATACAATCAGCTTCGAGAAGTCAATGACCTCCAAAGTTAACCTTTGCAGACCGCGAATAAGGTACGGTACACATAAAATGCACGATACTTATGCGTAAGCGGTCTGTGATAGAACCGCCCGGCGCTAGCCTTATCAAGGTCGCCGGGTAAACGGCGCCTCTGTACAACCTGTTCGATTACATATATGTATATCACAGACACATTAGTTTGTGAGTTTCGTTGGTCTAAGCTATTGACCTCACTTTTGCCTAAAAGCGTAAGATTCGAGCAGGCCTACGCCGAAGTGCTCTATTAAAGTTTCGGGCCGCTAACCTATTGAAATAATTACAAACTTTTTACGATTTACTAGGTCCGGCATTAGTTATTATAACATATTGAAATAATCCACTGAAATTCGGTAAAATACTTCGGTGTAAGCCTGCAGGATTGAAGCCGAGTCAAATAAGAAATATACCCTATGTAATTTACATAACAACTATACATTATTATACTGGAACTAGCTCAATTGAGTAGCAGTGTTCTGGGAGCACCCCAGTGTTAATTATAATTTGGTATATACGTACGTACGTATAAGATACGTATCTTGACTTATACATTGTACCTACGTATCTCGAGCGGATTTTTTTCAGTATAATAATAATATAATAATATGTTTATTGCTCACCATAATCACACATTTGGTACATAATAAAAATATGCTAAAGTTTAAGGTTACGATTATAGTGAGTTGATTCTTAAACTAAGAAAATTCCTGTGTCTTAAGATATCAACCCTCCACCTCTCTAATGACATAGTCACTATACCAAATATAGGGTCTTGTCATGAGAAATACAATTTATAACTATAGGCATGTACGTACATATATCATAGTCATATACTTAGATAGACAAAAGAAGAAAGTTTAACGTGATTTTCTATGTTCCAATGCTTAGGAGTGTACCGAACATCACCACCTTCCTGACACTACTAAGTGCAGTAACTTTTTGGATCGATCTGGTACGGCCTCTAATAAGACTAAGAATCAGTCAAATCAGTTTGCAGGATTATAATAAACAGAGACAGAGAAATAGTAAAGTCAAACAGACAGCACACTGTTTGCGCAAACACTAATTGTATAAATATCTTCCGTGTACCTGGTTAGTCTCTATTGAGATTAGTCGCTCTATCACATATTATCAATTCCGTTTTAAAACTAAAGTGAGATAAAAATACATGCAAAACAACATTCTGATTTTATTACACAAATTAAAATGACCGGGTATGTATTTAGTCGCTTTTTCTCTTATTAGAATGCGAATGTCTGGTTTCGCGGTAAAATCTACCAGCTCACAGTATTGTACGGAAGTTTTTGCCGGTCACCCGAGTCGGTCTCTTTACCTTCAATGTCGTGGTGTGACGCTCATGAATCGGCGAAGAGTCCGCAGGGTACCGCAAAAACTTGTTCCAGATACGACTTTTCAGCTATGCTTATTTGATTAATGCTTACGCATTGCGACGAGTCGCGACCGGGCGAGACACCGCGGGTGCCCCTACCAACAATGGGCAATTATTTCCCTGGCATGCTCTTTTTTAATTACCGGTTTTCATCCGAGGAAGCCCTTTGTATTTTAATGTTTAAAAATTCGCAACTTTTCCCAGGGACCGGCGGTGGGCGAAGCATCTCGCGCTAACAAGGAAATTACTTTATTACGTGTCTTTCACGGTACTCGCCGCGTTGAATATGTGACGAGAACACAATTACAGTTTTTGTGGAACTTAAGCGATTTAATAGGCGTGGTAATAGCGGTATCTATTAAACACACGTGAAGCTAACCGACCATTTCATTTGCCACGCGCTCTGTTTTAGCTTGTTTTATATAAATTATAGCTAAATTAATCCGACAAGCTTTATAGTACACTTAAGAAGACTCTAATTGGAAAGACGATTCTAATTAATGTTGGCAATTTGTAACTATGATCTCGAATATATATACACTTAGCCTCTTATAAAAATACGATAGAATTTTAGTCTACAAATTTATGTTAGTTCAAAGAAAATCATTACATAAAGCGTAGTTTATTTTTAATTTTAAAATGAAATTCATTCGTGTGCTGAATGTTCAATTTCGTTCTGTCTCATTTGGTCTCATAACCAAGTGACTTAACGAATTAGTTAGGTAAGAGTCAAGTCAATGTGATGAGGTCACATCATATTTTACAATAACATCTTACATGGATACATATATGTATCATTCTTCGACTTAATGCAGGACATTGGTAAGTTTGTAAAACGATTAAGCCGATAATAAACGACAACATTACACCTGAACATCTGTTGGATCAAGGATAGCAGCTTGGCACACAAATTGAAATTCAATCGTTCCCCATTGCTAGCGAAAATGTTTACTAAACTAAAAACAATGAACGACGCGTGGGCTCCTCCCGTCTATTGTCGCTAACGGTCGTCATTGACGGCGCTAATTTCCATTTTTATGAATTTCGACAGCGGCGGTAGCACTTTCGGTTGACCAACTGACGTTCAGTTAGATAATAGCCGGGCTGGTTCTGGCTACGCGCCAACAAGGTGAATGCCACGTTGCCACGCCGCAACCCAGTTTACCCAATACGCGGAAATGTATCCTGTATTCCGCGTCGGAGACGTGCGTACGGAAAATTCAGCGGTTACCCCGGTTTTTCCCTTACTGAGTATTCACCACCCGTGTACTATGAGTTGTTTGGGGAAAATTAAGTTTGTTTCCGTGATTCCTGGGTGAGTTGCGCATGGAGTTTTATTGTTATCCTTTATTTAGAACTACATGTTTATGAAGGTTTTGGATTCAGTTGAAGTTGTTCCTACTCGCAAATTTTTATACACAAATCAGCATAACTACGGATAACTTACGTGGTAGTTCTCGATTACCAAACTGGAAAACACTAAAAACACTTTAATAAAACTATTCTTTAATAGTACCATCCGGACGCGAAATGTTCATCGTTTGAATGTTTGTATTAGGTATCCTCAATCGAATCTACGACTTCTGGCTCAAGACAAGGGCGTTACGTAATAGCTAATAAGTCAGCAAAATCGTTGCCATTTTTAAAAACAAGCGTGGCCGTGATCCCGTTATCTACTTATAAGACATATCCAGGAAAATAGTGGAATGATACTGAAAAGCTAACTGGTGGTAGCTTAATAGTCATCCATACCTGTCTGTACCAAGTTTTTGTAACCAGCGAGTTTTTAAATATTTTTCTAGATGTACTTTAGTTATAGCTCCATAAATGGTACAACATGCGATGTGCGCAATTATCTTCATACATCTTTATCTTGCTTTAATTATGAAAAAGACGAGAGAATTTAAATAGAGTTTCTCTTAATTGTTTTTTTTTATTTAGGTACTTGCAGATGCAAATAAGTAAAGTAATTTATGTATAATTTAATAATAAATAACTAATAAAATACTTGACTATTCTTATTGGAAATTAGTCTCTACACTGCGGTAGAGTATAACTTCTAATAAGAATATTATTCTGATTAGAAATAATAAAAAAACATCTTTCTGAAAGTACGGAAAACATGAAAAGTTTATAATTGAAAATAAGTGAGTTGATTTTTTAACACATTGCATAGATATTGTATTATATTCCGTTTTGTTGATATGCTAAAAAGTCTGCAGGGGCCCGGGCTAACTGTAGGCATGTTACATTTGCAGCTTGATAGTCAACCCTGCTGAAATGCAAATTGATATAATGCAGGAAACGTCTGAGTGGGCCTCATAGCGGGCGCCTATACCGCATCAGTAGCATAAGTTCGTTTACATACGACAGTCAACCGTATTTGCATCCCAAATGTTCGGTGCGACCGCTCGTTCGCCCGACTTATCTCTGTTCCATGGCGAAATATTACAGTTTGTGCATCGCCACTCGCAATGTGCATAACTGAATGTCAATAAAGGAACAAAAAAGGCCACCGGAGGCGTTCCCGCTCAAAAGGCGGATGTGTTTTAAGCCAATGGGCGAGCCGAGTTCAGCATATTCATAACAATATTACCGCCGACGGAGTTGCGGCGTCATCATAATTCATATATAATAACCCTTCCGACGTCGGCGCGACGCCGCCGCCTGCGTCTCGCTCGCGCGCCGCGCTCCATCTCGAGAGCAAAAGAGATCGCCGCCAGCCCGAAATATCATAATTCATAATTTTATTTCTCGGCGAACATAAACACGCGCTCCAGCTACATGAAAACTCTTGTTTCATTCTCGCTCGCGGCCTATCAGCGACGCCATCGCATCCTCTAAGTCTAATTACAATATCATAACTTTATTTTAATACGAACTTTATTAAATGTGTCGAGATTTTGTTTGATTTACAAATAGAAAATTCTGTGTATGTAAAAACGATGACAGCTATTTGTAATTGGAATATGACGAGACGCGTGCGCGTGCGCTCGGCGCGTCTCATTCGTCAGTTTATAAATAGAGCTCGGCGTCTGCGCCGTGACGACTCGCGCCATTAATTTATATGAAATAACTGTCGGCAGTCGGAAAAATAATTCCGATCGAGAATGGCCTTCTACACGATAATATTTATGTTTTACGAAGTGCCCGACGAGACGTGCCGTGTTGATATACATATGTCAGAAGCTAGATTCACCCATACCCACATACAAAGATAAATAATTTCGATCCAGTAAATAATCCGATTCAGATGCTTTTATAAATACACTCGTAACGAAAACGATAACTCGAGTCTAAATAATTGTTTGAGTGTTTACATGATTGTGTGGGTTATTGCGGGGTGTGATGGTGAACAGTCATTTGTACCAGACATCGGCGAAGCACCGATAAAAACATTTCTTTCCTTAGTACACTTTATAACAGTCACCAAATCCTCTTTCACAGTTCTTTTGAAAACTAATAAAGATCTGAAAATACTGATTTCATGCGTTATAATCTGCTCAAAGTGCGCGGAAGACATGCGGCACATAAATTCGTTAGCGCGCGTGTAATCGTCACGAATATACAAACCAATAACTCATGGATATACATTTTAAAGTTGACAGCAGAAAGAACGACTTAATATAGCCATAATTTAGGCCTGTCCCGGCGATTGCTCATACAGAAATGGATTTTGCGTTTTCAGCGTCCTAAACAGACGAGGTCACCGAACGAAACTCAAAACAAAACTAAAACACTTGTTAAATGTACTTCACTAAGTACTTTAAATGTTAATTAAAATCGTATTTACTGAAAATAAATAAATGAATGGTTCTACAATAAAAGCAAAGTAAGTGTTTGTCGAAGAATGGAAAAGCTAAAAAGCGCAAAGCAACTAAAACCCAATAACTTAAGACAAAATGATATCATCTTGAAAGACGAATTACTTACTTACATATGGCGTTAAGAAAATCTTTGACCTTTTTCACGAGTATAAATAAAAGTATCACCTTAGTAAACAACATTTAACAAAACCATTAAACTAGCCATTCTGTATACCGGCACAGCAATAAAAAAATATTTTAGGCAAGCTCAATTAACACGTGGTAAATGAAAGAACGTATTTGAAGCTCTCCCAGATGAAACGAACCACAAGTGGACTGGACTGCTATAATTACGATCACTCCCAATAGACATCTTCCAAACTGCACTCACAACTGGTATTCTGACAAATTAATTACGTTAAATCTAAATTCAAAAGAGCAATCCGTACAAAAGATAACCAATATTAACCTAATGGATTCCTGAGTTACTCCAGTGAGCCCGTATTTAAATCTACAGATATTTAAACACATCTCCCTCGTTCTCAGCTCGCCATAAATAAAATAAATACAAATATTCTCACGTAAACGAGTACCCGAAAGCGTTCATTTACATTTGTGAATGTAATAAATGGGGTATCTTCTTCTAAATACAAAAGTAGACTGACAAAAATAATCTAAGTAGTTTTGTGTGCAGTGGTTGTTTGGTAAGTTTAATGACAAAAGGAGTTGGATAATCAAAGAGAATGCACATTGCATAACGTTGTAATTATATTGTGCCTTCTAATTAATTAACCGTAGTAATTAAACACTTGATAACCGAAAGTCATGAATCATGTTATTTGCGGTGGTTATTTAAACGTAACATCTTCGAGTATAGTTATATTACTAGGAAGTCAATTTAGTTAATACAATCAAGGCATAATAAACAATTTACAACAACGATTTATAATCAATCCGATTAAACACATTTCTCATTAATGAAAGATAGATCGTTAAAACAAAACATTTATCGACAGTTCTTACATGTGCAATTTTCCATACATAAATAAATCAACTGGAATCAAAGATGGCTGCGCTCGAATTTTGTATAATAGGCAAATGTCTCAGAAAGGGTTGGCGCACCTGCATATATCCATTCTCATACTCAGCAGATTTACGACCAGGTATTGAACCAACAAATAAGATCTTCCAAAAAATGCATCCAAAAAGTATAATAAGAGCAGAACAAAAAGCCCAGCAAGACGTCAACGTCGCCTGCGCTCCATTGGCTGGCGAACAAAGAAATATTGCCGCACATTCATTTGTTCCCTTTATGCCATACGTTTTTCTTAATTTCCGATTGAAAATTCGGTCGATGACGTACAGTCACCACCACATCTTTGGATTATAATAATATTAACAGAGCAATGATCAATCTTTGTGGTATACAAGTTGGGTAAGTCATTTAAACACTTCTAAAGTCCTAAGTCTAATTTGATGCGTCACTGACTGAACAAATTGCCTGAACATTTAAATTCAAGCATGAAACATGTTTTGGGCTACGCGTATGAAAAAACTGGATGACGTGTAGTTTTCTTATCTGTAATGAGTTTGAGTAATTTCAACAAAACACATCAAAAATTAAGCAGGTAATGTGTGCCTTCTTTGCTTAAACTTAAGTCAAATAGTAATTACTTCGCGATTATGGAAATTATCATGTTGATATTTACACTTAATTGAATCCACTGCAATCGAAAGTCATAAATTCGACATTATAAATTTAGTTACTATCATAAATCTATGATCTTATATGTGAAATATTTACCTATGATCCCTATAACTTAAGTATAACCCTCAATTAAAATATACACATTCATTATAGAGCCGAATGCGTCATAAAAGTTTGACAATAAAATGTCTTCGAAAAACATCTTGTGAGAACTACACAAATATCATGATACTAATTATACGTTAGTTTATTTAGATTATACTTATCTAGTTTATAACATATTTTAGTGCACCATAAACAAACATAGCGAGAGTTTACTGCTCCTGACGGTCTCGGCTCACATTCGAGCCATTGTGCCTCTTATAATTTTTATTGGGGCAATCCGTCCAGCTTGATTTACTTCTTCCCGAACTGACGGATCTTTCATTTAATTTACGGTTCTACCCCACTGCTCGAAACGCAATAAAACTTTACAAAAAACAAGCAAAAATTACGTCGTGACGATGGAGCTTTTATTGGACGCTACAATTATATGCTTATGTAAACCCTTAAAATAATAACGACGGCGACTATACATTAAGTTGCCAGCCTGTAAGCAAAATTCAAACTTAAATTGTCTCCTAGACTACATGAAAGATTAAAATCTTTTCAGCTTATACTTGTAAATCTACAAATACAACTCGTTTTTAAACATTATTTCATTACGCAAATATACTTATCTTAACTTCCAAACTTTCGCGATGCAAGCTTCGGGGTAAGACAAGCAGTATCATTGAAGATCATATTTAGGGATAACAAGAGACCAGAGTGATGTAAAGCCCGTTATATTTTGTAACCAATTGACTGTATAAAAGCAAAAAGTAAAAGCGTAGTATGCAAATAGACAGTTGAAACTATGAGTTTTCAATGAATTGGCATAAAGGTTTACTACGTTATTGTTCGTTTACAAGTATGTCACAATTCAACTTACTTTCGAACACCTTTGTTGTTATGAGCAGGTAGGTATAGGCAATGACGATGACATTTACTTATGCCTAAATAAAAACGGTAGAAATGAGTAAGTTGGTTAAACTTACATACTAAATACTTAGTCATTGAAGTCACTGAACTTAAAACAAATTTAGATGCGTGCTCGTGAAATGTTTTCGCATATCTTTCCATGGCGGCATCACTCTGTATGATTTACACGATGAACCATCGTAACGAAAATTTATTGTTTATATTTTTGATGCAAATCTTGAGGTCAACCCACTCCCAGTGGTGTCCGACAGGCATTTGGCAACTGCTCAGAAATTGTTATTATCATAACGACGCTTCCACTCATAACACTATCGTCTTGGCAAATGTCTTCATATCCTCAATAAGCCATAACTTCTTAGAACATTAATGTCTGGTCCAACTGAATATTACGCCCAATGAATTCTTTGATTTATATGAATAGTTATACAAAATACGACCAACGAAATACCACGCAAAACCCTTTAAGCGCACACTCAGAAATTCTGCATTAAAATTAATTAAAAATAGTGTTAAAAAAATTAATTATCCACCGCGACATCATGACCGAGCCAACATTTACAAGTTCGCTGTGCGTCTCATTTGCAAGTAACAGGGCGTGTATTATAGACCCACGAAGGCAATAAGATAAAAAGACGCTCAATAAGGCGCTAACAGAGGCAAAAATGAAATAAATTGCCGGTGAATAAGAGTTCTGTGTGCAATTGAGGCGAACACGCCTGCTCATTAGACGCGGAGCGGCGTCCGCGCAGCGCGCTGCGTAACACCGCGCGGCTAACGATCGCAAATATACCAATACCATCTGCGACTCCTCCTATTTGTCACTTTTAGCTAAACAAAAACAAAAGTGTTCCCAGTTCCCGGAACAATTCACACATCCATTGCCCCGCAGACAATGACTTCAGATCAAACTCTTTGCCGAAATGCTGTAAAATCGACGCAAATTAGCATAACAAAGATGGTGATTTACAATGACAAAGCGCTCGGGTCTGTGCGCTATGTCACTTTCACTTATTGCAGTGCACAGCAAAAAATTGTAGCACGCATTAGTTTTAAACAGCGTTTAAACGGTGCGTCAATATGGTAAGTTTTGAAAACCGCAGGAGAAACAATGTGACGACGGCGGGAGCCACCGAACCGTGTCGTGACGAGACAAAAACTTATTTCACTCGGATATGGAATCGAAAACCGGAGAATAACGAAAGGAATGTCGCAGTTTGCATAATGCGACAAATTAAAAGAAATTTTTGGTTCTGCTAAACGACTAGGAACAAAAACTTAGGAGTTGATGTTGCAATGTGTTCCTCCCATACAGATTTCAATCCATAGACACCGCCGAAAGCAATTGGAATGAATATAATTTTGTGAATTATCTTAGTACGGCCGACTAGAGAGGATTGAATAAACATTGGCTGCAGAAGCACTTATAATAAAACGCTCTGTTGTTTAACTGAATAATCTTTTAATTCATGTCGAAGATAAGAAGATTTGCATGTGCATGAACACATTAAACAAAAAGCAATCAATGTACGAGTAAAGTAACGCCGCGCAATACTTAAGAGGCGAAGCAAGCGCAGTCAGGAGACACGAGACGAGATAAAACTAGATAGTTTTAATGAATTTATTAGCTTTCGACTCCATAGTCGCCCGTGTTGCCGTAACGAGGGTGGCGGGCGGGCGCGGTCTACGTCACACATCTCCACGCACCATTTGCATGCACCCGGCCGCATCCGTCGCATCCCGCCACAGAAATAGTATAATATCATATCGTATGTCGTCATCGTCAGACGCGTGCCGTGTTACAACGCTCCTCGCCCTATCATCAGCGCGCAGCTACCTTTGTTAACGTCGAGCCGCAATCACCTCAAAACACAAATTGCGCAACTAAAAAATACAGCTACCTGCCGTGTCCAAATAGAAGTCAAAATCCTTATGCGCAACTGATAATGGGCACCTACATCTTACCTAGAACTGTAATAGAGACGACCTTTCAAAGTGTTAAATTTTTATTAACTTTAAACAATAGCAAAAAATTCTTATTGACCATCGGGCGAGCCATAAATTTTGTGAATGTCTCATTTTTTGTTTGTGAATTTCGAATAAATTTAAGCTTTTTTCTGGCTCATGACTAATTGGCGAGGCTACGGAACGGCGGCGGGGTGCCCAAAATTGTTTTGTACCGTATTGCAAATATAATAATAAAAGTTTATTACCCCGTTTCTGAAAGGGTTTGTCTCAAGTTACCCTGAAAGGGTAGTCAGTAAAACCGTTTCTCTGCAATCGTAAGTCAAAATGGCGCGATTGTTCGGTTGCACATCGTCATAAATCAGCCTTAGAAAAATACAATATGAACGGCCGGCCGTCGTTACTCAATACGAAATCATTACACAAATATAGATTTTTGGCATTTGTGCACGTTCCATGGTGCATTGTGGGTGGTATAGAAACTTCTTTGCTAAAATATTGCTAAATGTTCTGCGAAAAGAAAGCTAATAGTGACATCTGTTTATTGCCCGTCACCTGCTACGTACTATGTGAACACGCTGCAAGTTATATCTATATATTTTGTGGCTGCTATAAGGATGGCGATACTACGCACCAAGCATTCTCCAATTAATTGTAATATCAATTACGACTATTTATAGGTTGAACATGAAACATAAACATCATCGAATTTTATAGATTTAAATTTTGGTCTCACCACCGCTTTGTATCAGGTAGAGCGAGGACATCCTGAAAGCTCTTCTAATAAAAAAAATATATTACGAATTTATACGTTACGTCAAACAATTTTCTACATTACTTAATTATGTATTATTCTTCCAGGTCTGCCACTGTAATATTTATGTAACCACAAACAGCTAATCTAAAAGCCTATAAATCAATAAATATTACGTTCGTTATACCTTGGTTAGGCAAGTAATCCTGAAAAACATGTTAATAGATTTCATAATAATCAACCCTACTTGATATTATGTTACGAACATCTCCGCTTTTATATCGAACCAAAAATGTTAAAAATTAACTGTTAATTAACGGTAATTAACCAGGTAACTTTTATTATCGTCAGAACTAGTTTTCCGATAGGCAGTGTCAAGCCACCCGCGTCTTTATTGCTCTGTTTACCATGCCAATTATTTACTTAATTACAATGTTTAACGTGTGGTTATATATTTATTGTTGTCCGTAATATATGCACCTGTACAAAATACTGTGGAAAAAAAAACGAACTTCACTAAAACTTAATTAAAATTCATGTTCAACATTCATGATTTAATCTATATTCAAGTATTATACCATAGGAACTATGTATTGATATGAATGAAATTTGGTAAATATTTTTCTAAAATTTCATAAGGATAGATAGATAGATATACTTTATTGCACCAAATACAAACATTTATAGACAAGGTATTACAGACAACTAGTGGTACAATTTAGGCAGTCTTATAGCTAGTAAGCGATCTCTTCCAGACAACCTTCAGGTAGAGGAGTACAAAATAATTTTGCTTACTTTCAAAGTTACACAAAGTGATGCTTAAATTAATATAATGTATACTAATGGCATACTAACTGCAGCTCGTTCTCGATCTTATTAGGATGTTAAATGATAATATCCATATAAATGTGTTAATCTGAATATTCGTTAGGTAGATTTTGTTACAATAATAATTGAATGTGTACCAATACTTATAAAATTTTCGTTATCGGCTTGGTAAAAATATGATCGATTCAGTTAGATTCCAAACAAATAATTTTCAGTTGGCTTTGTCTTTTTATACAATACTAGCTTTCCGCCCGCGACTTCGTCCGCGTAAAGTTTTTTTTTCCAAAATAAAATTGTGCCTATGTTACTCGTGGATAATGTAGCTTTCGAATGGTGAAAGAATTTTTAAAAACGGTCCAGTAGTTTTTGAGCCTATTCATTACAACCAAACAAACAAAGTTTTCCTCTTTATAATATTAGTGTAGATTTAAAAACTCGGGATTAGCAATACTCGTCTTAGGTAGGTACCCCAACACTGACCGAGCGTAGGACAGTAAAGCAGTTCCTACGCTTTTCGCTTAGAAGCCACAGATCTCGTTTAAGGAGACACAGAGTGGTCAAGGTCACGAATCGCGATGCGGAAGCGAGCCGCTGTAAATACAATTATACGTCAAAGTATGGAGGCGTTTTAAGAGCAGCGTTTTTGCCGACGAACCGCCACACGCGACGTCTGACGTGACGCACGGCCCCGCCTCCGCTTAAACAAGCCTTAAGTAGGCTGCTGCCATATTTAATAAAGCAGGTTTGACAAGCAAGTACATAATATAAATAAATAAAAAAATAAGCGGCATCTAGTCCCAAATGCGAAGCTTGTACTATGGATACTAGACATCTGATAAACTTACAACAAGGTCTACTGACAAGATCGCTTGGCTATCATCGTAGTCATTTCGACTGACTCAGGCCGGCTGGACTGCCGACTGGCTGAGTCAAGGAACGTGAGTTCGATTCCCGTACAGAACAAACATTTGTGTTTATGAACATATTATCTGTTGGTATTGATCTGGGTGTTTGCTATGTACCTATCATATTTTTTTTTTTATAGTGGCTCGACATAATGGCTTACCTTACGCCTGATGGAAAGCGAAAGAGAAGCCCAAGTCGCAAGCCCAATATGTATTTATTTTTAAAAAAAGTATCTAAGTAAGTTTATCAGTTGTCTAGTACCCATAGTACAATGATCGGCTTGGTATGTATGATAGCGATGTGTCGCCCAGCGTAGCATGTAGTGGATTATCTATTATTTATTTATTTATTTTATTAAGGAAACCTTTATAAAGAAAAGTGGTGAGAGCCTTCCGCTCCCCCGCAGTCCGATGATGATGACCAAGCCGCCTGAGCTGTCATCGTAATCATTTAGAAAAAACAAAACACCCCGACCAATATAAACAGACTTGTTCATGCACACAAATGCTTATAGGTACTGTGCGGGGATCGAACCCACAACCATTGTATCAAAGGCAGCTTGTAGTGAACGCTGAACCAAACTGGTTGTCGTATATTCAAAACATCTCTACTTAAGATGTTAATTATAGTTATCTAACAAGCTAAAACGGCGACCCTATTCGCTATCTCCAAAATGTAAAACGGCGCTGTTTACGAATGACGTGAAAGAGTGATGATGCGGGTCACGGCGCGAGGTCAGCGCCGCCGTGCGTCATCGCTAATGACGACAAATGACGCGCCGTGACGGCCGCGTCACAACCCGACAACGCGTCGGTGGTGGCGGCTACGCTATTTTGAATGGTCGTTATTTGGGCTCACACTATGATGGACAAGTTCAATCTGTGATGTTAGTAGCTAGCTTATCGCTTATAGCGATAAGGCCGCCTATATTGTACAACAAATGTCTACTGCTAGTTTTAAAACAGTTGTTTGGTGTGCAATAAAGAATATGTAGATCTATCTAGCTAGTCATTATCGGTTATATTGTGAAATTATTACAAACTGACAACCAATTTGGCATAATAATAGAGAACGTCCGTCTAAACCAGTGGTCGAAGGGTCTAACCTGCGGGTTAGACCCTATGCGCAGAACAAGCATTCGTGTACATGAACATGTCTGTTTTATATGTATTGATTTACAAAAAAAATATCTGAATCTTTCTATGACTGTCTGCACTCCTAATTCAGTCATCACCTGCACGCACACTACTGACACCTGTTCTAGAAATAGTAATCTAAATTGATTATTGAACTATTTACTGGACCGTAAATGCATCGCTTTTCTCTAATGTTGGTACTTTATTTATTATGTTATGTTATGATACTTATTAGCAAAACGCATGATTTTACTTGCTACCCAAAATACAGTTTTTGTTTATAAATGTATCATGAAAACAGGTAAACGACTTATTAGTACTAGACTCTCTTTTATGCTTAGGGTATTAAGAAGTTACGTCATAAAAGATTTCATAAATAAACCGTGCATTATTAGGACTAATTTTTACTGGTATTTATGGACTATTTAAAGCGGTATCTATTCGTAAAGTAAGGACTGCGTGAGCGGGTAAATACGTCGCAGGAATCAAGCAGTTATTTTTTAAAACAGACGGAAGGTGTCATTCGTCGACACTATCCATCAAGGTATGCGTTTCCTGCTAGCTTGTGACACATAAATTACATTTTAAAACAGTACATTCCAACACCGCATGAAGTATAAGCGATTCAGTGCAAATAAACATGCCAGGTGGTATTCCTCTTCTTATCTCATAACAGTTAAAATAGTTTATAATTTCTGACATAGATAAACGACTACATGAGCTTTCATTTCCACAATCAAAATACCATCACGCTAAAAAAACTCATATCGGACTAAACATAAATCTATAAGAGTAACAAATATATTTGAAATGTCTCCCCTGCTCAAATGTCAAATACGAGTAGAAATGTATTTTGTCAGAAATCAAAATATCATAAATAGAGAACAAGAGAAGACAAGATCCGCGGTGAGACAAGTTTCCCACAGAGATTTAGCGTCGGCGCGGGCCGGCTGCACGCGACACAAAAATAGCGCACATTTGTCGAAAAATAAAAATTTCCCCAAATAGACGGAAATATACAAAAATGTGAGCCAAAGAGCGAGGGGCGAACGTGATGGCGTGCCGTAATGTGCGCCCCTAATTAAAACGTTAAAAACCGACCGCTTCTGAAAAACGTCAATTTTGAAGAGAAATGTGCCGTCCAAAGGATCCCCTTTCATACTTTTTTATTTATTTAAGCGCTTAAAAGAACAAATGAATGACCTCAAACGTTGTGCCATACGATCGTTATTCTTGCCAAAATAGAATTCTATACTTAGACAGACAATATAACGATGTTACATGCGATTTAGTAAGCGAAAGCAAATGTTAGGTTTCAGTATCAATCGATTAGATACGAGTACACTGGAACAGTGGATATTGAGTTACGAGTAGCGATTACTATCATGCTCGGTCTATGCGTGCACAAAATCATTAAATTAGGAATTTAGTTAGCGTTTGAAACGTGGACAGGTAACGAATGGATAAATCTAGCAGTTAAAGCGATATGCAGATCTGCATCGACATTCATTACCTAATTAAAATCGCAAGCCCCTTCCGCTCGCTACATTTCTCCAACCCGCTGCCAATAAATTTCATCCGCCAGTCGGCCCATAACGATAACCAGTTCCTCGGGAACTATCGTTCAATCTGCCGTCGATGCCGTATGTTGATCCGGTCGTGTACCCGCAGCTCTTTGCAGACGGTGCTGTCGATACCTATGTATTATTTAGTGGCAGCGCTAGAGTGACTGGCGCTGTGTGCCGGCCACGCACACGCGGCCGCGACGTCGCCCCGCGTCAGCCCACAGATAACGAGCTCACATATTCATAAAGAATAAAGAATTATCCAACGACCTCTCCGCGCCCCGCGCCCGTCGTCTCCTCTCGATCGTAATGCTCTCATTCACACTCTCCGGCCGATCTCGATCTATCCATTCCCCTCTAAGGACCCGGTAAGAACGGCTCTTAAAGCTACCTCCGCGGAATTGGATTATCGACTTTAATTTATTCAGTAGAAGAAATATTTCATTTTTCGTCGAGGCCCGTTCATGAAACCCTTTCTCTCCTCGCGGGCGCCGCGCGAGCGGGTTCTAAACGATCAGTCTGTACGGAGATGCGGCGACCGGTTTTAATTCTTACACTCATGAGAGGAAGGATCATTTCGTCGGCGGGCCGGCGCGGGACAAAAGCTTGTTATCGCATTAACAGGTTCGAGGTCCAACCCTCGAGGCAGCATCTTTATGGGCGACATATTTGATTCGAAAACTTGTTATGCTTCGTCCTAAATAAATTATAACGAGAAATTGTAATCATTAAATGGATATATTTAATGTGTGTAGATGTCGGCGCGGCGATGGCGGGCCGGCCGCGGCGGACTCGGCTGCGGGTATCTACCTACACGAAAGCTTGCTCTCTCCTTAAGATATCACTGGCGAATCTTTGCGACCTTGTTGTCCACTTTGTTTTACAGTTACCACAGTCTTGTAATTTTAATCTATCAATACAAAAAAAAAATTCAATTACTGTACCTACATTCTACAATATCAGTAGATCAAAATATATCTGGCTGAATGTTGTAAAAGAGGACATGTCAGAGAATAATCTCATACTAAAAGATCTCAGAATGCCAAGAATCGGGAAAAGTAGTTGGAAGAGATTAAGGAAAAGGACAGAGAGACGCCGGGAAAACGCTAGGACGAAGGAGAAGAATATATGTGTATGTACAGTATCAGTAGTTAACTAACTGAATTCTTGCCAGACAAACAAGTTAACGATATGTCAGATGTAATAAAGAAATCGGTTATAATTACGTCGTAATAAATTTAAGCAGGTTGCTATAAAGATGTCTGATTTCATAAAATGTATAGTTAAACCATTAAAAGTGGTCCAAACGTTTGTCGACATTTATCAATCTTTATTACAATGATTGAAAATTTGATAAAGTTCCTACACGAGTTCGACGAGTAGGCACGAGTTTAAGCCTTCTCTTAACGCAATTTTTTTTTAAGAAACAAGCCTGAAAGTCACCTGATGGTAAGTGCCATACCACCTTCAGCCCATTGACACCGCAACACCAGGGGAGTCACAGAGGGGAGGTGTGTTGCCCGCCCTTGAGGATTTTGTAGGCTCGCTTTTTCAAGGTTCCTAAATCGTATCCATTCGAAAAAGTCGCAGCTGAAAGCTGTATCCAAAGAATCGTTGCACGAGGCAGAACACGCGCAAAACGTATCGTGGAAGACTAATAATAATTATTTTAATCTTCATTTGTTTGTATAGACATGCGCATAGATTATCTACGAGTTTCATTAATCCAAAATGCTTCTTGATGTAGCGGCCATTCCACTTTAAAAGAGTGTCAGATTTAAATCAGTGCAGGCAATTGAAGAATCGATTTTCGTCTTCCGTTCGATTTAGAAAGTAGGCTTTTATTAAAAATTTAACTAATCGTCACTTTAATCACCATCTATTACGTTAAGAGGGCCGCCTACACGATTTGTCTCTTATTGGTCACCTTATTAAACTGGTTATGGACTCCTGTTCATATCTTGAACGTTACACTTACAGTCATAGGTAGATGTGATTATCAAAAAGATCTCGAAAAACCATTCCTTATTCAGAACTTTTATATAAAATATATATAAATTCGCCAAACAATTCAAACCTAAACCTTAATTGTGGCATCCAGAATAACCAAAGGAGAGTCAGTTTAGAAAAGTCAATTTCTTAAATTGACTCAACCGGGAATCGCACCCGGAATATTCCGCGCTTTGGGCGAGAACGCTCTAACCATTGCACTACCGAGGTCGACAAATTATATTAAGTCATGTTTACATACACATAGAAATTCGCTTATTTGGTAACGAACCTGCCCTTTGCGCCCGGGGTCGTGAATTCAAACTTCAATTAACATTGAAGTGATAAACATTTATGTTTGCAGGTTTCTGGTATTCTAGTTGTTTTTATTGTAAATAACTAGGAGGACTAGTATGTCTGCGCCTTAATAAATAAATATCTGGCAACATCACGTTAACCCAATCCTAAACCCAATCCAAAGTAAGTAGCGGAAGCACTTATGTTATGGAAATCGGAAATCGATCGGATTCATCTTCATATTATTATCAGTATTTTTTAGGTATTAAAAGCAACAGGGAAGATCGTAGTCTCTACCTACCCTTCTGGAAGAAAGGCGTGACGTTATGTATGTATGATAAAAAATTGCTTAAGCTACATACTTGGACTGACACGGGCTGATGATGATGATGATGAAGCTACATACTTTGGAGTCCTCTGATTGAAAGCCAACAAGAGGACCAAGTCGCTGAGGCAACGAACAAGTAACCAAATCAAACAGTTGTCGGTTGCCACCGCTTTTCTAGCCTGTAAGATTGTTCCGGCTATACAGCAACTGATCCCAAAACGCGGCCGAAGTGTGTGTTTCGCGGAGTATACGGTAGTCGCAAGCCACGCGTGTAAACTCTACCACCGGTTGAGAAGTAGAAACCTCAATAAGTCGCTTAATTGACTCTTATAATACCAACGAAGAAATAGTAAGGTGTGTTCTTTTCCCTCAATGCAAAGAAATAAGAGAAAAATCAGTGATGTTGACTAAATTACAATGTTCTAAACTAAAACATAGACGTGACTAAATTGATCCTTTAATGTTTATCACACGCTTCCATTCAAAAGCACATATTAACAAATAAAATATGCTCTTTGATTATGCATAAGCGATTAATAAAAAGTAAAACCAACGATGTGTTGAATACACAAAAAGCAACGCGAGATCCGTTGAAATAAAATTTTATATAGTGATCGTTAACACGACCCGCGTCCAATATTAAATGGACAGCGGCGGAGAAGTAAAAATTAAAGACAAACATAAATATAAAGAGAAAAAACTTTGATTCAGGCCTCGGCGACGGGACAACGTTTGACGACATTTGTAATTTGATATTTAACTTGTTCCATTGTCACTTCGGCCATCCCACATAAGCACTATTTCTTTTATTAGTTCCTTTATGAATGAGAAAGGCTATTACCGAAGTATACTCGCCCATACAATATAAATCGGGCACTCTGAATGCTTGAATTAATTGACTAAATATTTCAAAACCACTTTTATGTGCGCAGGTACTAAACAACCTAATTATGTTTATTAACCCACGTGTATACGTCTATAACGTACTTATCTTAGCAACTTTATTGATATATCTATACTTATGTTAATTGATTATATGTACTTTATCAATATATGGTTTAGAAACAAATCCACTATAAAAAAACATGGAAATTAAATTAGCCTAATACCCATACTAAGGGTTTCCCACAGAGAGATCAATTTTTATGATAAATTCACAACTTTTTGTATCTCACATATCTAATTATGGGCGAGGCGTTACAGGGAAGGCTGTAGGAACCGGCTCGCAGGGAGAGGAATAAATTAGACGTTAAGTTATGAGAGGGCTATCTAACGACATGAATGAACCGCCTCCCCCTCCCCCCTCCCCCCTGCGACCGCGTCTGGCAGGCCCGCGCGTGTGGCCTCGCGGCCTCTGCCATTGCCACCACAGGGACGGACTAGAACAATACGTTTTTATTAAGTTTACTTTAAAACCGATTGAGTAAATAGGAAGTGAAAGGCAACCAGAAACATTCGATAACAAAGGAATTTAGAAGAGATTTCAATAAAGTAAAGACTCAATTGTGAACAAACTCCTTTATATGTTATTTTTATTTAATACTAGCTGTGCCAGCGGCGTCGCTCGCGTGGATATCGGGTTTCAAAAATAACGGACTTCCATATAATACCCATCTATACCTTGTGCCTAAGTTTTAAGTTAGACCTCTAGCAATACATTGGTGAAAACCGCATTCAATTCTATGCAGTAGTTTTCGCGTAATGCGCGTTCAAACATACAGGTTTAAATTTCTCGCGTTTTCCCAACACTTCCCGTCACTGCTCCGCTCCTATTGATTGTAGCGTGATGGAAAGTATCCTATAACCTGCCCAGGAGTATGAAGAATAATTGTACCAAGTTTCGTCAAAATCTGTTCAGTAGTTTTTTTTTCTATAACGAACATACAGACAGACAGACAGACAGACAGACAGACAGACAGACAGACAAAAATTTTACTGATTGCATTTTTGGTATCAGTATCGATCACTTATCACCCCCTGATAGTTATTTTGAAAAAATATTTTATGTACAGAATTGACCTCTCTACAGATTTATTATAAGTATAGATTGCTGATACCATTCAGCAAATTTTAATATCACGCCCCAAAATCAATTATAATTATGTATTTGGCTAAAAGGAGAAGCAAACATTTTACGGTTGTCTATTATGCTGTGACCCAACTGAAACGAATCAATAAACGTTATGTAAAATGACGGAGCGTTAACAATTCAGTTGAATAACCTGAAACCAACATAACATAAAATGGAATTACATCATAGCGAATATTTTATTTTGATATCTTTCCCCTTTAGATGCAGCCAGGTGAACTAATATTTAAAGTAGGAAGTACTATTGAGAAATATCTCTGAATCCTAACCATATCGATATTTATGCCGTGGGGTTAAAGTTATATCAAGCCTGATTCTTAAAAATAGCACCATCACAACCCAAGGTATCGATCATGAAATTCTTATATTCAAATCATTATAGAATCATACAGTGTTATTTAATAGTATAGATTTCCATATTATCTATTTACTCATCCCGTATCTTAATTTTTGATCAATCCTACATAGCGGGTGTACTACAAACACAAAATCCAAATCTGCATAAATTATAGTGTTAAAATTTGTATAAATTGTAGTAAGTATATTTTAAACGTACCTATCTGTATTTTAATCCCTTTGAAATGTGGAGTACATCCCTGTTAAAAGGTGAGATGAACCCTATCGGCATTAGTAATCTGAGCCCAAAATATTACGATTCGGAACTTGGTCACCTTGTGTGGACCCATTAAAAGTAACCATCGTCACGCACCCAGTACCGACCATTCAACTGAAAAGATGAGAAATTTAATCCGTAAGATCATGACCCTATTTTGTATATACTAATTAACAACGCTTTTACGGCTGCTACAATAAAATCTAGTAAGCTCATTAGAATAACGCCGAAAACCGGTGTCCATTCAAGTTTGACTTAACGTTCATCTATTTCCGCTAATTTATGAAATCGTATTAATACAATTATGGGCTTGTCAAAAAGGTTAGCTTCCGTAATCTAGTTTAGCTCGTTCCAGTTATTGGGCAGCTAACCATTATTTATAAAAGAACGAATTGTATATGGGTGGTGATATAATATTTTATATGGGTGGTGATATAGTCAGGTGGTGATAAAATTATAATAAGGTACGCCGAAATTAACCATATTTATCTCAATGACTAGCCTTTATATTCAAATAGCAACATTATACGACGATATATGAAATGTTTATGTCCTTATAAAGCCTATGTGTTAATCTGATATTAAGAGTTACAGTAAGGTTTCAGCTCAATTCGTTCAGTAATTTTCACGTGAAATAATAACAAACACCCATTCATACAAACTTTCGCATTTATAATATTAGTAGGACGTTCAAATTTTAAGGGATTGGTACAGTTACCAATTTGAGTAATTTAAAGTAAATAAACAAAGGTTCGGATTATAGCATACTTGTTCAATACAAGTTTCACTTAAACTCATATTTTTGGTATTCTGTTTAACAAAATGTTTTGTCCGTGTAATTAC
The DNA here is from genome assembly GCA_031163375.1 of Conogethes punctiferalis. Lineage (NCBI taxonomy): Eukaryota > Metazoa > Arthropoda > Insecta > Lepidoptera > Crambidae > Conogethes > Conogethes punctiferalis. The sequence continues at coordinate 11,826,606 of CM062080.1, forward strand.
ATTTTCTCAATTTCAACAAAGTTTAGATACCTACGAAATACCGAAGCTACCCACGCAGTCGAATTAAAGTTCCCAACAATACGTACAGTCAGCAGACAAAGTTACGAATAAATTCAGGCATTTTATTATTACGGTATACGCTCTAAACACGGCTTGGCCTGTCCTCAATGTTATAATTGTTTATTGCATCAATATCATAGTCACTGCTTCTCTAAACCTTATTTCAGATAAAATTTACTTTCACGCCTTAATAAAGTCCCAGTCTCTAGTCGTCTACGAATTATATTTTTGAAGTAATGAAATAGTGACTTTACTAAACGAAAAAAAGGTGTGAAATAGCTCTTTGCAGTTTTTAAGTGTATTAGTGTTATAGATAAACGCGCGAAAATTATATTTTATTTAATATTTCAAAAAAAAATCAATTAATTAAAAGATTACATTAGTAATTCTTGAACAAATAGCATAAATCTTAATAAGTCACAACGAATAACTTTCCATAATGTTTTCGATACACAAATTATAACAATCTTATAATTTATTCAAATAAAAAACTAAGAATCATTGACCTTTCTGATTTACGATCATCGTTTTGTGATGAATATCTTGATAATTTTTGTACGCCTATTCACTTGTTGGCATTGATATCTATAAAATCGTAACAATGTTTGAGTGTTCATTCAACTATTTTGTTGTATAATCGGGTTGATTTGAACTTGATTTCTAAAACCGGAAACCACACGGACAGTAATAATATTTGTAGATTTCTGTAAATATTAAGTTTATACCTAGATGTAGGCATATTTAAAATACGAGTACGGTGTAGAAATATATTTTTTTACTACTACATTACAAAATATATTGCTACACCTACATGTAGTTAAACGAAAAAAAACAAAATAGATTATGCATTAATTGTGTTACAAATGCGATATTTGTATATAGCGCGAATAGTTCAACGAAATGAATGAAAAATTCACGCGTTCAAAGTCGAGGGTAAAAGCTTTAAGCTCATACATTATTCTAAAATGAGGTCCAATTTTTTTCTAATTATTCGTTGTTCATAACGGTCGCCGAACCTTGTGAACATTAATTTTAAATAAATCACCAATCAGCATACATGAAACAAAAAGCAATCTATTAAAATCGGCCAAGTGCGAGTCGGACTCACGCATGTAGGGTTCCGTACCATAAACTAGATTTCAAGCGCTCACCTGGTGCTGATTTTAATATCGAAAAAAAATCACTTTTGTTGTATGAGAACCTAATATCTTTTAATCTAATTTTATTATTCAAGAAAAATATATAGTTTTATTTCAGTTCTGACTATTTTGTATTATTGCAAGTGCCTAACTGTTTCTATTATTGATATCGAACAACAGGGGCAAAAATATTGCGTTTGTTGTACGGGCCCCTCTTTTTAAACATTTGTTATTATAGCGTCAATAGAAATAACTACAAAAATTCTGAAACTTTCACCTATCTATCTATTGCAGTTCTTTAGATACAACCTGGTGACAGACAGACGGACGAACGGACAGATAGCGTAGTCTTAGTAATACCCGTTTTTGCCCTTAGAGTGCTGTACCCTAAAAAGCAGGCAGGTCATGGATTGCGTATAATAAATTTTTAAAATACATTTTGTTCTATTTGGACGGGTGCTATTTCGGTAACACGCGACAGCGACAAACGAGTTCTGCGATTCAGGCCCGATATTGGCTTATTCAGAGACAAAACGCAGGCTATATATTAAGTAGGAGTGTAAAAATTCCGCTCCTCGTTATGTGTCGCGATTTAATTGAGATTTTATATTAATTAGGGTAGCGATGTGAGGCGCGGGCGAGAATGTGACCGTCGCACGCAGCCTCCTCACGCAACGCTCCACTTCAACTAACATTATTGTATGACTCGTTTTCTATGCGTCGGTGCCTATTTATTAAGGCGAGCAAAATATTTTATAATCGATACCCTATACCTAGAGACTTATGACGTAGATGAATGCCCTTAATTTACGGGTAACCTGGAAAATAAGTATTAATAAAATGTTTCAAAATTCTTCCTCAAGCGACCAGTTTTATTCGGCAGGTATGGGAATAAAGTGCTACCACCTGCCATACGACTAACTACCTATTATTATACATTTTGAACTCCTAATCCAATAACTATGGACACGAGACAATACTTAAAATAATAAATATCAGACAATATCACTTACACTGATCTTATCCCAAAAGTAAGTAGCTTAAACAAGAACTTGTGTTATGGGTATTCAGAAAAACCTCCCAAGGGAGCCACCCGGCTCAATAAAATTATTAAGATCATTAAAATTACATTCTTGTCATTATTGTTACAGATATTTCATTCCAGAACCTGGTTTAGTGCTCTACCATTTTGTCGAAAAAATGTGTTTACTGTTATTACAAGCGTAAAGGTTTCTATGAAGGGATGCTTGTTAAGCTTTCACGCAAAAGCTGCTAAACTGATTTTGCCGAAACTTAAACTATGCCTATACTATAACATAGGCTATGATTTATTTAAGGACATTATCATTTTACCTGCAAATCCGCAAGCTGCATCCAGTTACAAATAAGTGTAAGTCCAAAAGTAATTTTCAAAAGTTCAAAATAATTGATGCACCGTCGTGCCTGTGGTCAGCGCCCATCGCCACCGCGTTCACACCGACCAACACCCAACCATATTCAGGTTTTATAATTACGTGCGTTACGGGGATGAGGTGCAAATCCATCGGAGCTCGCGTGCCCGAGGTATCATGCCGTCACGCGTGTTAACCGACTTTATAACAAGTGAGCCGAACTAACAAGCACATCTCCCCGCTGACTGAAGCATGCGAGGATTTACTTGTACGATTTTATCATAACAGAGTCGTTATTGAGGCCTTATTACCAGAGGGAGGCGGCACCGTGTTTTAGGGTTCTGCGGCGGTTTATTTTGGATTTGCTATATTTGCTTCTGCAGATAATAAAAAGGTTGTCTGTAAATGTACAGTCAAGGGACTATTTTTAACCGACATCAAAAAAGGAGGATGTTCTTAATTCAACAGATTTTTTGCTGTTGTATGTTTGTTACCACATATGTCCGAGAATGATGAAACGATTTGAAATTTTTTTGTTCGAAAGGGTGTACTTCTGAGATGATCCCATTTTCATGATATTGAAGTCGGTTTTTTTTTTGCTGAAAAATTATGTTATTGCACAAAACTGTTTCTAAAGGTTTCTGTGGACTTTCTGTAAAAATTGAAGAAATCTTACAAAGTTTTGGGGCGATTGAGTAACAATTTTCATTATCATAAATTTCACGAGAACGAAACGATGGCGCGTACTATATACGAGTATGTAGTCTCATGTAAACCAGTATATTCGCTAAACGTTCTCCGTATCACTGAAAAACAATAATTGAGAATAGTCCCCTTGGTCAATTGATTACTTGAACTTCATCGTATGCATAACATCGGGCAGGAAATAATCAGGCAGATATTAAAACTAGCTTTGCTATGAAAAACATGGCTTAACTTCTACTACTTCAAACAAAATTAAAAATTAGTTTCTAATTTACTTACAAGGGAATCAGTTTTCCGTTACTACCCACGTTTCCTCTTCCAACAGAAACGAAACAAGAACTATTTCGGCTAACGTTAAATATTTAAAGTTCAATATTTAACGTTAGTTAAAATGATATTGTTCAAGGAACACTTCAAGTTACTGGCTACCAAACCTTACACAACATAATATGCACGAAATTATATTACGCCCGCTCCATTTACCAAGCCCTTCATACTTTTTGTCAACTTCAGCGAACACAATACTTCTTAAAATTAATTAAAAGGCCTTAAACGAAATATGAAGAAAGCTCGGTACGGGCGTTTTGTTTAAGCTCCACATAAGCGGTTCACAAAAAATGTCACCATTGTGGTACGGACTAATGCTTCATAATTGTCGTGCTATTTCCTTTTCATTGAACGAGCCTCGGGTATTTACCAATAATATCTGTCAAATTATACTCTCTGGAATAAATGTTGTGAATACACACGACGCGATTTTATAGATTTAAAAAATACATAAATTACTGTGACAATACAACGGTACAAGCTAACATCGTAATAATTTAAAAAGAGAAAACATAAAAATATTGTTTCACGGTGATACAGTAAAGTGATGAAATGCATCTCTATCTCAGATAGGGGTTGAAGGCAAGTTATAACAGCAAATTGCAGAAAATTTTAGCAGCCAATTTGCGAAATCATTTAATAAAGGATTACATTTTGTAGACAGAAATCGTACATGAGAATAGATGTAGATTGTCACTTTTTTCCACAAAAGTTACAATCTACGTGCATTGCCTGCATCTGTCGTTCGTACCAACATTAGAATTGTTGTAAAGTGTTTTTTCATTTGCAATATGAGTGTCTTTCTCATCTAAATGAAGCAAAACTTCTATGAATATATGTTTTTTTAAATTAAAATTTTAACAAAAATTACTTCAGTTTGTAAATTGTTGTGTAGTGTGTAGTGTACCCATTGATTGAACAACATAAGACGTCGAAAAGGACAAAAGGCTAAATAATGTCCTTTAAATATAATATTATGTGTCACGAAACCAAAGCTTTATGAAACCTGATATTTTTGTCATATCTTGTTTTATTGCTTCAATGGGCACTGCGATGGGGCACAGAAAAGCTATTCAACGTACACCAACGTGCGAGGGTGGATGTGAAATGGGAAAGTACTTTATCAAATAATACAATAGGTTAATTGAAAAATCGGAAAGATGACCTATTAATTTATATGGAATGAACGTGACACGTATATAGTTTACTGATATGTTTATATTTCAGTTTTATTATTCAAGAAGGTACAAATATTATATCTAAGGCTTAAGTTTTGGTTTTACTGTCCGAAGGTCACGGGTACGAGTCAATTTAGGAAATAAACTTTTCTAAATTGTATTAGGTCTGGGTAATCAGAGAATTCCCAGTCATTATCTAGTGCTCATAATACAAGGGAGAAACTAGGTCTTGTGTGACCAGTGGTTAGTGTGAATTGTCTGGCGCACAAATCACCATCATCGTCATACTCGTATGGGTAGTAAACATCTCCAACGATACTAACTTATCGCATACAAAATAGGCAGGTAGAGTCTCCAAATAATTTATCTACTTAAGTTATACTTTTGTATACGCCAAAAAAACCTTGTGACAACGCAACATTTGTACAAAATGGGACATATTAATCCAATTCTCATACAAAATCAGTGCGCGTAACAATTTCAGAATTTGCACAAATCTAGTCGTATTTAAAGTATTGTGTTACATGATGTATTAAATGGCCGGTTGACAATGTCGTGCGGATATTAACCCACAAAAAATGTCCTCGAATATCCCGAGGATTTTCCGCTTCACGCAGTGGTGCACTCTGCGCGGGCCCGACTCGGCAGTTGACAAAATATTGCATTGTTCCTATTATCTGCGACGTATTTATTTAAAAACGTTATTTAAATGGATGATTTTAAGCCCGCTCCCTTGATGCGACTATTGTCCTCCTTTTAATGGAGTTACAATTCTCTGCCGCGGCCGACGCACTGTGGAATACGGTAGAACAATAGCATATCAAAATTGATTTTTACAACTGATTGCCATAGGCTACTCTATGAATATAATTTAATAGTTCGAAAGTAGATGTTTAATATCCTGTAACGTAAATAATTTTGTGTTGGTTGAAAGTAAATGTTTTGTGTAGTTAAAGTTAACGTTTTTAAATTTGATAAATATTAATTTCTTCATTTACGATTTTCAAAGTGAAATAGTTTTGAAAGTTTAACTGAAAGATATAAGGTATTATATATTTTTGAAAAGCTCATCTATCGGAGGTTTGAAACTTATACAATTAATTGTTTGAATACGACTATATATATATACATTTTTTTTTTAAAAATGCAGTGAAAAAAAAGATTTTCCTCAATTTCGTCGAAGCTTTTAACATTTACCGACGTTTACCGGTGCTTTGAATTTAATGTTAATTCATAGTTTAGTTACTCATCAAAAACATATAAAAGAATTAGCTGCTAATTTCTGCGCGTTACGAAGATATGACAAAAAATCGAATACTAGTCTGGGAACGGAAATTTTTATTTTCGTAGTTGACTTTTACTATCAATAGTTTGTGGTATGTTTTATCAATTAATTATTTTATTTTGTTAAGTTTTTATCATTTTGAGGTCATTTTCCGTGAGAAAATAGATATCTGAAATAATTCCCACATTCTGAAACAATATAAAAATCGTTGTGAAAAATATGTCTCCATTACTGTTTCAGTGGTCTTGACGTAGAGTACGGCTATTTTATTTTTTAAAATGTCAACTTTACACTGTACTAAACGTGAATTAATAGTGTCATACATAGAAGGCGGAAAAACGACTGCGGCACTTTCAACATATTTGGAGGAAAAACAAGTATAAGAAGAAAATATATGTTATATTATTGGCAATATTCAAAGGAATATCATCCCTTCATTTAAAAAACGCTGGAGTGAAGCAGGACGCAACAAGGATAACTTTTTAAGAAAGAACGCCAATTGGTTGGATTCTGAATATTCCTTGACTATACCGACATCTGAAAACGTGTCAACTGACTCAATTCCGTCTACTTCTTCTGGTAAACGAGGAAGACCGTGTGTTTCATATGGAGACTCTTCAGAATCAAGCAAAAAATGAAAAAAACACTATTTTGCTAAATGAATATGGCTTGGAGCACATTTTCAAGGATTGCGATCTATCGGAGAAGCAACTGAAGCAAAACTAGTTGAAAAATTAAGGTTGGCTGATGCCGAAAAAAAAGGTTTTGTTATGAATCAGTTAGAAAATGCAAAAATCATGAAAGGGCTTACAGATGAAGAAGCATTAAGTGTGTTCATCGACCTGGAACTAACAAAAGCACAATATTTGTATCTCCGGAATGTTACTGATGAAAGAAACTGTTCAATATTTCCACCTTACTACAAAATACAAGATATGAAACAGAAGTGCCACCATCGTCAACAATCGAAATCACAAATATCATTTTTTTTGTTTAATATGTCATTATAATTATAGTTATCATAATTAAGTAATTAAGAGTAAGAAATGCACATTATATAAACACATAAAATATAATATTTCAATAAATATATACCATTTTTAAAGATTGTGACTTTTATTTATGAAATAAAAATATTAACGCGTAACTACAATTCTTCAAACATAACCTATATAAATCCTTATATATCACTTCATATTAGTGCAAAATTTCATAGCTCTATCTTTTAAATCGACGGAGTTACAGATTTTTGATCCGAAACGCACCGAAATATTCCACAGTGCGACGGGCACATCTTTTGATGTATGAAAATAACCATTCACTCCACCACAGGTACTAACAGTTAGGTATGCTATCTCTAATAGCATCTGTGGCGTAAACAAATAACAGACATTATTATGTCAACTTTACATGTTGGTTGCGATGCATGATTCCGGAATAAATCTATGCTTTTAATAAAAGGTGAAAGCAATTTATTACCTTTATTACTTTGTTCACTTTGTTATGGCCATCAGGCTATCGACGGTCATAAATTTGAATTCACTCAGTGACTTCCAATAAAGGTAATGAAGGGTAATCATTGACCAAACCAATAAAATAATAGAAATAAATTTGATATGACCGACATATGGTGGGTCTAATGCGCGGCGAACCCTGTTATTGCTGTCAAACATGCGACAAATAGCTCAGGCTCCGAACTCGATTTCATTTTATCCGGCCGTTGATTACACAGTATTGGTCGGTTGGACGACAATGAAAACAGTCTACGACAGCCGATATGTTCACACCCCTTTCTGTTTTTGATTCGGAGCGATGACCAAAAAGTAAATTCCTGTTTATTATTATTCCATTACTCGTCGCCCCATTTTAAAAAATATGTCAGCAGATGACGAGACGGAACGACTGGGGTCGGGCGGGTCGCGACCGAGAATATTCAATGTGTTTATATAAAATAATTTTCGTGTTCGACAACTCGCGACACAATGCCGTACATTTTTTGCTCTGCCGATAAATTGGCAGGATTATCATTTAATGGAGGGCTCATGTTTGTTGGGCTTGTCCCGATTCCCTATGACTGACATGATTTTATTAACACCATATCGGGGTTTCGATACGAGCTAAATAATTTTCACGTGACAGGAGCGCGGCGTACATAATTTACGCGGTTTCATTTCGAAAGGTAATGTGCCAATTTAACTTTAGGATGTGCGAGTTCACTTCAGTTATTAGTTCAATTTGCGAGTTTTAGATAGACAGTGGTGAAATATTCAGACCGTATGCGGGCTTCTATCGTATGACACATGAGTAACTTTAATTGATGATCAAGTATTCACAACCAAACCTTTCGTTTCTAAACGGAGTGACGTTAGATGGTTAAATATGCTGAGGGATGTCTAACGAATGTACTATTTAACGTGTATACTAATTAGCGGATAGTTTTATTTTAAAGTAAGTAATAGTTTTAAGCGTTTAAGCCTGATTTATCAATGTAGGGATAGATTAACGGACTGATAAAATAGATAATATGACTGCTTGCAAAAGTCATTACAAATTCAAGATCAAACACTAAGCGACATTCTATCATAGGTAAGCTATTTTAGTTTTTATCAGTCTGTTAAACTTTATCAAATGAGTAAAAAATTTCCCAAGCATAAAAATGTTGTGACATTTGGCCAAATAAAAATACATCAAAACCGCTATTCTGTTTCTGTAAAAAACCGGATTCCGTTCCAATTATTGTCACATTTGTTGCATTTAGGGTAAGACCCGCTAATCTCTTTTATATCGCGAATGATTTCGTAAAAAAAAGTTATTAGTGAGGCAGGCAAATTTTTTTGTGTCATCGTAAAATTTACCGTTATTAGTATGCGAGTCGCATAGATCGTATCTCCCGTCCCCGTGTTTACTCTAAATATTGTGCGACACAATGAAATTACATGACATCTGTACTACAAATAACGGGAATATCTTTACTCGTATTCATACCGCGGTGCGCAAACACTCTCCCCTCGGTTTGCTTTGTCACCGCTCTACTCGGAGCGTCTGCTTACTATAGACAGACTCTATCACACTAGCAATTTTGTACTGAATTAGATTATGTGATTTATTCAAATATTTGTTCCATACGGTTCTTCCGAAAAATCATGTTGCGACGGCTTTTCTGTTTTCACAGAAAATTTGTTATAATAAAATAAGTCATTTAAATTATGAAATTATATTATTGTTAGCCATACAAAATTAACGTAGATACACCTTGTACCTTTAAGGAGTGTCATAAAGTTTAATTATATTTTCATACAAAATAAACATATAGATAGAAGACTTGTAAAATTTACAACGTAATCTTTCCAAGTGCATAGTCCAACCTAGGCAAGCAGCTCGTTACCAAATAAGTTATTAATATTAAAGGAGTAACATAATAGAAGTAGCGCTCACTTGTAAAAAGCAATAAAACATCGTTATCTAAAATAGTGACAAATCACCGACATAGTGAATAATTTAGTCATCACTGGCGTACTGACGTTTAACACGAAGTGAAAGCCAAATGAAACAGTAAAACAACATAATATTGAACAGAACCCTACAATAAAACGGGGACAAGAAACAGACGGTAGCGCGAGACGGGAAGGCAAAGAAGCGATTTACAATAAATAACTTTAATATTAGCACTACTCCCCCATATTGATATCGATAGCAGGGCGCCGACCCTACGAGCCTTCGGCGGTTTCAGAGGTCGCCAACCGTTTTCTTTTTGAACTGTTTCAGTTTTTAGACTGTATTTAAAGTGTGGTAATATCAATTTCGATGTTAACAATACATTTATAATACGCACAGTACAAACATGTCTGTTTGTATTGGTCTGGGTGTTTTCTAATAATATGTACTTATTTACAAAAAAATGCATCTAAGTAAGTTTTCAGTTGTCTAGTGCAAATAGTAAAATCTTCGGCTTAGGTTGGGGCTTGGTGGCGCTGTGTGGCCCAGCGTTGGCATGTCTTAGGTTATTTTATTTATGATCGAACAGCAAAAAATGTGTGTCTATACCAGATTCAGGGACCTTTTATTAAAACATTTTTAGTAAAGTAGTTAAAATCAATGTTGTATTATTTTGATCTACATGTTTAATTCGTGCATTCTTCACTTTGAGTTTTTAGAAGCCATTTTAAAAGATTTCTTACAATATTTACTTTTTTAAATGTATTATAAGTTTACTCTTGGCCACATTTGCCTGATGTTAAGTTATATTGAAGCGGATGGAGCGCGCTTACCCATAAAATACCGATTCACTCTCGCCTTGCACACCTCAAAATTGTATGTCACGGGAACAAATATTCCGGCAAATAGTCCCTCCCATATAACAGGTAATAAAATAGCTTTTGCTCACAATCAAAACGTTAACCATTATGGCAAAAGATTGCTAACCCCTGCTCCCGCACAAAAATGATAAAACAGTCGTAACATGTTGGCAAAGGAGCCACTATTAGTTTTCTTTACAACCTGTGTTGACAAATGGCGACATCCGACTTTATGTCATGCGCAATATGACATTCCGAGGATACGTCTTTTTTGTACAGTCACTATTAATAAGTATTTTAGTGTGCTTTTTCTTAGGCTATTAAGAACATTTTATCTCTAGAAGGCTTATTTGCATTGGTATGAACTTAGTACTTTTTACTATAAGTTTAACACATTTTTAAATATTAGTAAGAATTACAGTCAAATCAATTAATTAATTAGTTAATTATTATGGATATAGCCTCCAGGTGTTTGCCCAAAGTGGCGAACAAGGAGAGGCAGCAGGGGACTGCCATAGGCTGACGAAAAACAGCTAGGGTGGTAACTATTTCGTGCACTTATTTTAATGTAATGTAATGAACACATGACTACTTACGAAAAGAGAACACAGGTTTGCATCATCTGAAAAACCTAGCCTTAGAGTCTCATCGGAGGATCCCGAAGGACCAACAATTAATCTTACACACACATTCTTATAATAATTATGTCAGACACATAAACACATTACACGTATCTCACAATTTAAGTTACAGCTAAATATGAAACAACTTATCAAATATCCATATATGTAGTAACAAAAAAGTTGCACATATACTAATACATATTAATGTACTTTCTTTACTTTCCAAATGATCCCTTAATTCTGCCGTGTAAAACGGAATTCTCTAGAATTCATAAAGACGGCTTTGATCAATGCCAATGAGTGAATAAACACGAGTATTCATCAAATGAACATCGTTCGTACTATTTTAAGTACGCTCAGTAACATAGGCATGTAGGTGGCGGGGTAATACCTACATACCATATTATATAAAGGCTTCTTTTCTATGACACACCATAATGGTGCCCAACATTACGAAAGAGAAACAACGTTGTGATAAAAGTATCAAAGAAAAATCCGCAAGTGTCTCACAATAAAATTTAAAACACATCCAAACTATTCGTAAAAGTACGCTCAGTTTATTAACGACGATTAATAACAATTAACCGCATCCTCAGTATTTAACTGTGAAAGAAATGAATGCGATCGCGTTCCCGCGAGCTCGCCACCAAAATGTAGCAATTTTTTTTTAAACATTGTCATCTTCCGTCAAACATGTTCGTTCGATATGGTAAGGAATACAAACGAGTCACTGGCTCGTTCTCAGTTTGCTGGACCTTGTATGTTGTAACTTAACAGCTTTCTAGGTTAGTTTTTAATTAACTGATGGACACACCTACATTTTTATTATTTTTATACAAGCGGATCGTATAGGCGTTAACCTGTCCGAACGATTCCACTGCCACATATCGGGTCCACTTATAAAACTAACTTCAACATACAATAAATTAAACTATTGCTTTGTTAGCGCCCTAAAAATTGATATTGTAATGGTATGTCAGATATCAATTGTCAGAATTTAGAATACACTTTCAAAACCACTACTAGGTCAAAAAATCCTTTCCATAAAATATAAACAATATGCGATCATAGATCGATATAAATTCATGATTTAAGATTGTCCGATTCGATAAAAAAAACTACAACTTCTTGTGTCCCATTGGCAGAATTGTATCGAAAGTCCGATTAGTTGTTCAAAATAGATTAGTTAAGCAAAATTCTGCCCTTGTGATACCGTTAAGTCGCCGTAAACCTCTGAATGCCCAGGTGACATACGACAGTTGCCGATCATCAAATTGAACCTACAAAGAAATATGATGACAATAACATAAAGGACATCCACCAAAGGAATGTCCGAATCTGGCACAATTAAGAGATAAATCATGTAAAGAGCGGCTTTGTGTTTGGAGGACGTTATGACGGCTCGGTTCGATTCCGGGTCGGGTCACTCGTGCCCCAGTAGCCATTAGGAACGGTCACCAATTTATCATTACGGCAATTTTTGCAATAATTGCACGCCTTTGTGCATCCGCATTGTGGCGGTGGATGCTCTACTTTGAACACATGAAATAACTACGCGTTTTATTAAAAGAATATGTTGTATAATGTTAGTACATTATTTAATTATTACAAAACATGCTTCTAAATTATTTTTAATGTACTCGTAAGTACATACGTACCTACAGTAAATTCGAGCGATCTATTGCAATATTTGCAATATATGCCGCTACAGAAAATTAAATTTGAAAACGGACGCTGTTAGTCGAGTTTTCTTTTTACTTGCTTTTGCAATTTGTATAAGAAAAAATAAAGGTTTAATTTTCTTACAAATACCTACCGAAACAGTCGTTAAAATAAGCTGACCTTGTAAAATCACTAGTCTATTTAACATATAAAAGTAAAACAGATCCACACATTGTTAATACTAACCACTACTTAAAAAGTTTAGATTCCTAAAAAGGTCAGATCGGCATTTAAAGAGTAAGCAAAATTCCAAAAAAACGTTCACTAAAGTATACAGAGTATACAGTTTAATTGGTAAAATAGTTCTTAAAAAAGTCAGCTTGGTGTTTCCATTTTCCAATCCGTTACAAAAAGTTTTATATGTAGGTAGGTAAAATAAAGTTGCAAACATTTTTCAAAAAAATTACGTACAAAGTAGAGCATCAATTGACCAGTTTCGTCTGGTCATCGGTCCACCCACGACCACAAAGACGCGTGGGTGCAAAGATTATTCCCATTCAATTGAGTCGCATTGTGCGCGCGCGCCACTTCCAGCGGCCACCGCTTAATTGCCGCGCAGCTGCTGACCGGCCATCTGCAATCATCACCACCTACGCCAATACAGGGTGATCTAGTCCGCCCATTATGACTTATGATGGACGCTGGCGCCTAACAAGTTGACAACAAAAAGTGAACTTCGGCCGTGAAACAATAACTATACTAATCTGTCTGTAATTTTCGCATTTGTAGAGCTACGGGCAACTACGAGCAAGTTTTAAGACGCAATGGCCTACGTCGTCTACGACGTGTTCGCCGCGCGCACGCGGCGTTTACGTTGCGATCGCTTTACACACCAGTGTAAATAACCATATTTATATGAAATGATCCCATTTTTAAAAATAACAAAAAATCAAAGTGATAAAAAAATATATACAAGATCGAGCAATCTTCTCTTTAATCACAATCTCAAAGACCTTACATACCCCGTTGATTGTACACAAGCAAGATGAGAAAAACTTTTTAAAATTGTCTTAGTTAGAAGCAATGAAGTCCAGTTTGGGCACATATAAAACTTAAGCCTGCACACATTTTAGGTAAACAAAAACCACACCCTATACGGCCAGCACAATGAACGTGACATATTTGGTTGATCTGTTGTAAGGTGAGAGTGCCCTGTGACAATGGACATCGGTTTTGAGTGGCCAGACGTCCGGCAAATCTCATTTGTGGATTTATCATTAAACGCATTTCATCCACCCTCATCTCGACGAAGCCTATTAGGGGTATAAATTTTATTTCCGTGCATTGTTCACGGCCTGCGGATGTTTATTCTTCATAATTTCATTTGACTCACTGAATGGACGATATAGAAAAAACAAGTCTATTGAGGAAAGATGAGCAAGGCCAAACTTTTGTAGTGCTGATACGTTTACCTTTATGCAGAAAGTTTTATGGTCCTAACAGTAAATTAGAGCTTATTAAATATTGAAATGTACGAGTATATCCAGACACAAAACAAACACAATTTAATCACATAGCATTTATCAAACGTGACATTCGATCTCAACTCTTGGTGCAAAGGTCCTACTACCCATCACTATCGAATACGCTAACGGATCAATCAATCGATTACACTTCGGGTTAATACAATCGAATATATTTAGTATGGCGGTTAGAATCCTTTGTATTGTTCTTTCAGTACTTGTGATACAATTCAATTTGTAAATGTTGCCTATTCCAATAGGGGGAATATAAACACATAAGTAAACCAATCTCGAAGTGAAGTCGTAAAAGTGGAAAAATATTGGCTATATCAGTATTGCACTCGTCAGAACAATGAGGCGTGCCCTAATCGCCCGCCTTATCGACACTAGCTTTTGTCTTAATTCGATGACGCGTAATTTATGGGTCGGGTAGTCCGCATTCGCCATAAATAATCCTACTTTACTAGAGCTGCGTTCGGTTCACACTGTCAAATTTCACATAAATAATGACAAGACCCGAGACTGATCTTATCTGCTGCGACAACTCCACGGATGGTTATAAACAAAGCCATCGCTCTAATGACTGAATGAGCCGTCGTAAAACCACGATATTTACGCACGATTCTTTCAGTTCACCTTTTGAAAGGTTTTATAACTCGTCCGGGAGATCTCCCCCGGTCCCCGGGCACCTACGCCAGTCACGGCGCTATATCTGATTTATTCATACCACCCGAAACACATGATCGGTTTTCGGATATATTCGGTTATCTTTTTTTCTCCTCATCCACCTATTCCCACTATGAAGCTTTCTGTTAACGTCAACATGTTAGATTTTTATTTCGCTTTGCTTTGAAAATGATTCGGTGGAAAAATCTATCAGGAGTGAAAAAGCGTTTTCAATTTTCCGATTGCAATTTCTATCCGGATATCGATTTAAATTTTAACCCAAAGCATTTATACTACCAAACTAACTACACGGCTGATACATATTCATCTATGTTCATTAACTTTACGTGAAGCAACAGTGGTTAAACTATGCTATCTCAGTGCATATTTGGTTGATTGAAAGGTGAAATTTATGATAGTTTAGCTAGTTCAATTTTAGAGCTTGATGATCTTGTTTGTTGTTAGATCAATATTGTGTGGTGTATATATATCGATTTTCAGATTAACTGTAATTTAACAGCGTTTAAAGTTTCATAGGTACAATTAACGCGGTGCAACAAATAGCGAAATCCACAACGCTGACAACATAAAAGTGTAGATATCGGGTTGCAATTAAAACTATTGGTCGGCGGTCGTTAAGCACCGTACGGGAGAAGAGAGCAGATGTGCACGACCCTTGCAGCCTCCCACACCCTCGCAATTAGCCTCCTATTGCTGTCAACCGGACACACGACTAACATCTCAATGTTTCCTCTGTTTTCATAAGCTGCCAGAACCGGAGGCAACACATTGGGAGGTCTATTTCAGGACATGAGCGCTTAACGCACATATAGGTACCGATAACGATACAATATTTATTGTCGCCCGCCGTCTGTCATTAAGATAGTGTCAAAAGTTTGTGGCACGCACACAGCCGTCGCTTATGGAGGCGAACGGAGCACTCATAATTATTACTAATGCCTTAAATATGTCAAAACAGGAATCCAGGTAAAAAGGCGTAATTTACGCGAGGACGATAGTGATTTGGCAGTTGGCGCCGAGGGCTCGCAGCCGGGCCGAGCCGGGCAGGCAGTCGCATCGCGAGGCGCCGAGTTTTTGTCAACCATTGTCTTTGATATAAATTTTAAATAGGAAATGTCCCTTTTTATGGAGATCTAGTTTACGGCGCTGACAATGAAGGCATAAATCTAACCAGTGTGTCACTATACCTTACCGATGATCGATCGATAAACATTATTTATGTACTTCCGTTGAGTAGACACGATTGGATACCTTCGACGTGAATAAATTCGTAATACGTTGGATAACGAGCCGGCCGTCATGCCTACGTGGGAAACAACACTTTTCTAATTCATTCGATAATACTTTTTGATTCACCACTATCCAATATAAAATATTCCTATCGATAAATTGTATGTGTATCTACTCGTATAGTTTCTTATTTTGTTATTGCCTATGTATTGGGAACTTTTTTTTTATAGTAGCTCGACATAATGGCTTCCCTACGCCTGATGGAAAGCGAAAGAGAAGCCCAAGTCGCTGTGACAACTGGCAAGTAACTGGTCAGTTAGCTGTCAGTTGCCACTGCTATGCCGGCCCAACCCTAACCCCCCACGAGCTCTGGAAACTACTCACCGGCAGAAACACGACCCGGAGGTCATTTGGCTTCGGTATTCTATAGGGTGGAGGTCCTTCCCGAGGAGGACGGGCCGCTCAATTCGAGCGAAGATTGCCCTACCTCACTTAAAACTATGAAGTAATGAGATTATTTAGATGTCGCTATGGATATGGCCAACATTTTATTAACTCTTGACTTCTATTGTGATCATCTTCTTTAATATATTGAAAGAAATTCGCAAAATTTACATAACTACACTCATACACTAAAAACTCCTTTCAATAATAGTTTTTTGGGGGCTATACCGTTTTATAAAGCGACAAAAATCACTTACTTATGTGAAATATTTTTTAGTGTCACGGAACGATCGTGGTGAAAGTAAAAATTACCTAATGAGGGAATGGATGCCTATACTCATATGTAATTTTTTTTTTGCTCTTATCAGTATATATTGACTTTTAATTGACCACACTTGTTTTTCTTAGAATAAAGTGAATAGGTAACTTTGAAACATGATTTGTTTATCGTTTCTTGACATTTATGTCCAATACATTTTTGACTAAACGACTTTGAAATGGGTTACGTAATATCTTCATGTATTATTTACTCATAAAAGGAGAAATTCCTTTGTCACAAGTATGCTACCTGTCTCTGCCAACTATGTCTCCCTACTAAATATGCGGTAGAATGTGATTTAACGGCAACGCATACTAAGTTAACCGTGGAAGCAGTAATCAACAGATGTATAAGGGCACGCCAAAGGAATATAAAATCAACGCAGCGACATTTATATGATTAATATAATTAAGCAGGACGTTAATGCAGGGAACAAAGCAGCTCATCAATACCAAACGAGGGCCCAATCAACGTGCCTCCGGGAGAAGCTGATTAACGACAATAACTCAGCGACAACACCAACTTGCCCACATTTATTTTTATTTTAGTCCCTTTCCAGTCGATCTCTAATGAATACGGTTTATCTTCAAGTTTATATAAAAAATAAATCGCTTTTAACTGAAGAATCACGCCTTAAAAAAGAAACGCTTATTAAAATTTATTTCTTTCTCTCCTCGCGGCACTGTCGTGTACTCCGTCTCGAATAAAATTAAAAAGTCAAGAATTCTTATTTATTTTAATACAATAAACCGCAATCGCTGAATAAAGATAAATAAAAAGCAATAAAAAATAAAATCGCATTAGCAATAAACAAAATACTTCAGCGGATGTGGGCAGAGCGAGAGCACGCACACGGAAATGCGTGGAGTAGTGCGCGCCCGCCGCCGCTAGGGCTGCCACGCCGGCCAGGGGACTCCTGGCTGCAACAAACGGCTGTCGAAAGGTAGCTTCAATGGGCTCCGCGTTTTATACTTCGAACAATGTAATAATAATCCGTGATAAGCTACACTGGGCCACACAACGCCATCTAGTCCCCAACTAAGCCGAACCTAGCACTATGGGTACTGGACAACTAATAAACTTACTTAGATAGGTATACTTATATATAAAGAACACCCAGACCAATACAAACAGATGTGTTCATACACACAAATGTTTGTACGAGTACTGTGCGAGGTTCGAACCCACGACATGTCAGAGGCAGCGTTCATACAGTGGTAGAAAACCAAACTTTCGAAAATTCATCCATTTTCCGACTTTGTATTAGTAAATCACATCATTTCACATCAACAATGATAGATATTGGGGCACAGGGTTTGAAACTATAAGCAAACGAAGAAACGACGATGGAGGGTAGCAAAAAATCTACAAGCAAGAAACATCAAGCTGTACATAATGTATTTGAGCCCACTTAATTAAGTTTTAATTGTAATGGAACGCAAAAATTTAACATCTTATATTACTAATTTTAGTAAGTGTAATGATTAAATCCGTAATATGAAATTTTTAGTTTCTACCTAAATAGAAACCAGTTTTAGTAACAAAGAATAGGAGAGTCTAGCAAACCCTAGTTATGCCACCCGCGCCCGCACCGCGGCGCTTATCGGAAAACCTGTTACATATTCATAGTACGCCCTCCTTCACATACGTTATAATAAGAACTGACATTATACGTACGGATCCTTAAAAAATACGTATTTCAGCAGTATTAACGAATATGCACATAAATACAAATCTGCTTAGCAGAATAAATTAACAATGCTAGTTAAAATACTTTCTGTGTAACTTTTTCATTACTGTGAATATACAAACCTATCTAAAATAACGTAGGTATCGGTCCATATCATATAATCTATTAAAATTATAGTATGATATTATATAGTTCATTTTTACGTTAATAGACGCAAAAAATGGTCATACAATAACATTCAAGAAAATCGAGACATACCTACTCGTAGAAAAGCGTCACGTCAGTCAAATGTTAATTGTGAACCACTTATGAACGTAGTAGGTAAGTAAATGTGTTAGTTAAAGATTTAATGTATGTCACTGAATAAAGATATTTTCTTTCTAATCGTAGTTTTTAGATTTTCTAGTAAGTCACACCAAAATTTATTAACGAAAAGAGACTCCACGGTATACTGTTAGTCGATTGTCACGAGTGCTACCCTCGCCGGCGTTTTCTTAATTGTGCCGAAATATTTATTTGATTGCGAAGTTTGTAGCACAGGCGTGCAACCGAAATGGTCATCGGTATTCGCGACGCGACCACAATGGCTGCCGGCGGCCAACTCAGTCGCAAAACATTTTCCTATAAAATCTATGCAACACCTACTAATAACAGGCGTCTGTGCACCATGAAATCAGGAATCTTCTATGTTGAACGGTCTCACTGAAGAATAGTATTACGTCGTTGGATAAAACTTATGTACATCTCTGAAATTAACATCAGTTATGTTACTATACAAATTAATGTGAAAACGAAAACAATATCACCACCATTTTTAGTATCACCTTATAATATTTTCCATATAAAGGTCAGGTAACTTTTTTTTTACGACCAACCTTTTTAATTACGATCCGACATAGAATGATCCGTTGTTGGCGAATCAGTGCTAGGTTCACAAGAATTCACATTTTTGTTTGCATTGTGTTTTTTTTATATTGTAATAGAACGTTGGTTTTGATCACGAAGCAAATTTGCTTCATGGTTGTGATTCTCTGAAATAACAGCTAGTTGAGCTACATAAAATAACCGATTTAGATGGAAAACACGAGACAAATCAAAATCAAATCAAAAGAAAAGCCTCGATATACAGACATACTTTGTATAAATATATCGCACTCACTACGTACCTACCTACTTTTCCAAAGATGATGTCATCTAAAATGTATTCCCATGTGACTATTATAATACCCGTAAAGATTTATGCAAGCAGTCGACACTATCAATTAGGACAATCGTAACAGCATACGTATTCCAAAACGATCCTCCATTCAAATTGAGCGCTGGGTACGCGCGACGCCTGTCCCTCACAGACTGTCGTATCGACAATCTAAATGGGCCACGATATCGATACACTCGTAACATTGTGGCCACGCATCGTGCAGATCATTCGCCGGACGAGAGATGAAATAAAGTATGAAACTGGCCAGAGCCAGCGCATACGGCCGCGGAGCCCGAGCCAACAATCGAGATGCGAGCCGCCGATAACGATGTCAACTAGCGCAGCCTGTCCTCGCCGTTCCCATGATTTGCGATGCCGTTCTAATCGTTATAATTACGACCTATCCATCAAACAGACGTATGATAAACATGCGACTAGGAAATCCAACCGAGAAAACGCAATCGGTTTCAATCTCCGCCACGTAGAGTTTGACACACACCAGAGATGATTTTTGCGCGGGTGACGTGTTTATGAATGCTCCGTTATAAATTCTCTTTGATCTCATCTAACATGTCACGTCGGGCGTTTAACGCTTACATCGTACATTGGAAATGCAGACGTTGGTCGTATACATATTTTTATTGGTCCAATTTCTCTAGTCTTTTGGCTGGGTGTAATAACGCAGGACGATGTTCCTAACAAAGCTGACTAATTATCGTGGCGCGGCGTGTCGTAAAACAGTGCATATTGACGGAATATAGAGAGGCCGGCACACAGTGCTTAATGACATTAATCACATTGATTTATTGTGGTTCCGAGTTATTACAGGCCGGGAGCGAGCGAGCGTGTGCGTGCGTGGCTACGCGCGTGTGAGGCTCTGTGTAAATGTAATACGCGATACAGAGTGTTACAGTACACCTGAACTGTTCACACGTGCGATCATTATACCGCTGATAGTAATCAAATCTTGGCAAAAACACGGAACGCTTTCAAATAAATATTATTGGTGTGATAATTTATTAAGCATCGACAACGATTAATCTCGACGCTGTGTAATTTGATTAATTTAATCGGACAGAATGATTTTTCTCTCATAATATCAATTACAACGCATTTTTTTCAATAAACATTTTTTAAACTTACATAGTGTCATGCACTAATATACCTACCTAATAACAAACAATTTTTTATTGCTCATTAATAGTTTTTGTTCGCGTACTTGCTCTTCCAACACAAATTTTCATTACATTTCTTAAAACCACATCATCGATGTTATATCCGTGCCAAATTTTAAACCCAATATAATCAGAGGTTTCAACTATGTTACAATAAGTTATTTTATTATACTACCTGCATTATTATACACCTATATTAAGGTAACTTTGACCTCATCGAGTCTGATTTATAACATTTTTGTGTAACTTTTATTGAGCCATAAATTACCCGTCCAGTCAAACACTGGGCGGAATTCATATCGATTGCCATCGATAAGAGAAGAAGATTATGATTTAGATGTAATCTAGTTATGCTGAATACGCGTTATGGTATAGTTGAATACACCTATGCATTGCTGTAACCCGTGGTAAGTCAAGAGACGGCCTAATGTCCACCGCAACGCATGCTCCATACAAGGCTTCAAGCCTCAGATGGCAAGCGGAGGAGCATCCTGTGTAGCGTAGGCGCCACTCACGGACGGGCGCTGTGTGCGTGCGTGGCATTAGGCAACAATTTACGCTGTTTGCGGCGTGTTAATATTGATTGGCCCGCTTTATTTCGACTCGCGCGAATCTATCCACGGAACTGCTGGGTACAGTCAACTGAACATCAAGTTGCTTTCAAGAATTTTGGGAAACACGAAGGCCTTATTTTTAAAGCGACTATGACAATTTCAGTGACAATTTATAGTCTGAAATCTGAGTCCACACTGCTCTCGCCTATCGAAATGAGCGATTATAGAAAAACAGAAGTCTTTCTATCTTTTATTTTAGCATAAATATTCAGGACAGACATGTTCGTGAATTCCGCCTAACTTGAGTCACAATCTTCACTTACTTATGACGTTTCGATAACAGTCTACAAAACAAATATTCCTACACCTATGACAGTACGGCATAGGTTAGGGTATACGAAAATAATTATCTGCCATCTTCATAAGTAAAGAATTTTCGCTTAGGTAAACGAATACTATATAACAGCACGTATACTGAATTTAGGTAGGTAAATGTAAAACTCACATTATCAATAAAATATAAAGTTTTGCAATCAATAAGTAAATAAGTACATAATATGGATACTCAGCAATTTTATCATCGACCTAACTTAACCAATTAAGTCAGAAGTTATTACAAGTGCAAAATAATGACATCGTAACAGTAAATCCTTCAAAGAATATAAATCGTAAAGGGTTATATTTATACACCTAATCGAAGACTATAAGTTCTCAAAAATAAAAATAAACTCTCTTAATTTGTAGTAATTATACCTGTCATAATTTTTGCTACAATGTGCTATATAGTTCGATAAAATAATAGCAAAACAGGACAATAGAGCAATTTATTATGATAAGTACCTACACGAATAGAATCGATTACATTCTATTAGATTCATGACACGACATCGGGTCGAAACTGTCAACATAAATGGAAGATTTCGAATGGCCAGTACATGGGAACATCGCGCCAAGAATTTACTATGTTATCGAGTGACATAGTAAATTCTAAACGTAGCCTGCATAAAGCGGACCAATGAAATCGATTGATTGCTACATCATGATTTCATGAGAGCATACAGTGCGAGAATAGACAATAAGTTTCCACAGTTCCACGGACGGTCGTTGCGAATTTATAAACTGTTGACCGCTACGAAAATGGCTATGAAAGTTTGACAATAAATAGGTTATTACAAAAATTCAGCTGAACAGGAATTATAATGTCTAGACAAAAACCTAGTAAGCAACATTTTCTTGACAATCCAACGACACGGCACAAATGCTTAATATATTTTATTGATTACTTATAAACATTCAACGAGTAACTGGGGTACTGAACCGTTAAATTGCCGACGATTCTCATAGAATAAAAACAAGATCAATTGATGTTTACGGTAAAACGATACTTTTTTATGCATAATTTGTCGCTAAGTAACACTTGTTTTTGGTATCTGTTTCAGAATACAAAGAGGAAAAATATCACGTGAAAGTATCGCGGGAATGACTTTGTAAATGTACCTAATTGTAATGTCAAAATGAGCCGTGCAGCCATCCACAAAGAAATTGTACGTGCTGCCAGCGACGGACACGTCTAGCGCTGCGCCCGGCAGCATATCAAACACATGATTATAATTTCATAATGCACGCTTGTCAACGTAAATAATACGCAAAATTTATGTTACGAGGTTCTCACCGTTCGATGGAGGCGCAAGGAATTCGTAATAAGCTATCATTAGTTTTGTAACGTCTAGGCGAGAAGCTAGACATCGTGGTTTGATGGCTCTATCACATCTAGCTTCGATCGAAATTACCTACACAGTTTCAGATGTTTATTTATTGATTAGGTATTTTATAGAAGCAAAATGAGAACAACGTAAATTTTACTTCAATTCAAGCAAACATTAGAAATATAGGATATAAAGCTACGGAAAGTACTTTATTCATTCCAATCAGATTCACACCTTTTCATCTTACTATTCACAAAGTAATTGTGTTACTGAATTTAGACAATGCCATTTTCCGAGATAATGTAGGACATCAGTAGGACTTCTTTACCGGAGTTTTCTTCATATCGTTGAGTCGTTTTAGTAAAAAGCTCAGAATAAGGAAGTAAACAGTTTTAAAGGGTACTTTCTATTGACAATATAGTAATCAATTGTTATCGGTTGTAGGATGTGGAATACAAGCGCTATTAGTAGTAATATTCCAGAACCAGAAACAATTTTTTTCAACACCAACTCGTCTAATTATTATATATATATGTTATTATGTATTATATGTATTATATCTTTGTATATGCTATATATTATATTAACTATATGTATAAATGTATTATATTTATGTATGTGTACGTATTTTTAATGTTTAATGTTATTAACCTTGCAGCACACTACCTACATTTTTTTTATTTCTGCTTAGCCCAATGGTTGACTGGTAGAGAATGCCTATGCGGCATTAAGTCCGCCTTTTGTACACTTATAATTGTGCAATAAAGATTAAATAAATAAATAAATAAATTTTTGAATTACTCAGCAAAAAATTTTATTATTGGGTTCGTTAAGGAGAGTTACTTTTATGTTAAAAGCAACACTCTTAAATTTAAAGATCCTTTCTGTAAGTGGCTGTTAATGCACATTAAGGATTAATAAATACAAATGTGCATAATGGCACTTTGTTTTTATAATTTACATTTAAAAACATAACTTATTCACAGTTCACGCAACATACATAACATAACCTGTAAGCAAATGGGATGTAAGAGAGCGACCCATGATCTTTATACACAAAGCCACCATCACTTGCCCGTGGTGCATCCTGCTGGATAACAGACGAGGCTCTGGCAACCGACTGGTGGCGGTATAACCATCATGAAGGCTTTGTTTGAAGGCGAAGCTAAATACCACAGGCCGATGACGGGCAGCAGCGTCACCGCAACGAGAAGCTACGTCCTACGATCGTCAACCCGCCTGACCGAGGGTGGCGATTATGGGTAAATCCTCCAGGTGTTTGCCCAAAGTGGCGAACAACTGTAGAGGCCTATGTCCAGCAGTGGACTGCAATAGGCTGCTAGTGAAGTAAATTAATGAAATGTTTAGTTCGCGTACTACAGCCGCTGGACTATTTGGCACTGTGCTAGCAACTCATATTCATTTGTGGACGTGGTTATAAATTCAATTAAGCGTTTTGTACCTGTGTAAAATTGTAGGAATATTTAACTCGGACACGAATTTATTTTCTTATTTGCATAAATGGCTGTTTAAATTGTTTTATGTGTATGTATATTATGTCTGGGCGTTTTTGTGAAAGTGATGCCACATTTTCCTGTGCGGTTGGCGCCTTTAACTGAAAATGTCAACGCGAGGTACATTATTTAGCGCATAAAAAAACTGGTTTCACGGTCAATTTAGGTCGTTTAAGTACTACTTCAATATTAATGGATATAATGGCCACAACTTTGTTGAAACATGTATTGGGGTGCTGAACTCTACAAAAAAAACTGGCTTTTAATATGACCATCGCAATTTTAAATATTTTATCACCTTTTATTTATAATTGAAATTCTTATTCTAATTTTTTTTCAATATAATTAAACTTTATACAGTACATTCAGGCCAATTGGTGGGGTAAACAGAAGGCGACTTATAGTAGTGGTTTTCTCACGAGTAAAGAGTTAGAAATTAAGTCCTAATCTACCCTTAGGTACCCTTGATGAACTACTACTACTGACAATTTTTTTTGTAATACTATGCTCTGCTGTAAAGTAGGCATGTCGCTTGATGGAAAGCGAGGGAAAGGCCCAAGTCACTGCGGCAACGATAAAGTAACCAAACCAATCACTTGTCAGTTGCAACCGCCATACATGCCTATGAATTTATTCAGACTGATCTCAAAATGCGACTTGACTCGAAAAGTTTTTAGAAGGTCGCCTCACCTGGCTGGGCCATTTGAGACTATAGCCGACTCTTACGGTATGAAATTTGATTATATGTAATCTATTCCATCGCCGCACGGAAAACTAGTTGTATGTACTAATCATCATGAGTTAGTTGGTAGACCAGATAAGCAAAAAAAAATCACAGCAACAAAACACATCACAGTGTAGCACATTGAAATTAATGTTGATAAATACACAAACGGGCGTAGAAGTGGCGAGCGGGCGGAAGTGGGCCCATACATCATCCGCCCGCCCAGGATAAAAACGGTCGTTAGCCCCACTCTCCCCTACTACCTCTCTATTAATGTTCCACTCAACCGCTTCTATTACGCCTGTCATTTGTTATAACCATTTTGCCGAATTGGCCGATCTTGCGTAATTACGACCTTGAGAAAGGGCCGACTCATATTGTGTGCTGCTGTGAGTACTTATGAGTATTAATGATAGGTAGTGACTAGATTTTAAGCCTTCTTTCCACAGATGAAGCGGGGACATTTTTTTTATTCCACTTGGGTGGCACAAGTAACCGTACTTGCGCGTTGTCGCAGCGACTTGGGCTTCTCTTTCCATCAGGAGTAGGGAAGGCATTATGCGGTGCTACTATAAAAAAAATATACGCCTACGGCCCGCCTGATATTGAGCGGTAACCGTAGAATATTAACTTAGCTGCGCGCAGTTTACATTTTTTTATTTTATCAATACTTATTTGCCATGCTACAAAATAAAAGAAAAAAATATTAATAGGGTTTATCCTTATCATGTTAACTAATGAATTTCAAAGAAGATACGCCAATGATTTGAAGCAAATACAGCCGAGGAAGGAATGTTCCAAGAGATGTAGCAAAAACCGCCAAGAATCTAGTCAAGGGTTGTTTTTCTTACCGTTTTATTTCATAGAAAGTTGTGAAAATTCATTACCTACCTATTAATTAAATGTATTTTTATGCCATACGCGTTAATTACTTACTTACATAATTTACTTATCATTAATGTACCGAGCCAAGTCAATCAAAGTATTCCGCGAAATGGTTAAGTAACTAGTATTTATTTAATAGTTTTAATCGTGGAGTTATTTGCGTAATGTTATCAAAGCGTTTATAACATTTAAATATTGCGCTTAATTCGTGAACCATCCGCCCGCCTTGTGCAGACTGCAAGTTTTACATTCCACAAAATGTTCATATTAGAATATCTTATGCACGTCTGACTCAGACTTTAAGAGAAACAGACTAACCAAATGTATTCAATATCGTGTAAACACCTACGGAGACAATACATCAGTTTTCCATTTCAATAAAATGAACGTCAACATAAACTATAAAGCGCTCACGGGTGCCTTTAGCGCGAGATTGAGGCAAGAGGGAGAGAGTGCCGCCCCGCATCCTTCGGGAGTGCAAAAACGCGAAAAACGCTTATAAAAGAGTAAACGAAAATCCGAATGCAGCGCCCCGCGTATTAAAATTATTATGAAACCGCGCGCCGCGATAAGGCGGGATGATACCGGCTTAACACCACTGGGGGAGGCGCCCCCGACCCCCCACTATCGCACGGCACTCGAATGCCTTTTCAGCGTATATCTACATGAAAAGTTGGGACTGAGGTTTATGCATAAATTTAGGCGGGAATAAATAAGAATAAGGAAGTAGCCTGTCAAAGTCTTGGTTGGCCAATTTGAAATAGTACTTTTCCATTGAATAAACAAACGCGGTGAGTGTTTGGAAATTCAGAGTTTCAAGTCGTTGTTTTTAAAGAATTGTGCATTTGTATGTACAGACAGTGGGATTGATAAAATGAGAATGTATATTCGATCTGAGAACTTGCCAGTAGGAATAATTTTATTCTGAAATACCAAAGTAAGTTTTCTATTAACAGAAAATTGAGCACATTCTCACCAATACGGATTAGATGTTGTACTTGTAAACACAACCACAACAGAACTTAAAACATTAAACATATAAACTTATTTCAAGAATGTAACCGCCCTAGCAAGTTTATGCAGAAACTGCATTGGTATGTCGAACGACAATTATAACTTTGGCCCCGGACGCGACAGAACGCGCTGCAACAAATAAAATATGTCCACGAAAACGCGCGAGGGGGACGGCACAGAGAAATTTCGTGCACGAGACAAAGATAAGCTTAACCAGCACGAAATTATGAGCGTTTAACTGTTTCTAGCTGTAGAATCTGGCACGGGCGCTTCGCCGGCTCGCCAACGCGCGTTATTTACGAGGGGGGGCGCCGCCCGCTGCACCCGCTGCACCCGAGATAGTGCCTTCCCCGGAAAAGCGACGCCGCCGCAACTGCCGCGCGGCAGGACCTCGCGACCCCGCCCTACCGCACACGACTTACGGACCACTTTCCAGCAGCAACCGCTCGCGCCACCACAGCACCTCGCTTACACCTCGCCTCTGCTTGTGCAGATTGCTGCCAAGCCGTACTTAAAACGTACTCAGATTTGACCCCTATCACCGACGCAATAGGACGAAAATGTCTCGAGGACCGACCCGCTTTCAGACCTCGCAGACATTACATTATAGTGAAGATGTCTGTATTTCTTGTTTATGATAGCATAAAGCTATGGTAGGTAAATTTATGCGAGTACATCGGCGTGGTTCGAGCGGTACGACGCTCGATACACATTGTTAGCGCTCATGTCTAACATAAAGGATTGCAACTTGCTTGCCATTGTATAGCCATTACTGACTACATTATATTGCGTGAAACATATCACGTATACTATACGCTAAGTACCTATTCTATGCATAATAGAAATGTGACCATTTCAAACGAGAACTCAGAACTGATTACATTACAGCACATGGTTGGTACATTGTGGCATCTTAAGTAAATGCCACAACTAACTATAGTAAAACATTGATGTTCATTTCTCGTCAGAAAAACCCAGTACACATTTTTACCCGACCTAAGATTTAAACCTTTTGGTCTTTATACTATTCAAGGCAAAACAGTCTTTATAAAATCATATCAAAACAGTCTTTATAAAATCATATCAAAACAATAGTAAATATTATTAAACAATAGTAAACAAACTCGTGCTTTAGGGTGACTATGAATAGCACTTAAAATCCGAATCTTGCTAAACTGAATAGCGTTAGGGGAATCCCTTCGTCCCCTAGCAATGGGAAATGCTTCGCGGCGAATCAGCTGTTTATAAAGGTCAGGGTCATGTCACAACGTGCTTTTTATATCTGATTTTAGTCAACTTTTAGCTGTATATCTAATTTAGGTAACAAAACGACGTACCCAGCTATGAATACTTAGATAATATATTGACTAATTTTGCACTCTTATATTACATTGTGGCTATAATTATTAAATACAATTAAAAAGGTTTTATCTGACTTTAGAGTAGGTAGGTATATGGCGTATCTATATATTTTGTCAGTTATTGATAATCTTAGATTGAAATCTACGATAAGATACATACTATTTCACAGAACAAATGGAAACTACACCTAATCTCAAACGACTGTCGAACGCAATAAACTTAATATGTTACTCTAATACATAGTAGCTTCTATCTCATTTGACAAATCAACGCAACTAGCACGTATCTAACACTAAAGCCTCTGAAACCCCACTAAAAACCTACTTAACACTAAAACAAGCCGTTAACCGGCACGCCGATAAAACTAACAAAGATGAGAGGGGTCACGTACCAATGTCATTTAAGTGAAAATATACGACAGAGAGAAAAGAGAAAAATGCGCAAAAACTGTCCAGGGCATTATGCTGCGCGCCGGACCATTACTTTTAATATAAATAAAATAACAAAATATGAGGTGGAGGCCGCTGAGTGCCCCCGGACACTTTTATATTTCAAGAGATAGTGGCCGGCCACCGCTACGCAAGATTTATATTTCAACTTCGCCTAATACAGATCCTTCTGTTTCGTTATTTGAAGGGTTTATTTTAATTTACTGAAGCAGAGTCTGAGTAGGAGCTCGGACGTCATTGTTTTTGTGCAAAATATGTAGGTATAAGTGTAATACACAAATGCAAATAAATTTCTAATGACAACTAGTTTGGTTCAGTGCTGGACGACGCTGCATCTGAAACAGTGGTCGCAGGTTCGATCCTCGCAGAATACAAGCAATTGTGTGTATGAACATGTCTGTTTGTATTGGTTTGATGAATTCTTGCTTAGTATATTTATTTCCAAAAAAAAGTAAATTTTTAAGTCGTCTAGTAGGTACTAGTCATAGTTCAAGCTACGGCTTAATTTGGGCTTAAATGGGGACTAGATGGCGCTGTGTGCCCCAGTCTGAGGTTTGTGTTAATGATCTTTTTACATGTTTGATATAAATTAAATGTCCAAGCAAGTGATAAACAATACACATAGGTATTAAAGTAGCACTTTTTAGGATTTGAATATAATGAAAAGGGGAATACTTAGTTAAAGAGAAGTTCTCTGCTACTCGTATTCAATAGGTACCTACATTTGTTGCCAGTTGAAACAATTCCCAATAAATATCATCTGCCCACACTTTACGTAAATGGTTCTCACATATACATTACACATCTATAAATGTATGATAAATCCGTTGTAATTTAATAACCCGTTGATGGTGTAGTTAGAGACGTAGGTACTTTAATAATAAGAAATAAGATTCGCACAGTGCGTTGATATTTATTAGTTTTTGGACACAAACGCCCACAGACATGATAAAAATAAACCTTCTATTGTGCCTAACTTTGTGTCCCGGAACATTAAGGCTTATAACCTAATACGTACCTACCTATCAATTTCTAACAAAATAATATAGTTGACTCAAGCCTTCTTTTACATAATTATTCCTTCTGAACCGAGGTTCGTGTGTCGAAGACTTCCCCCCCACCATGGCGGCTTTTGCATTGAAAATTCGTATTTATACCGTTTCTGGATGTTACTAAGGTGGGTGGACCATGGAAGGCCACGCTCCTTTGAAGGCCAACTATCAAAAAGTCGTAGTTATTGACATGTAAACACATATTCCTTCGGCTATTCACTAAGATCCATCAAACTCAAGGCCACAGATGCGGCGGCATAAGTGGAATCATGTTGGCGTTGTCTAATACTTTGTCTTATCCCGTAAAAAGACATACATCAGACATTTGTACCCAATTGTATTATAGTTAAGTACTTCCAAGTAGTCTAGTTAAAAGACAACAACATATAAACAAAGTAATATGTTAATGAATATAAATTACAAACAAAAATTTCACCAGCAACTTGTTAAGTAACTTCGACAAGTAAATTATCTTCGTCAGTCAATCAGTTATCATAATTTGGCCGGTCCGCAAACAATCAAGTCATTTTAAAAAGTAAGGCCTTTTCCAAAATCTTTTTTAAAGAATATTAAGTCATACAGCTTGGTGTTTGTCGTCGTGTTATACAAATCTCTATAATTAGGCCCCTTTCGCACGGGAGCTGAAAAAACGTCGCGTTAGCGGTTCAAAAACGCTTTTGATATGATTGTTCTTAATACAAACGCTCTAATATCACTCTTATCTCGACTTTCTTCAGTAAGACGTGGAAATGGTTATGCCCAATTACTAGCAAATAAATTTGTGTTGTGCAGAAGACAAAAATACGTCAAGCTCAGAAAATACAACTTTGCGCAATAAAAAAACCGTGGCGTTTTAAGAGCGCTGACGTGTGAACGCTTGGGAATAGGTCAATCTATTTAAATGCTTTTTCATCATCAGCTCTTACATTCCCCTTCTGGATATAGGCCTCTCCCATTGTTCGCCACTTTGATCGATCTTGGGCTTCTCGCTACATCCAGTAGGTACTTGCCAGCCATTCTGCGCAAATCGTCACCTCACCTGGCCTGAGGGAGTCTTACACTACGTTTGCCGAGAAGTGGTATCAACTCCACGCATTTTAACAGGCGTTAAGCCACATCCTGGACGCCAGCGGGCGATGGCGCGCACGCGCATCATGATCAACTTCATAGATTTGTGTGAAACTGTTCTCGGCGACAGCGGCGCGGGCGATCGCCCGATCCGGCCGCTGGCGTCCAGGACGCGGCCTTAAAAAAGCTCTCGTGCGAATGCGGGCTTCGGCTGGTTCTGCGCACACGCACCGCGGCACCGCAGAGTTTTCGCGTGCGCTAAAATCATTTTGACAACATAAGTGGCTCTTGTACCGTGTCAGCAATATTTTTTTCATAAATTTAAGGCATCGAAATGTCAACGTCTCAATTTTCATAATATTATAATAACATGCGTTCGCACGCATGTACGTTAATTTTGGTTACGGTATTTTGAACTCATGGTCAGATTTGGGTGTTGTAAAGATAAAGATATTAAGCATATCTGGATAGTGGGTACTTTATATTAAGTATAAAAAACTACAGATTCCAGCGTTTTTAAGTCATAGAGCAATTTGATTGTTGTCGAAAACGTTGAAAAGAGGACCACCTGATGAACGATGATTTACAATATCTGGCTTTTTATTAAGATCCTCGCATATTAACCCTTTGACTAACCAACCAATTCAATAAGGCAAACTTAATTATCTCAAATGCTGGATGCTTCGCTATTTGTTGATTGCCTGACAAACCACCTAACCCTTGAGATGGAGACGAGCAAACAGCAACAAGGCGTTAAGTCAACGCGGAGGGAGCTGCGACACAGCGCCTCACGCCGCGGGCCCGGCCGTGCCGCGCGACGCGCCTCCGAAGCGATTTTATACCCTCCTGTAGTTAATATAAGGATCAATATTGATTAATAACAAGGTTTTGTACAGTAATAGCTTGAAAATATTCATCAGTGTCAAAATTCGTAATCACGTACTGAACCAGTAACAAAGTTCTGAATCAGTTAAAGGGTAATAAAACCTCCCCCCTTCTCTTTCTTCTACCCACGGGTGGTTTGGACGAGATCTCATAGCGATAAAACGAACCTAAACTAGGTGTACAATACATGTCAATTATGCCTAGACTAACTATCCAAAGAATAAGTATATAGTGTTAATCATATACACCAGTAAAGTAATATTATTGTAGAGTTTCAATTTAAATCCGCACAATATTTTTCACGTCAAAGAGTAACAAACAACCACCCTTCCGAACAAGCTCTCGCATTTACCTCGATAATGTGAGTAGGATTTAAGTCGACTATATGGAGTGAAATAAGGAATATATACTAAACTTAGTTACTAAATTACGATAAAAATGAATACCTTAATAGGGACATTTATGATGTTATCAAATCTTGTTAAACGAGAGAGAAACGAAATCTCTATAAATAATAAAATATCATGAATATAATTAACATCCACATTTACACACCGTTAACAGTGTACCAGCTACTAAGAATTTCTAGCACTCATCGTATAGCTCGGAATCGCTTACTCGCTCGCCAATAACACGGAAAAACCCCTTCACAAAAACTGTACAATGCGGGACAAATGGCTTGGCAGTGTTCGGTATCTTTAGCACCGCATGCATTAACATAGAAATATGACGTAAAATCCCCTTTATTCAGTGACAACCAACAAGACACGGACTGGGTTAGTTCCGTCCAACTTACAATAAAGCTTTTTTTAATAGTAGTACAGCATAGTGGCCTTCCGTTGCCTAGTGGAAAGCGAAAGAGATCAAGTAGCTGCGGCAAGGGGCAAGTAACCAAATCAGTAACTTATCAGTTGCCTTGCCACATTCCCGCAACACGACCGGAGTTACTTTACGAGTGTTTTGCCGAGTGTACGCGATCATCAGCCAAGCGAGGAAATCCTCCATCACCGGCTGAGTAGCTGAAATCTCACGATGTCTTTAAGTAGACTAATACATCACCAACGGGATACTATGGGGTGGTGATTTGTATTATTTTGGTCATCGCACGAAAGACTTGATACTTTAAAATAACTAACAAGACATGCCAAAATAAAACTAAACTTTAAATGCCGCAACAGTACTTATTCAGTGGTGCTTTCGTGAGCGCACTGCGTGAGCTTCCGCGATGCGTGCCTCCCACCACCTCCCATCCATCAACGTCCGCTTTTAATGACTTAATACTGACACAACACCACCAGCATTCCTCACAATCCACTTCATAAGCAAGTGAATTTACATGATGACTCGTTATTATTGCAGTAACCGTTCCCGCTAATTATCAGTACCCCTAACCTTACGAGGCTTCATCGACCGATATTGTCCATACCGTTCGATCGTAAAGCGCACCTAACAAAACAAAGAGCGTAACATACCTATAGAGGCGGCAATAAAACCGCGTGAAAATGGCAATAGCTATTCAGAGGGAGATATTAAAATGCATGGAAATAAATTCGGCGTCGCATTCGGGCGGGTCTGGGGGTGCAGTAAAAATAAACAGCGCCGCCATTAGAACACACTTCCATATTCAAATTTATGAACGCGCGGACCTCGCCGCCACTCAGCCGCCGGCCCACCGGTCATTTGTGCGTTCGCAATAATAAATTTGACGTTCAATTTAAAAATTTCACCCTCGCTTTACCTATAGCGGGCACTGCGCGCAAAAAATGTTGACTGCTTTTTGCGGAGCTCGCGGCATTTCTACATGACTAACAAATATATCTGTCAGACAGTCTAGCGTTTGTCTACGTACACAGGGATAGGTAAAGTTGGACTGACCTATATCAAACACCATATAGTTTCGGCTATAAATTTTGGTGACTTAGTTGTAAAAGGAATTTTTTGTTACTGAATCGTATCGGTTGAATATAAATGTCTTTTAAGTTTGTATAATTTGTCTACATATTTTTTTATTCATCATGGGTTTGCGCCTGACCGCAATTCGCCTAATGGTAAGCGATATCGCGGTCTACGATGCAATACGGATGATGACAAGGTATGAAAATGAACAAAATAATTAGTCCGTCTCTTAGATAATAAAAAAATATAAGACCCGTATTTTTTGTTTTGTCGAAATAACAAGAAAATACTTAGATATAGCGCATTAAAGTTACGGAGTGGGGGCTAACTACGTCACGTTAGAGTATATTTTGTACTCTAACGTGACGTCATGTGACATTTAAAATCAATGTATCTTCGTAAGTTTTTGAACAAGAGGCAAAATAAAAAATACGTATCCAATATTTTTCATTAATCTATCTGATGGACATTAAATTATTTTTTAGTCATCATCCCAATTATATTCTGCAAAATTATTACTCTCCTTCTCTATTCACTAACTACGACAAACATAAAATTTTAGTCAAGGTACCTGGACGGTAATTACATGCAATAGTAGTAATACAACAATTCCCATATCATGAACTGTCTGATGCATTTATTTATTCATGCAATTCAGGGCTACTTCAACTTTAATTACTGTTATCTTCATAAAACAAATATACACCTTTCAAAGTGATCTTCGCATGTACAATCGGTCAAAAGATACTCTAGATAACAAGGTACTATTTTTTTCTAGATGACTATTTGATAGCAAGAAGTTGCCTTCATCACCGGGGGAGCAGAAGGCTCTCACCCCTAGTAGGTACTTAAACAAATTCCTTACTCTTTTTCATTATGTTAATTTTGCTAATAACATTGTACATATTTCCAAAAAATCTTTCGACCTAGGACCCGTTTTCATAACCATTAGTAATAAAAACAAACGTTCTTCTGTCTGCATATGAATATTACTAATAAGTAATAACTGTCAAACATTAAATGTACCTTCACACAATATACCTAATTAATTAAAAATAAAACAACAATTAAAATGTGACATATATTCTACGCAATGAAATAAAATATTGTTGTAAATATAGGGCGATAAGTCAACATATTTAGCTGACTTTACACCAATTTTACTGTATCGACAGCTAAGATATATTACATGAAATTTATTCATAATATAACTAGTTGAACTACTTACGTATTCCGTTTGATATCTGTACGTTCCAATAAATAATCTATTATTTCATCAGGCAACATTCCTTGAATTAATTTGGTTACTTATTACTAACATTTTAATCGTAACAAAAGCTTATATGTATCAAATTGTAGATATCGTTTAGATAACGATACGTTTACTTTTATATTAAAGGATAGAGAACATGTTTTCGGAAAAATAACAATAAATTATGTTTCAATAAGGTAACTTATTAAACAACGCACCATTTGTTGGATTAAACCCCATAATTCTGAAACAGATATTGTATCCGTTGAAGACGGTTTCGACAATAAAACTAATAGCTGATATTTATTTTCTATTTCTAACAATCACGTAGCCTTGCAACTTTTAAGAATAAGGCTTTAAAAAAATACACAAATAAAATAGTGTTTGACAGAAAAGCATTAGGGTTATTGACAACAGTAGCAATATATTCGAATATATCTTTCTAGTAGAACAGCACACCTTAACCTTTAATGTTAATAATCTACTTAAAATGGCATTTTTAATTTCATTGAATCCTGTTAATTTAAATATTCAGTCATTTATCATTCAGTTGCCTATCAAAAATCCTGAAGACATCGTGAAAAGTCATACAAAATATGAAACTGCTATCATATTTTGACATTAAATAAAAGTAATTCAAATGAATTGACAGCCCACTACCCTATAGATGATTAACGGACGATCTCTACTTCGACCGAGTAACATTTTATAAGAATAACTACAAACAAAATAGACGCAAGACAAGAGCGTTGGGGAAACGGGCTTTTGCTTAAACAAACAGGCATTTTCAAAAATTTGTATATTTAAATCGAATGTGACTTGTGTTACTGAGCTATTTCTGTGTAACAGCCGCACTGATGGATCTGAAATAACATCTCGGTACCGTTCAGGGAACTCGCATTAATTTATATGGGATTAGGTGTCATCATAAACAGGAATTATTTAGTCAAATGAGGTTAAAAACAACAACATGGTGTCTGGCTAATTATTTTCGATGGAATTATGGCGCTATTAATGCTTCCATAAATAGGTGTGTAGTATGCGTCTGCGCAGTAAATGGTACCTTTGGAGTAACCCTCGTATACTTGGCGTAATTCAAGATTGACGGTTTGCTCCCGTTTTAATAAATAATCTATATTTGGAGACTTAACTAACAAGTCATAATAAATGTAATTAGCTATAATTAAAAGCACATAGAATGCACGCCGCGCCGGTCATCTCCTCTCAAGCTTAAACAATATTTTTTTATAAATGTCAGAATACATTATATCTACTTAAAGTCTCACCTGTACTCCTAGATATCTAGACATCAAAACAATTTTTATTAATGGCAATAAATTACTGTTTAAATTGTTTTGTAGGAACGTTATTCAACTCAGAGAGTTAGGTGGTACAATAACTTGTTTTGTCATGTTTACTACATAAGTGTCCGTAAGTACTTAATGCCTATTTCGATTTACCTACTAAGTACATGCGCGTTGTAGGCATGTACGTATAGAGTACTTACTTGTCAGAATGTATGCAAATTTCAAACTGCAATTATAACGTTATCTATTGATAGGTTCACGGAACTAATATCGTAACCATATGGGGAAAATCTATAAAATCAATGTATAGTATACAAAAAAAATTCAAATAACAGTAATTCCCACTTTAATGCAAATCCAACCCCTGAAACTTTTATACAAAACTTACTCTTGTCTCAGACAGTTTTAAATTCAATATGGCAGCGCGCAGATGCTTTGTTATTCAAATCATTTTCAACTCTTCGCCAATCGTAATAAAATCCTAATGAATTCCTCTCGTAATCCGCCGAATAAAGTATTATAACAAACAGAAGACGAGAATGCTCGTTTCGAAATGGGTAAACTTATAAAAAATATTCACCAGTGTCCATACGTACGGCACAAGACGAAGATTCGGAACGTCCCAACCGGGAGCGTGCCAATGAATATGCAACACTAGCTCGGCAAAAACACCCGCTCCGCACTGACAGCTAATTAAAACTTTAATTTAATTATTTGTTTTGTGTGTAGATACGTGTGTACATGACGAAGTAGCCCCAATTACAATTAAACGCCGGCATTTTAATCACCGCAATGTCCGAATTATACACGTCACGAAAGTTAAGATTGCAAGCAAATTGCTTTTTAATACACATTGGGGCGAACCTGAAAACTGTCATACACATATCGGCTTGTTTCCGTTCATGATTATTTTTGCTACAGTATGTGGGTATAAGATACCTATATAATCTAACAAAGAAACGGCTTTTCTCATAAATAACTCACTAAAACTTCCGATACAGCGCAATTAGCATTATTATCATTGCATATTTTTAATAATGAGTAACCTTCAGACTCGGGTACTTTACCGTTAATTGGAAAATTATACTTACACTCGGTATAACTATGACGTAGCGATATTCGTAAACAATATATTACAAATAACAAAACGCCACTTAGAAGGCAGATAACAACAAAGGTTTTTTTCTACCATCTTATTTTCGAGTCATGCATCTAAGCCATTACGTCTCGAGTGTGGTTGCGCAACAATACAGATTCAGGTAGCTAATTCATTCAATAGCCGATTGAGATACCAAAAAAAAACAAATTAGTCGCGATTCGTACCACCGACTGTGCTCAGTGGGATTGATGACTGACAAATTTTAATAGCATCGGGTCTTTAAACTTTGATAGAAACGAATATTAGAAGCCCATCGGATTTTTCTTTTTTGTAATCTCCCTAGTTAAAGAGACAATGAGTGATTAGGAAATTAGAAGGTAGATCGTTACGGCGGAGATTGTCAATTGTTTGGACGTTCAAGACCCTCTTGTATTGGTTGTCGTCGAGAGACTGTCATTGATAGCTGCCTACAGAAAACGGGAACATTGTTTATGGTGTTCTAATGGAGTAAAATCTATATTTTACGTTCCTATGTACGTAGCAGTTGATCCGCTGTAGAGACGAACGAAGATAACAGGAGTAGAGTAGCAGTAGGTTTTAACCTTATCGAGTTTAGGGGGCTATTTCACAATGCCTGATTCGGAGACATTCGAACACGTTCATTCTTTGGCAACTAATGTCAGAGTGACGTTTATTCAAAGTTTCCGAATCCAAGAGCAAATATTTTTCATTTGATTTTTGCTAAAAGCCAAATCACAATCTACTCGTATATCTACTTACATAATAATCCTTTTTTTTATAGAGGGGAAAGCATTATGCTCCTTCACGCCGCCTCTGGGAGGAGACGACGTGGTGTGTGGGACTCACACCGCACAGACTGGGAGGACATACCCACTAAACCCCCCTGTCTCGCCAGTGGGCAGCAGCTTGCAGGAACTGGGATAGCACCGGAGCATACGGCCGCATCCCTGCCTACACTGGCCAGCCGCAGATGATAAGCGGCCTGCACTCTAGGTCCGGGGAGAGCAAATACCCCTACCCCCGGATCTACATAATCCTAGGGCAATGTTTCAGATGGACTAAATGATCCAAATTAAGAACAGGATGTGTAATTCTTATTGTAAGTACAACATAAGTATCAACATGAAAGCAATACAAACTTACTGCAGTATAATTTGGGGCGCTTTATCGCTAGCAACGATCTCCTCCAGACTAGCTTTAGGTAAGAGTTTTAAGTTATTGAAAAGAGGGGTGAAATCGCACAACTGTTACCTGCTCAATGACCTCGGTGGTGCATTAAGTAAAGCATTTGTATGAAGAGCGGATGGCTCGATTCCAGGTCGGGCCAATTTAGGAAGTGTGTTTTATATTTGTAACACCAATTTAAAAACGTGTTTTTATGTTTGTAACACAAATTTTTCAATTTTGCCACATGCACTTTGGGTCTCTATCAGACGACTGATGTCAATGTTTTGTCACTGTCGGACTGCTTATGATAGAAAAAGACAAAGAAACAGACATCTAATTCGTCTAGGTACGTCGTGTTCTGAATACGGGTCGGGCAGGTCAGGATCTTAGCGATTTTATTTTTTTAATTCAAGGACATTATCATTTGTTTGAAAATAAGAAGGAGAAAATAAGATATCAGTGAAAGAGATAAAGTCTGTGCCTGAAAGAGATATCAGTGATAAGACCTACATTGAAGTCCTACAATATAAGTCTGGAATATATTTACCTACAAGTGTGTAATTTTTTGTACAATGAAGAATATTTACAAAATAAATAAAGATATTCTAGCATTAGCATTCGTTAATTTTTAACTTCCCATTATTTTCGAGTCGATAATAAAACTACTACGAGTATAATGTGAGACCAAAACTCTGAGAAGCAATCGGTCTATCCCCGACGGTTAGTAGGTAAGTCATTTTTAACTGAATGTGAAATTTCAAAATCAAAAACGAATAAATCTCCAAATGCACACAAATCAAATTAACAGGAAAAAACTAGAACAAATTAATTGCGATGAGCAGAACCCATACCGGGCGCGATGACTGGCAGATTCAGTTACTTCTATCGCATTAATATCGAAATCGGACCGGGACCACGCAGCCACACGTATACTATATTTAATTTACAGCACACAAAGCGATTGACATGGCTCCCGGCCTATTCTTAGGGGTCCGCTGGACGGACTCAAAACGATTCTGAATGAATGCACGATTTAAATATGCTAATTGTCAATACTTGTATGTAAAGTGTACAAATGGATGGAAACTTGATGTTGCTTGATATAACGCGAACATGGTTACTACTTCTTTGCGTATTGCATTCCTTTATGTGTATTTACATAGTAAAACTGTTACTTTCGGTCGCCATTATTGGTTGAATTGCATTTACAACTAATGAAATTAAAAAGGTATAACTATTTTACATTTCAGTATAGGTCATATCAATAAGATAACACACACTTATACATGTGAAACAAAACATACTTGAAACGAAATGAATATTGGATACTAATATAAAAATAATAAGAAAGGCATGGCGATGCTGTGAC
The DNA here is from genome assembly GCA_031163375.1 of Conogethes punctiferalis. Lineage (NCBI taxonomy): Eukaryota > Metazoa > Arthropoda > Insecta > Lepidoptera > Crambidae > Conogethes > Conogethes punctiferalis. The sequence continues at coordinate 11,866,861 of CM062080.1, forward strand.
GATCAATAAAATGAAATGACGATCGGGAAAAATATGTCAAGAGTGACATCGACGAAGAAGAAGAAATAAAAATATATTTTGTAAGAGAAAAGCCTTGAACTGTGTGTAAGAAGTGGCTAATAACAATAGCAAATGGAACATCTATTATAGTATTAACTGTTAGTGTTATCACTGCCCTTCTTAATTGCTACTGGAATTGGGAGAGGTTCTTCTTCTCATACATGATCTAGTATTATTTGTATCTTTAGACAATATTTATGTAATGAGGAATAAAATTAAGAAGTTAAGGATAAACAACAATTGCAGTTTAATCTTTACCCCCTTCCCCACCTAGACACTCATTTCAACTATAATGCCGATTGTTATGTATGATTCATTTGTATATGTCAATTAGTACTTGGTTACATATACATTGCGACAAGCCTCTTTCTACAAGATAAGACTCTATGCTATGCTACTTTAAAAAAATACGGGACCCTAACACCAAAATCAGTACCATGATTGTCGTTTAACAGAGGCTCGTTACAAAAATCGTAATAAACAGTTGTACAGACGCAGCGACGGTGGCAGAAGCGACTGATTCGTCACACCCGTTAACTATGATATTCTGATTAATGTGCCAGCACTTCGGATGATACTCAACTATTTTGGGCAGGATGGAATTTTAATTGGAAATATTTATGTCTAAAACCGGCAGGGACATTTGTTTGACGATATATTTTAAAGTTATGAATATATTTAATAGACATAGAGCTCGAAATACGAGTGTTCCAGACACAATTGAGAAAGTAACTATAATGCGGCCGAATTCTGATATAACTAGAACTGCGAGAGAGAAACTGTATAAGAGAGGTAGGGCATAGCGAATCTTCGCTCGAATTGAGCCGCCCGTCCGGGGAAGGACCTCCACCCTATAGAATACCGCAGTCAAATGACCTTTGGGTCGTGTTTCTGCCGGTGAGTAGGGTTTCCGGAGCTCGTGGGGGGTTAGGGTTGGGCCGGCATGGCGGTGGCAACTGACAGGTAACTGACCAGTTACTTGTCCGTTGTCACAGCGACTTGGGCTTCTCTTTCGCTTTCCATCAGGTGTAGGGAAGCCATTATGTCGAGCCACTATAAAAAAAAAAAAAAAAAAAAAAACTGCATACCTCCTTTAAAATGGATTCTATACTTTTTAAAGAATACTATACGTTTTGAAATCATAATGAAGAAGAGAGCTTATCTATATGTATTCTAGTCTATATGACTCTATTTTGGCATAATTTAAATTATCTTTAAGAATTTAGCCCAACAAAATACGATTAGTACCTAATATTTCATTCATCATTTCCACTTAATTTTTATATTTACCTTATAATAGTTACAAAAGGTTTATAACGAAAGGAAAATATTTCTTAATACGAAACAACTACAAACATGTTTTGTTTGTACATTGTATATGTTATGGACCAAGTGATTAATGCGGGCATTATTTATAATGCTAGGGCATTATGAATAATGTCAAATTCTATTGGGCAAAGTGATAATTACTATCTAAACTTCATTATTTATCATATTGGCCGGTCATTATTGTATTGCTACTTGGCAATTAGGCAATTTGATAATAAAGCAAAGGGGAGGGATGCATGCGTACTTATTCGGAGATCGATGTATCCGGTAATGTTTTTTTTAACCGACTGCGAAAAAGGAGGAGGTTCTTAATTCGTCTGTATGTATAATTTTTTATGTATGTTCACCGATATTTCCGTCAATTATATGTAGATGGATGTCAAAAATTTTTTTTTTGTTCGACAGAAGACACTTCCGTGGTGGTCCCATTATCACCAAGTCAGGATCTGATGAAATGAAATCTGATCGGAAGAAATTGAGGGCAACAACCAAAGTTGTATGCTCATATGGTGATTTTGTTACATAATCATATCCTACTCAGGCATATGCTTCCGGGCGTCAACATCTGGTGCTGATGATGAAGCCATAGAACTCCTTAACGGTTAGGATATAGGGGACAATACTGCCATTGGTCGATGGGAACTAGGTAGTAGTATGTACTTATGCAGGGCTAACAGGGAAGCTGATTTGACAAGTAATTTGCTTGATTCTACTTCGCAACGTTTTCACTTGAGTTAAAGCAATTTTTTTCTTTCCTAAGTAAAACTCTTAAGGACTTTCGTTCCCATCATTATGCAATAGTGCTGCATTTGCCGAGTATTACTACTGAGTGCGTCATCTTGGAGCAGTCAGAAGTAATGTCTGGCCTGTGTATCACATACACATATTATATATTATCTCAGGAGTGGATGAGCTTGTGCCCCCACGCAAGCCTTACAGAGGACCAGGAGACTGCGAAATAGTTATAAAATATGTTTATATTACTTTGCCCAAAGAGTGATAAACAATATTTATAATGCCCGATCAATTTGATTATTTTAATAATGATTATCAAATTGCCCTCTCATATTGGCCATTTATCAGAATGCCCGGGCATTATATATAATGCTACATTTATCACTTGGTCCATAACATATATATGGACAGCAAAACAAAAAAAAAGACAAAACCACTTCATCAATTAGCCAGGTGTGATCACGGACAGACCGTGAAGTTGCCGAAAAGGGCAATATGTCATCAATTCGTGTCTCTACATGCGACTCTACTTTGCGGACACGCAGTTTTTTTATGAATGTAAATAATCAAAGATCTATTAATTCTTTATGTTTGTAGATATCACTATATTTTTCTAAGTGTTACTGTACCACTGTCTCTTGTAAAGAATTTACACAGTTAGAAGTATTTTTTATCTAAAAAAATGCCATACTTAACCGTTTTAAGTACAAGTTAGCTAAGTATTTTACATTTTTGTACAATTAAACTAACATACCGTCTCAACTATGAATGCTCACATGAATTCAAGTATTACCAGTTTTTACATAACTTCCCCTTATAAGTCATATTGTGGTGTAAGAAAATAATTAGATTTTTTCAATATTTATCATTTTACATAACATAGGTATAGGTAAGGACTTAGTAATAACTGTAAGTACATGCTTTAAATATATTATTATTAAAAAATCTAAAAGTTGTCTACTTATTGAAAACTTTTTGAAAGTTCAAAAAAGTTCTTTTAAGTAAGTATAGGTGTTTATTGTGTGGGAGATGTAATAACAATACGTAGATAAAATTTTAAAATATTTAGTCGCCAAAACTATATTACTGGCGTAATCAAATTTAAAAAATAAACAATTGGTCAAAAAGCTCTAATTATTTCAAAGCTCCAGCTCTAACAACCGCCAAACACAACTTCGACTCCGCACGAACAAAAACAAACAGCGGCTATCAAAACGTCGCTTTCATTAGTCACTTGTTATAACCGGCCGCAAACATAAATTTATGACGTGCAGCTTCAATTAGCGATGTGGGAGGCTTCGCGGGCGCGCGCCGCCATCTAGCGTCGGCGCCGCCCACCTCCCGCGGCCACACGTCGCTTATGAATATGAGGCGTTATGATTATGAAATATGCCCCGCCCCGAATATGGAATATGGAGGAGGGGGCCCCGGCCGCGTGCGAATGGGCGAAGTTTGATTTATGAGACGGGCGCGGCCCCGCCTCCCTGTCATAACCGCGTACCTGGTGCGCGCGCGCGCTCCGCCGCCCGCCGCCTCGCGCTCAGTCCCGCTTCAGATGGCGAGTGGTGCGCCCGGCTTCACCCCGCGTCCGCGTCCGCTCCGCACTCCGCACGCCCGAGGCTGAGCCGCGTAGCCGCCCGCCGCGACGCCTGCCATGCGCCGCTGACCACCATGCCGCGCGTCAAGCCAGCCTGCGTCCGACGCGTCTCCATCGGTACGACGCCGACGTTACTTACCCACCGAACACACACACAGCGACATGGAACAGTGACACCGTGATACGATAAGTTTACGTTACGATTGCGTTCGACAAAATGATTCAGTTAGCGACGATTAAATTCGGCATCCAACAGAGAGTGAGCACTAAAACTCGCTTGCAGCGCGGTGAGTAAACAGTGCAGTGATTCCCCGCGGCCACGGGTACCAGCTCACCGCTCCCTGTAGGAAATGCTCCGATGGGCCTAGTTAAGTAGGAGTGTTAAGTTCTTGTGCTTCAGTAAAGCAGAGTCACTAAGCGGCTGCTAAGCTTTCAAAGGACTTCAGAAGGAGTCACGGTAAAAATGCAGACATAAGGTAAATTAATCAATCTAACTTGAAATAGGCCACAAGTCAAAAACAAGTAGGTAAGAAAAATAAGTTAAAAAAAAATTGTGAGCATCCGAAAAATTCGGTGGAAACTTTTTATTAACTGTCTGCAATATTGTTATCAAAGAGACAACTTTAATAGGTATTGTTTTGCATAACGGGCCGTTATCTCGTCAAATTTTTGGAAAGTGTTAGATAATATAGAAATAACATTAAGATAATGCTTATAAGAAGCATGGGAGAGTTAAATTTATGTAAAACTAAAACTTACAAGATAGAGTATAATGAAAATATAGAAATTAAATTTTAAAAACTTGTAATTCATACTATATGGAAGATTATCGGATTATTGAAATAGTTCTAAATCAGTGCGCGAAAAGCTTTATTAACGTTGACTAATAGTTATACATTAATTAGTTGTCTTCCGGGTTTAGGTAATACATATAACTTGTTTTCGGACATGTTACTTGAATGAATGATGGCCTTATGTGGTTCTAAAAAATATTATATAGGTACTTTAAAAGTTAAGTTATATTAGTTGGTTAAATGTTCGAAGGATAACAAATTAATTGCATGCTTATTTTAGTCTTGCTTATTTTAGTACGTATTTAGACGAGGTTCAATTGTGATTACTGAAAATAGCTTTACGCGACAATCAAGTATGTTGTAATAAGTGTTAAATGTTTAGATATTTAAAACTAGGTTATTTTATTTTATACTTATATTTGAAGCAATTCTTAAACAAAAGCCAGATATTTTTTGAGGTTACATATAACCCAAAACCGGCGATATATAAGTATAACTTTTATTGGACTGACACACTGTCAAATTTTATGATTATGCCCGTTACACCGGCCTTCTTATCTCAATGCTGGTTTTATGAGTGCTCTATAAAATATTAAGAGACGTTTTATCTGCTAACGATTGAAATAACCTGCCCGCTCATATTCTTATGAAATATATACAAATGTTTGTTTGTCACACTAATCAATTCCAAAAAAAGTTACCGATCCGGTTTTCATCGGTAGTAAAATAAAAGATTGATATGCATACTGCGTCCATTTACCTTGAATGATGAATAATAATTAAATTTTATGTCTAAAATATAGACTTTCTGTAAGTAGATTAATTAGAACCCCAGTCATAATTATAACGAGTCGGCGGTTTAATGGTTTTATATTTTATACATCCAAATATTAATGCATACATTTCTCTAAATTATTTGTCATTGTCTACACGTTTCTCAAATTTAATACGCGTGTGCTGATCATGTTTATTACACCCACATTCTATGTGAGTATCGCTTAACAGCGATTTTAGTAAAATGTCAATAGACTTTTTAATAAACTAACGCCTAATTAATTTATATTAGACGTGAATATGAAAAATATTATTTATTTATTTTATGCAAAAGTGAATATTAATTACACATAATTAAAAAGATCAATTGTTACGGGTATTATAATTGCGGCAAATGTAATGTTCGTGGTACTTTTTTTTGTACAATGGACAGGTCCGGTCCGGGAGTATTTGGACAAACATTGATTGTATAACGACACTGTGAAGCCAGCGGGCGGCACGCTCAGGGCCACAATGACACTTTTGGGGTTTTTTTTGCGTTTCTGCGTAACGCGGCTGCGATGGTCACCGCAACTGTTTGTGCCTGCGCCGCTCCTTCACCGCCACACCACTAATCCTACTCCTCACAAAACACCGGCATCTCGCTACAAATGAGATATTTAATCCCTTGCCGCAACATTACTCCGGATTATATCCTGTTTTGTGTCGGTGCTCACTTTTTCGCTCAAATTTCAAAACATCATAAATCTTACAAAAAAGGGTGTATTTGAAACAAATAGCGGCGAGATTTTTACTTTGAAATGTAGAATGGAAAATACTTCAAACAAATCATCGCCATTAATATATAGAGGTGGTGAAAGTTTAACGCTTATAGAGATATGTTTTTTAATATGTAATTTCTATACCATAGGCCTATTAACAGGTGGACCGCACGACGTTATCTTAACAGTTTACATAATATGAATAACTAAACAAGTAATAAAATTATGTACAAAATTTACTTACTTATTAGTCAAACCGCATTTCCTATAGAGTATCTAAATGTAAAATTTGCCCTTAAGTCATTAATTGACTCTAAAACCTATATACTTTTAAGCATTTTTTGGACGATGGTAAAGGAATAGTAAATCTAATTGTAGCAATATATTGTTATAATATGCAAGTGAATAAAATAATCAACGTATCAATAAACCAGGAAACGTACAAAGGTCGATCATTGCACCGAGTTTTTTAATAAATACATTTCTTTGCCTGATTACGCAAATTACAAGTCTACTTGTTACAATAGACGGATAAGTAATAAACTATAGGCATGTAAGAATTAATAAAGAGTTACATACACGAATAATAAAACGTTATTGGTTGTTTTTTTCCGAATCCGAAAGTAACTTCATCAAATACAAAAATAAATAAGGCTAACAATGTTATAAAAATCAACAAATAAAAAAAAATCTACATATAAGTAAATAGAATAAGGCTGAAAGTTTTAAAAGACAATAAATTAATGACAGACAACAACGCCCGATCCTAAACTAAGTAACATAAAGCTTGTGAACTATGGAAACCAGAATCAAAGATTGCACCACAAATATAGTTAAAAATCGGTCCAGCAGTTTTGGAGCCTATTAATTTCAAACAAACAAACAATCAAATCTTTCCTCTTTATAATATTAGTTTAGATTAAAAATGATATTTACACCAAGCCCCAAAACAGACACGTGGTAATTACATGAATGTTTATCCTGGTTGGTTATCGAACACACGACCGTTGAAGGCAAGTCCACTACGAAATGACCCACCGGGCAGATATAAAAAATCTCTTTGAAAATACCTAGACACCAACAAAAAAATAACCTATTTGCCTATTATGTAGTCATGTAAGACTTTATCTGTAGCTATACTGTTTGGTAATGGTTGTTTGTGCCAGAACTTTTTTTTTAAAATGATGATATGCCAGGAAATTTAATACAATTTTTTAAAGTTGTTAATGTTATTATATGTCCAACAGTGGACTGACAGTGGATGATGATAACAATTGATAATACTAATAAATTATTATTGTATTTGCATCTATTAATTAAATAATGGACTTTAAGCCACAAATCAAACCAATTAGTTTTCTATGAAAATAAAGATCTTTAAAGTATTGCGCAAACGCATGTGTTACGGATCAAAATTAAAAAAATTATGTTAAGATTCAATTTCATCATCAATTATAACATCTAGTGCAAGAGTTGAATAAAATATTGGAATTTTAATGACAAAATTACTATTGAAGTCCTACTTGCTTATTAAAATTTGTACGCGTGACTATTTGGAATATACTAGGAATATTTAATGATGGGGATATAATGACGTAATAAGGGAGCGACCCATCATCTTTTCACTATAAGCCATCCCCAACTGCCTGCGGTGCCTCGTCTGTTATTCAGCAGGATTGCTGAATAATAACAGTCGTGGCTCTGTCACAATAGTTAAATACCAGAGGCCGATGACGGGCAGCAGCGTTACCGGAACGAGAAGCTACGCCCTGCGAATGCCAACCCGCCTGCCTAGCGTTGCGATTATCGGTTAATCCTCCAGGTGCCAAGATGCACGATCGAACATATCCAAAGAATAAAATAATTTCAATAAGGATCATCCTTGAAATAAATAAAATATTTTTTGGACGTTCTTTTAAGTATTCATACCTGACCAAAAATCAAGTAACTCAATACTTAATTTTCAACATTAACTAAAAGTAGCAACTCAAATATCAATACTATTTTAACAAAATCAGCTACAACGTTATTTAAGTACCTACGTATCTACAAAATAGTCAAGGTACCATTAATTTCTCTAATAGAAAAAATAGGTAACTTATTAGGTCTAATACGAAACCACTTCCTATTGTTCTACTAGTAGGTATCCAGATAACTTACATTTTAACGAAATTATCATATTACGACTGAATTTAACTTTGTTTTTCTATTGTATTCATAATAGTTGTAACACGTGTGCATATTATATTATAGGCACCTACAATGAAATACTTAGAATAATTTACGTAGAGTTCTTCATGATTTTATAATTAACTATGTGTATTTAAAAGTAAATCGTAGCTGAAATAGAGTTTCTAGATATTTTCGTATGTTAACTTTATTAATTTAAAATTGAAACATCTTACATGGATCATCATCATTATTGAGAATAAATACTTAAAACTCATTATGGTAGCTTCGACGATTTGTAAGTGTTTTTCATAAAAACCTATACAAATAAAGATTATTTTGACTTTGACTTCTCAGTGACTCTATGTAAGGTATGTAGGTTATGAATCAAAGTACATGACTAAATTAAATCGAACAACTTTAAAAGTCCAGAAAAATCATTCTTATATGAGGGTATTCCTATTTAAGGGTATACGATAATTCATGTACAAATTTTCAAACTTAACCACCTTCTCAATTCGATATAATCGTATGTTAATAAATATATTATGTTTATCACACGTGACGAAGTAAACGAAAAATAAATTTGATAATAATTTGATTTGTCTTCAATCTTTTAAAGAAATTGGACTAAGTAGATTGACGGGGAACAAAATACCAACAGCTGCGTAGAGCGCCGAAGCGCCGAATTAGACAAATGACGCCATCTATGGACGGGCAGCCAAACTAACCGACTAGACTTAGCATAATAGAAGAATATATTTTTAATTATAACGTTTTTATGTTTATTATGCATTGGTAAATTATTATTTTCATGGTGTATGTTAAACGTAAAGAAATAACCGTTGTCACGTGTTTTATGATCAAATACTGCCGAGTCCTACGCCATTTTCTTATTGACAGATCATATTATATATTATATTATAATATTATATAATAATTTTCATTTCACGTAATAAAGTAGAGCAGAAATTATACAAAAAATCTTTAGGTGTCTATAACGCGCGGGTAGATACCTACTAGGTTAGTATTTTTTTGGTAAAAATCCATTCCTTTTTTGTTTAAATTAAGTAAGGTATTCTAGAATATTCATGGTCCGGGAATGGAGCGGTGATGACTGAATAAACGTTTGACTGTAAATTGGTTACATGATCTACATCACTCTACACGACACACACGACGAACCACCGCAACACAAGTTTAAATTTCTTACTTGAGTCATTATTATCAACAGCAACACCTACACCAAATACACACTTAAATTCACACTCAAATAAATGAGGGAAAGCTGCACATTTTCCGAAGTACCTACGATAACGTACTTTATTAACAATACGTTTCATTGTTCTAGGTGAGAGTTCCGGATCGTGTTCGGACGAAGAGATAAACAATGCCTCGGATGAAGTCAGAGACCGGCCCGAGACGCACATGTGTCCGCGCTGCCAGGAGCAGTTCGAGAGCCTGCACGAGTTCCTCTACCACAAGCGACTCTGCGATGAGAAAGCGCTGCAGATGGGCGAAGAGAGAATGCACTCCGACCCCGAGGAGATGGTCGTCTCCGGAGACGAGGAAATGGACGGCCCCAACAAGCGACTAGAGCAAGTGAGGCGGCACCGACAAGATGCCGAGAACAACAATAGTTTAGAAGACGGCGAGGCGGAAGTGCCCGAAGCCGATGTGCCGCCGGTCGGGCTGCCCTTCCCTGTCGCCGGCCATGTAACCCTGGAAGCGTTGCAAAACACTAAAGTGGCTGTGGCGCAGTTCGCCGCCACTGCGATGGCGAACAACGCAGACAATGAGGCGGCCCTGCACGAGCTGGCCGTACTACAGAGTACGCTATTCACATTGCAACACCAACAAGTATTCCAACTGCAGCTGATACGCCAACTACAGAACCAGCTCTCGTTAACGCGACGAAAAGACCAGAGTCCGCCGCCGAACGAGCCGGAGCCAATCCTTCCTGCGCCCACCGCTCGATCGCCGTCGCCGCCGCGTCCGCCACGGGAGCCAACTCCTGCTGCGCCCACTCCTCCTTCTAGCCAAAGCTTGCCCTCCACCCATGCACATCTCAATCCCAAATCGGAGCCACTATCCGTTCCCAAACTCCCTACATCGTCACCACCCATGATGACACATCCACCCTACAGCTCCATATCGTCATCATTAGCGTCATCGATCATCACAAACAATGATCCGCCGCCGTCCCTCAACGAACCGAACACGCTAGAGATGCTACAAAAGCGTGCACAAGAAGTACTAGATAACGCTTCTCAAGGATTACTAGCGAATAATCTTGCCGACGAATTAGCTTTTCGAAAGTCAGGAAAAATGTCTCCTTACGACGGAAAATCCGGTGGACGTAACGAACCTTTCTTCAAGCACCGCTGCCGATACTGCGGGAAAGTTTTCGGAAGTGACTCTGCACTGCAAATTCACATTCGTTCACACACGGGCGAACGACCATTCAAATGTAACGTCTGTGGATCTCGATTTACGACCAAAGGAAATTTAAAAGTTCATTTCCAAAGACATACTGCGAAATTCCCGCATGTTAAAATGAATCCTAATCCAGTACCGGAGCATTTGGACAAATACCATCCACCATTACTAGCTCAGTTATCGCCGGGGCCGATCCCGGGCATGCCACCTCATCCGCTACAGTTCCCTCCGGGTGCGCCAGCTCCGTTCCCACCGAGCTTGCCGCTGTACAGGCCTCCGCATCACGACTTATTACCACCTCGCCCGCTCGGAGACAAACCTCTTCCACCTCACCCGCTTTTCGCAATGCGAGAAGAACAAGACGCTCCGGCTGATCTCAGTAAACCCTCCGCGCCGAGCCCTTCTCGATCTACATCTGATGTAATAAAGTCTGAACCCCAAGATGAAGAAAGCCATCGAGATTCCAGTTTCGAAGACACTGACCGTGTTTCGCCTAAGCGCGAACCCGAAGAAAATGAGACTGCACAAGACAATGAGCAAGACAGATATCCATCTACATCGCCCTATGATGACTGCAGCATGGACTCTAAATACAGCAATGAAGATCAAATCGGCAGAGAAAGTCCACACATGAAGCCCGACCCCGATCAACCGGAAAATCTCTCAAGTAAGAATTCACCGATATCTGGGCCAATTTCAATAGCAACGGGACTTCGTACTTTTCCTACATATCCTCTATTCCCTCAATCTCCACCTAGCAGTATATCCTCTGGTAGTATTACTCCTTTCAATATGCACAACGTTATTGACGGCGACCTAGCACGGGACCCTTTGTATTATAATTCTTTGTTGCCGCGGCCGGGTAGTAACGACAACTCGTGGGAAAGTCTAATAGAAATAACTAAAACGTCGGAAACGGCGAAATTACAACAGTTGGTAGATAACATAGACAATAAACTTTCAGATCCTAATGAATGTATAGTATGTCACCGCGTTCTGTCTTGCAAAAGTGCCCTACAAATGCATTATCGAACGCACACTGGTGAAAGACCTTTCCGATGCAAATTGTGTGGCCGCGCGTTTACGACCAAAGGCAATTTAAAGACGCATATGGGCGTCCATCGCATTAAACCTCCGACTCAAATGTTACATCAATGTCCAGTTTGCCACAAGAAATTCACAGATCCTACGATCTTACATCAACATATACGTCTTCACACCGGCGACCGCGTCAGCGTTCCGTTCGATCCGATGCGCAGTATTGAAATTAACGGTTTTCCGTCATTGAACAGCGGGTCCGACGTCAACGATTATCCTTACCGTCCCGTGCCTCCTCCGATGTTTCCCACCCCGTCCACTCCCGGCGACCGACGGGCGGACTCCCGCGGGACCGACGATGAGAGCGGCCGGGACGAGCGCGAGCCCGCTATACGGGAGTTCGACGACTACTCAGATCTGAAGGATCGTCGAACTTCGCCGCTCTCCGTCTGCGCCTCGGCGTCCGAATGCGAAGTAAAAACCATCACCACAACGGCTTCCCTCCCATCGGCGACAGGTTCGGAGAGCGGGAGGAGCGCGCGGGCCTCGCCGCCGTCGCCGACGCTGTCGACGCTGTCGACGCCGCCGCGGCCGCCGCATCGCTCGCCGCAGCCCTCGCCGCCCGCGCCCTTGGCCGCGCTCGGCGCTCTGGGCGGCTCACCCTTCAGCCCGCTCGGACTCGCGTTCCCTCCCGCAGGTATGCGCTAGCGGGATCTTATAATTTCGTCCGCCCCGGTCGCCCAACATCCGCTCCTTTATTTCAACCTCCGCCACCACTAATATCCTTTCGATAACCGGGCGCTCGAATACACGTTGCACGCTAACAATTGAACAGTTATGTCTGGAAGAAGCCTCACAGTCATCCATTCTCCTACAGTGTAATCGTGCGTTCCGACCTTGCAATTAGTGACATTGAGTTAGTATTGAACGGTGGATTTATTTGTGTACAGTGCGCGGCAACACAACGTGTAACATCTGCTACAAGACGTTCGCCTGCAACTCGGCGCTCGAGATTCATTACCGGAGCCACACCAAGGAACGACCTTTTAAGTGCACCGTCTGCGATCGCGGTTTTTCTACAAAGGTATGTGACATATCTCTCTTTACACCCGAGAAATATTTAGCGTCCATTTCTGTTAGCGTAAATGCCTTTTGATGTAGAGCGAACGTAGGAGTCACAATGCCACTAAAATGATAATCGTGTAATAGTCGCGTGTATTGAGTGTCTTTGGCTCCCGGCCAGTTCATACTTTATTGTTACACAAATAGCAAAGAGAGCGTGTTTACGACATATCCGTTAATTTTCAAAAAATATACGGAAACCTTATTGACAATAAAATCGTCTTTTAAATCTTTCATATAGTCATAAAAAGGAGTGCTTGTTTAGAGTAGGTTATGTATAAATAAAGTAGTGTAGAAACGTGTATATAGGTGTAGGTATAGCTCGTGTTGTCCAAACAAGAGTCAGGTGATATTAGGGCAAAGTTTTCGCGATAACAGCGGCAAGTCTTGAGCGTGGAGTGGTGGAAGTTCACGCGACGGCGTGCTGGGTTCATTTCGGCCAAGTTTCGGTGCATTAATTTTGCAGGCTGTAATTACAAGTCGCCGGACGCAAGTTCGCGTTAGTTCGCCTGTTGTCGCGCTCCTGCGCGCAGTCGCCGGCAAATTGACGGCCAACTCCAAACTTGTAGGCTCGTTTGCTTCGATTTAATCAAAACTGTGCGGTCGCTTAGGTGTTCTCTAACTTGCAGAACTTAACCTTTTGCCAAAATTTTACTCTTGTTTCTTACACTATTACAAAAATGTATGCCCTAAAAGGAACGGTTGTGTAATATACCTTCTTGTATTATAAGTATTTAATTATTTATTTTTTATTATATTCAAAATAATAACTACCTAGATTTTACTCTCCAAATCTGAGAGGGCAGATCAAATAAAATGGAGCTTTCAAATAACAATTTTATAGAGGTAAAATGATAATCTAATGTGAGGAAATGAATCTCTACAGTCTTTACAGTCTCTACTGTCTTCAGTTTTAAAAACCTAACATATTCTAAATACCTATAAACATATAATAATTTAATCACCCATAAATGAAACAAATAAATATTTAAACCTGTATGCGACGGGCAAGCGCAACACACTACACGCATACTCAAGCGCCGGAAATGTTTCGGTTCATTTGACCTAGGAACCTTTGAACTAAACTACCAATTTATGTCCACATAAGCAAACAGACGTTTATAATGATATAAAATATGTGAAAGTAGCGATGCTACCCGCCGCTTGATAGCCTGGCATCCTGGTGCTTCCCATAACAATTCATAGATAGTTTTACGTCCTGAGTTATGGGTGCACTCCGTCATAAACAATATTTATACCGGGAAAAAATATGAGCCTCTCAAACGATAGAAACTAACTAACCGACAATTATATATTATAGACATACCTCTTATATCTGGACCTACGAACTATCATACAATTTCAAACATTCGACCATATTAGTGGTATAAAATTAAATATTAAAAGGAATAACATAATAAACAAAATGATCTATGTTATGCAGTATTTTAGTGTACAGAATTCGTTAATTGTCTCAAAATTTAAAAAAAATGTCTTATATGTAAGAATCCGTTTAAGGAAAGAGTCGAGAGAGGTAGGACATAGCGAATCTTCGCTCGAATAGAGCCGCCCGTCCGGGGAAGGACCCTATAGAATACCGTAGCCAAATGACCTTCGGGTCGTGTTTCTGCTGGTGAGTAGGGTTTCCGCAGCTCGTGGGGGGTTAGGGTTGGACCGGCATGGCTGTTTCAACTGATAAACGATGGCAACGGAAGCCATTATGTCGAACTACTATAAAAAAGGAAACGAGTACCAGACCACATTCAAGTAGGCGCATACCTACCTAATTGCAAATCGTTTTCCAAAATCGCATAACATGAGTTCCGTGTTTCAATCCCTTCAAAGTAAATTTAGGAAACTAATTTTTCTATATTACCAGTATTTTATTAGTTACAATTATGATCTAGTAGATATCTATCTAGTAAGGTGCATAGTAAAAGGGTAAATCTAAGTTTTGAGGAAACGTGATTGGGGTGGATTGCTTTTGTTAATAGCTAGTGTACGAGTATATAAATACCGTGCACCATATTGCAAATCTGTGTAATATGTCGATGTGTATCTATGTGCATTTGAAAAGTTTATATATTTCTTATACAAATAAATAAAGACGAAAATTAATGATGTAGCAAAGTGACTGTTAGTGACAAGTTTTCATAAGTTCATTGCATTACGGCCATTACACACTTGAAAGAATTAATTCAATACATAAAATAATAAATAAAGGCTGTTAAGAGCACTTTTATAGCGCTTCAAGTTTTATACTCAGTTCGGCCAATATTTCAAGCGTGTAAGTAAAGCTGCGCCTGCGACGCAGTCCGTCGCGTCGCGCCACAAAAATGATAAGTCATAAAAACAACGTCACGGAAAACGATCAGAATATTAATTCATGTCGTAAAATATTTATTGCTTATAAATCCTTGAGCCTTTGCCTACGCTCCTCGTCATAAAAAGATTATTTATGCTTGACAAAGTAACATTTTTCGTATGTTTCCGAAAGTGTCCAGGGCACTTATCAGTAAAATATAGGTTGTTTACGACGGCGCCGCCCGTGTAAAGTTTAAACCGCACTGCCATGCCATCGTTCGGCCCCACTTTAATTAAGTTCTCTGATAAATATACCTACGGTTAAGTACCTATGATTTACATTCGGTGTGAGTGACCCAAAATCCCAGATAACTCGAGTCGCAATAAACATGCATGCACCACCGTTTAATACAGGTAAATAATGTTACCTCGTTCGCTACTACATATATTGTAAAATTCCATACATTACCAAGGAGAAAGGACCCTAATTTTAAAGGAAGCTATTAAGTGTAGTTTTTATTTCTTTATAAAATAAGTATCTGTAAAGAGGTCAGTGTAATAAAATAATTACAGACTGATGCCTATCATCATAAAAATTTTCATATGTACCATTCATTGCAAAATACCCTAAATACGAAGGGTTCAACAATACAGGGATTATAACTAGTATAAGCCTAGGGAGGCTATTACCTACCAGCCATCATACTGGTAATTTAAAAAATTCATTCAAATTGATATAGAATAAAAATATAGGGAATATATTTTCTAATGCGTTTGATAAAATAGCTGCCATGGTTTTAGAACAGAATACGTTCTTAAAGGCACAAACAAAATATTTTAATAAATTACATAATGAAAAAAATCGCTATACTTACATATCGAGCACATTAACGTTTTTTAGAGAAACTTGCTTCAATAACCTACCTCTTTGTCCTGAACAAAGAAATATTACTCGGGGTTAAGGATATCAATAAAGATTATCAACTCATTTTATGTTCTCTTACAGTGACATGTTGCAACATTTTCGTTGCCGCAATACTAAAATAAAGCCGTAAACAAATAAGCTTTTTAAAGTAATTTTGAGTCATTTATGCCGTTCTTTAAATAAACTTGAACGTACGCAACTTCTGGAATTAAAGCCATCTAAAGAATCATTACATGATGCTTAAAACCATTAATGTACCAGTGTAGCCTATTTGCGAAAACAAATGGTTCGATATAATCTGATTCACGTATAAATTCAGCAGTCCAGTTCAATCGAGATGACATCAGAATCGGAAATTACAAATTTATGCAATTCCATTTGTTAAATACAAGGCGTGTCGTTCCATCGTTTAAGCTTGTAGATTATATTGCACTCCTGCACACGGCAATTGAAAAGTACCTACTCGTAAGGTAAATGCGATACTATTTAGATACTGATAACTTATTTTAAATACCTATCAAGAACTGGCAGAAGAAGAAAAGCAATAATGAAATTATGATTAAAGGCGACGTCATCCTTATTCCTGAGAATTTTTAAACATCCCACAACCGTCAATCCAGTTTTTTAAAGTAAATGACAGTAAAAGTATAATAGAACCTCTACGAAAGCCATCCTTAAATTTAATTATTTAAGAAAATAGCATTGGGACAATGAAAAAATAAGAAGATTGTTAAATTAAAATCCAAATCTCTAATTATTACTATAATAATAAGAAAGTTACTTACAACAAATTTTGTAAAGGCACTTTCAAACTATATCCTGTGCCATCGGAAATACAAGACACTGGTCTGCTCTATGAGAAAAATATAAAACGGAATATTAGAAACGGCTGCGAGGCCTCCACCTATAGGCACACACACAAGTACATGCTTACAAGCGCATTTAAAATTACAATAAGTGTCGCCGACACCCGTACCGACGAAAGTTCACGCGCCAAACAATTTTATCGATTATTCCAATCTTGTTATACCTATGTACAGCGCTCAGTTTATTGACTCCTCCGAGAGCGTGCAGTGTGAAATCACTTTTAGCAGATCTGTCAATACCATCTATGAACCTATTCATATTGCTAACATATTGGTATACCCACAGTAGCACGGTGCAATCGTGAGATGTAACAAAATTCCAACGCTATACGGTCTCTCTAGACATTTTGTGTGCCTATTGGAAACAACCTAACAGCAGACATTGATATTTCTATCTCACGACTCTTAAGGAACTAACTAAACTACTAAAGGAGAAGCTCCCATTTAAGCGTGCTTTTTTTTTTAAGAGGGGAATGCATTAGGCACCTTCATGCCGTCTCCGGGGGGAGGCGGCATGGTGTGTGGGACTCACACCTCCCAAAAGGGAGGGCATACCCACTAAACCCCCCTGTGTCGCCAGTGGGCAGCAAGTTGCAGGGATACGGGTAGCGCCGAAGCATACGGCCATATCCCTGCCTGCCCTGGCCAGCCGCAGATGATAAGCGGCCGGCACTCCTGGTCCGGGGAGGGCAAATACCCCTGCCCCCGGATCCGGGGAGCAATAGAGTGCTCCCCGGGTGGACCTCGTGCAACGGTGTGGCTGCACCCACCACACCGTTACGGCCCTATGAGTGGATCGCGCCCCCGCACCCCATTTAAGCGTGCTTGTTTAAGATAAGATAAGATAAGATATTCTTTATTGCACCAAAAAACAAACATTTATAGACAAGGTATAACAACTAGTAGTACAATTTAGGCGGTCTTATCGCTACTAAGCGATCTCTTCCAGACAACCTTCAGGTAGAGGATAGATTAAACAGAAGGGGTGAGGTGAACAATCGACTGATGAAACAGATTTAGTCAAAATATAAATACATAATAATAAATAAATGAATACGTAAGTAAAATACAGATATAATAAATACATAGGTTTAAAACATATACAATATATACATTACTATACACACATATAAATATTATACAGACATACAACATATATACATAATACATACACAAATAATATTTACAAACATATACAATCGGTATCTACTATATGGAATCGAGTTATGCAGTGCCAGCATCCTAAAGCATACAGTGAGATGAGAAAAAGAAGAGAAAAAGAGAGATTGAGAAGAGAAATAGAGAAATGTTAATGTGCCAAAAAGTGATCTTTTAATCGAGATTTGAAAATAGGAAGGGATTGGGACTGTCTGACGGATAAAGGCAAGGAGTTCCACAAGCGGATGGATCGGACGGTGAAGGACTGTGTATAGGAATGAGAGCGATGAGGAGGGAATTTGAGAAGGAGAGATTTGGATGACCGCATGTGACCGTGTGTAGGCTGCAAGAATTGAAAACGCTCCCGGATAAGGTAATACTCAAGGAATTAACCTCAAACTTATTATAAAGCTAATTAAATTATTCTGTAATTCTTTGCTTGCGGTACAGACCGAATACCGAAGTACCAATATTTTTAACTAGCTGTGCCAGCGGCGTCACACGCGTGCGCGCGTCATATCGTGTTACAAAAATAACGGACCTCCATAAAATGGATCCTGAACTTTAAGTTAGACCTCTAGCAATACATTGTTGAAAACCGCATTCAATTCCATGCAGTAGTTTCCGCATGATGCGCGTTCAAACATACGATAAAAACGTTTTCCCAACACTTCTCGTCACTGCTTTGCTCCTATTGATTGTAGCGTGATGAAAATTATACTATAATCTACTTAAGGGTATGAAGAATAGTTGTAGGCTAAGTTTCTTTAAAATCCGTCATTTCGTTTTTGTTTCTATAAGGAACATACAGACAGACAAAAAATTTACTGATTGCATTTGTTTGTTAATTGTTACATACTGGGGCGTTAGGTACCTACTAGGCCCTTAAGTAAATGTAACCCATTCACGCACAACCTCGACACCTCAAAATTGTCATAAGGAATTCAGTGGTACACAACCATACATAATAACGTACCTGCCTACCAACATAATAGGTGTCTGCGGCTTAATTCAACAGAATTATTTTATAGCGTATTGCTCGTTTCATATTATTTCAAGGAATAGATCGCGATCACAAGCAAATTATAATTTATAATGAAAATCTATGAAACATAATTTCAAGTATACTTGGGACCGTTAGTTTTTGTGTACAACACTTCTATTTATAAAATTAAATCTCGGAAAGGTAATTTCAATTTATAGACACGAATATATAAATGGACCTACATTCCCTAATAGAGTTATTACTATTGCAACATTGGGGCATAATTCATGAGCCTATTGCTAATGTTAACCTAAATGAGATTTTAAATCAAATCAAAATATGTTTTATTCAAATAATTCTTAACATGTACCTACTTCCAATTAGTCAACTCTACTAAAGTTAAGCGAAACCCGACAAAAACTTTTTTCAATTAATAGATAGATATAATTATCATGTTAATCTAGATAATGCTCGAAATTAAATGTAGGTATCTTATTAATCTGATTAAGCATTTGTTTGATTAAAACATTTTATAACCCTTCTACAAAATGATTTCGATAATTCATTGGCAATGTTTCATATCATTAGGTACAATCAATAATGCGTTTTTGCAGATACAACAGTTTGAGTTTGCAATATTTTATTTCGCTTAATATCAATGATATTGCAAAGTCAAATAATATTATTCCTAAAACGTTAAGTCTCGAATCTGTACAACAACAAACTTAATAAACATAAGAATAGATTTGCCATATAAGAAGACGATTAGGAAATGGTTTTATTATACCAGTGATTTCAAATGCAATAACAAAAATGTTAATTGAACACTAATAGAGACATGAGAATTTTTATTGTCATATTACAAAATAGATCTGTTTGTAGTTATTATGAATACCAAACAAATATTATGGCATTTTAATGAACCCGTTCCTCTGTTGTAAATAAATACTTCATCGGTGAATATGAATTACCTACTTAAGGAATGACATCTAATAGTCCGTGGTGTCTGATGACCTCATATTTCAATGTAAATCACATTTATCTCACACAAAATAATTAATGTAAGCTTACGACTGCAACAATCGCAGCTATTATAGATCATTCGAAACGAAACCAGCTACTACATGCCTCAATAATTGCTTCGAAATTGGTCAAATATTTTTTTATCTGTAACGGAAGTACCTATTATGCCGTTAAAAGCGGACATATTTAAATAAGGTTGTTCAGAATGTTTAAAACGATTTTCCGGAAAAGAAACTTGACATTTTCCGCCATGATGATAGCGTGGAATATTATAATTCATCTAATTTGTGGAAGTAGGTAAAGATCGGCTAAATATCTCGAAGCTACACTCTTGCGCAAACACAGCACTTTTGACGAAGATAAGTTTGATTACTGGGACTAGGACAGAGCGTGAAATTTTAATGAGAATCTAGGTTTCGCTTGCACATCATCTGATCTATTTGATCTCTAGATCAGCTATGCACAGTTGTTTTATACAATCGTATACAATTTTACAGACTTGTTTTAATTATTGTGGAATACGTATCCAATAAAATAATAACCACGGTGTTTAAGTAGCAAACTTTCAAATCACGTATTTTTCGCATACCTCATATTTGGCAGGTTATAATGAAAACATGCATTTGGGTGTAAATATTAAAAAGAAAATGTCTTTAAAAAGCAAAATTAGCATAGGTTTAAAATAAACACTTAAAAATCGTTAAAAGTTGATCTACCACAAAAACTGGTGTAAAGTTTATACCGGACTACGCGAACACTACAATTCTTTTTCTAATATAGAATGTCTTGGCTCCAATCCGTAGGCGGATATAGCCTATAATTTTTTCTAACCAATGCCGTAATAAGTAGCTCATAAAGGTTATAAGGCATCACAAACTACTCACCTCAAGATTTCTCTCCACAAACCATCCATCATTCCATCAGTAGGCGCCCAGCGAACGCACTAATTGCCTCCCGGCCGGTTGCAATAAATATCAATGAAAACTAACATAACCACTATCTACACATGAACGTATCTTTAAACTTAATCAAAACGATGAAGTAAATTGGCATTATTATATTTAAGACGCGGAATGTACACAGCTCTCACTACTTATTATAATGTCTATCAATATTACAAACTATCCACTAACGAACGTACCTAATCACGAAGAGAAATTTAGCGCGATAATCACATAAAACAAATTAAAGAAATATGGAAATAAACCATCAGATATGATAATACGAGCGACAGAAACGGTCACTACGTCCTAAATCTTTAAAAAAATTAATAACATAAGAATAACAAAGTCACTCAGAAACCACTAAAATTGATTTGTATATTTAGTCACCATAAAAACTTTACAACTTTCGTGTTATTGTGTTGCCTACTTAAGCTCTGCTAAGGCATTTAATACCACCGAAGATTACCCTATCTCTGTTTCTTTTATGCATGTTTGTACTTAGATATATACCCGTGTTATCCGTTCCCTACTGTGTGTTTGGGCTCGTTGCACTCGCGTAGGGTTGCCACCGTAGAAAGTGTTGATAAAAATGAAGTGTGTAGTTGTGTAATGTGGGTGGCAACTCGACGTGTGTGTAACAGTGCGTGTGTTTGTGGTTCCAGAGCAGTGGCGGCGGGTGCCGCTGCGGAAGGCGCGCGCGCGCACCCCGCCCGCCGCACGCCACTGCTTTGGATTTCTGGAACGCCTTCGTCTATCCGGTATGAACGGGCGATGCCTGATCGAACTCACTTACTCACTATCATATTCTAATCACACAACCCTATGTAGTTTAATATTTATTTTTACGATTTGTGACTTTTACAATGCATGGCGTTTTTGTACTTAATACTTGCTTACTTCTTAACACGTCGATTAATACGCAAAATAACATGATATCAAGCACATTATTTGCTAAATTGAGGACAAATTATGGTTATTCATATATTAAAATCTCGTTCTCAGTATAAATGACAAAAGTCTACGCTTTAGCATTAACAATAAATTAAAAATTGCAGTAAGGATGAATTTTTGCTATCCGATGATTCCAAGATATTTGTTAGATACAATCATTGATTCTTAAAAACTCTATAAAGCAGCTTTCTTACATTAACACATTATCTAAGTGAAGATCTATACTCGACAAGTTTATGAAATATGGAATTAGATCACATATTACGTAGCAACCGGCTAATAAAAAAGTCGCAAGCATTTTATAGCCGATCCATATCATGTGGACTAATCATAATTTATTCATATGACCACGAATTAATAGAATATGGAAGCAGGTGTTAACAGCGAATTGGTGTAAAATCTTAAAACCAATACAAATTTCGATTTGTAAAACGATTTCCATATAGTTCAAAATCCACACGTAGGTACTTGTGTAAGTTAAATGATCTTTACATGAAATACGATATGTTCTGTAAAAATCGCAGAACCGAAGTGATAGTTCGGGTCAGGCTTTTAAGGACAGTAGAACACAGTAGAGTGTGATATCCTGAGCGCACAAGACTTCATTCAGTCTTTCGTTCCCAGGGTAACATGAAGCAACACATGCTGACGCATAAGATTCGGGACATGCCGCCCGGCTTCGACAAGGGCCCAGGGTCCACGCAGAGCGAGGACACCAGAGAGTCCAGCCCGGACCGGCGGTCGTCCCCCGACAAGATGGATTTGAAGCGATCGCCTCCGGTACACCCGCAGATGACCCATGTTCCCCCGCTGGATATGCCGCCGATGCCCAAACGACCAAGCGGTGAGTGAATATTATTAGGTACCTCTTTGAACAACTACATTGATTGAAAAAAATACTGGCATCTTTAACTTTAAAGTTGGGTACGGACTGCGTTACAGGGGGTAACGTTATGTGTTACAATGCGTGAATTAAGGCAGTCAAAAAATAAACCTACATGGAAACGTACATACTACTTGAAAATAGACAAATGCTAATTTTCTAAAATTTTAGATCAGATACATTACGCCTCGTACGTAGGTAATGGGCGATTAACTTGTACAATGCATGACATAATTTTGGCAGCCCTATCCTTTTAGGACCGAGATTTCCAAACACAATAGTTCCAGAAAAATAGTAAGTTTTCTAAGTTGAAAAATTGTAGACATTTCCCGGAGAAAATCCCTATTTTAATCTAAATATAGGTTTATCGTTACGCAGTGTCATTAAATAGGAACTAAGTATGAAAACTGCAACGAATGCAGAAACTCAACACATTACCACAGCCGTTTAAACATCTTCCGGTTGGTAATTATGATAATAAGAATTAATGAAGCGTATAAGTAATGCAATGACGATCACATCAACGCCTCCGTGTAATCGTGCGCTCGTTTACCAGAAAGTAAATCGGTTACTTTTTGTTCGGTCAAGAAAATGAACTATATTCTGTTACCGCTTGTACTTGAATAACTGCTCGCATTCACACAAAGTCAAACACTCTAAATTAGACAATGTCCTCCAATTCGGTTGGCAGGTAACGCGCGGTCTCCTACAACGGCGTTGTATATGGAAGTAGAATCTTAAACATGCAATCCCTCTATACTAAGAGGCGCTATTACACACTCCGCTAAATTGAGCGGTCTAGAATGTTAGGAACGCGTTCTTTTTAGCATAAAGCATTTAGTTATTCAGTTAACAAGCGCACAGATGGCAACACCCGACTTGCACCTCTCAATTTGCATGCCCCCAATACGTTTTTTCCCTCCTAAATATCAATCAGTTAGCTTATGAAGTAAACACGGTAACTTTTAACATACCACCCGTCATTTATAGGGGCAGACCGTTGCAATTAAGTGTTTAATTTGCATAGGTATATGCAGTAGCTTGTTACGTGTTGTAATCACAACTTTATCTAGTAAATTCAATTTTAGATAAGCATTAATGCATAAATTAAACTCGATTGACATAATCACAAATAGGTGGCTTGTGGTTTTTTCCTTTGGATTTATTTATTTTTTGTTTCAACAGTGCCCAGTGGTCCGACCCACCCGCCGCCACCCGCCTCGTCCAAGCATTTATGTGGGGTGTGCCGCAAGAACTTCTCTTCATCCTCAGCTCTACAAATCCACATGCGAACGCACACTGGGGACAAGCCGTTCCGGTGCGCTGTCTGCCAAAAAGCTTTCACCACTAAAGGGAACCTTAAGGTAAATATTTTATGAGAGAAACTTGACGAGAGCCGTCGTCCGACATTTTCTAGCCAACAAGACACGACATGTTACATATGTATGCATCGCGTGCAGCTAAAAGCATATCTAGGTGACGCAACCCCTGCATACAATGTCTGTTGTCTGTTTTAATTTATTGTTTACGTAACGTGCTCGTGTCGTGAGGACGCTCATGGACTGAGGTTTATTTAATGTATTTCTTTAAAAAATAATAGGAAAAGCACTTACGTTTGACAGCATACGCCATATTTGAATCAGTTCAGCAGAACGTAGACTGCGCATTGTCTTGTCCTGAAACAGAGTTGACCTCTCGGTGACACACGTAATAATTATGAACTATTTTATTACACTTTCCGTAATACAATTAACTGCGTATAATTAGCTTATTACTTTTTATTAAGTACATAAATAAAAGCGAAACAGTGAAGTGTAGAATATGTAAGTAAAGTTAAAAATATATGGTAAGTATTTAGGAATAGAAATAGAAAACCTATTTTGCACAAAAAATCTTTCTTCTTTTCCTTTTACAACTTTAAACTTCGCTGCATTTGCATTCGAAGTTTGCAGGCTGATGATGATGATGATACAGGGGTGTTTCACCAAGTGGTCGGAAACCCTACCACCGGCTGAGAAGCTGAAATCCCAAGAATACCCTTAGGGGCAGCGCAGACGACAAACTATCCGTGACGCACTTTACTTTGCGAAAAAAGAACCTAGGTATGCAACCGCTAGGTATGCAAAAGAGTTTCTATCTATCTATCGTTTGCTTCAACGCGCGCTAACGCAGACGGCGCACTCAATAGTCGGCAATCTGCATTGGCTAGGGGTGAATGTAACGCACGCAATCTATTATCGAAGATGTGCGTCGTGTGCAGACTCAACTGTGAAAAATCCACGACCGACTTTTTGCGCGCTACGCAGACTATGGGGCAGCGCAGACGACAGACTATCCGTGACGCACTTTTTAGTCTGTGATGCGATTATATGAGTATCGCACACGACGCGCAAAATCTGTCGCGGATATTTCAGACTCAACGCACATCTTCGATCATGCTATCGGCAGAGCTGTAGGGACCTAAATGCTCTTTTTAAATGTCTCAGACGCAGACTCTATCGCACAAAAAGTCTGTCGTCTGCGCAGCCCCTATATGTGCGCCGCAGACTCAACGCACAAAAAGTGTGCCGTCTGCGCTGCACCTTAGTGGGCTCTTACAACACCCACGAGAAGAGAAGGGACATTGATATGTACTCCTTAACCGCACCCAATAAAAAACACGGATAAGGGGCAGCGCAGACGACAGACTATCCGTGACGCACTTTTTTGCAATTATATGCAGTAACGTAAACGACGCGCAAAAATCTGTCGCGGATATTTCACAGACTCAACGCACACGACGCACATCTTCGAATATTCTGTCTGCAGACCTAGACGCTCTTTTTAAATGTCTCAGACGCAGACTCTATCGCACAAATAGTCTGTCGTCTGCGCAGCCCTTTAATATTCTTCTTGCATCCGATATATTATTTAAGAGAGGTGGGGCATAGCGAATCTTCGCTCGGATTGAGCCGCCCGTCCGGGGAAGGACCTCCACCCTATAGAATACCGCAGCCAAATGACCTCTGGGTCGTGTTTCTGCCGGTGAGTAGGGTTTCCGGAGCTCGTGGGGGGTTAGGGTTGGGCCGGCATGGCGGTGGCAACTGACAGGTAACTAACTAGTTACTTGTCCGTTGTCACAGCGACTTGGGCTTCCCTTTCGCTTTCCATCAGGCGTAGGGAAGCCATAATGTCGAGCCACTATAAAAAAAAATATATCAACTTCTATTATTGTTCCCAGGTGCACATGGGCACTCACATGTGGAGCGGCGGCGCGTCGCGTCGCGGGCGCCGCATGTCGCTGGAGCTGCCCCCGCGGCCGCTGCACGAGCCGCACGACCTACTGCGGCGCCCCGACCTCTTCTACCCGTACCTGCCCGCGCCCTTCCTCAACGGCATGCAGCAAAAGGTAACTAACAGCTTGTGTAGGATGAGAGATAGGGTAAGGTCGCCTTAGTCGTACCAGTTCAAGGAAAATAGCTATAATTTCTATTGTAATATAAATTATAGAAGTATCTTTACACACATAAAGTCTTCATTTATTAACGAATCAAAAAACATTAACAGACATTTAAAAATCTTTTAATAAAACTATTCTTTAAAGGTTTTACAAAAACCTTTTTTCGGTACGACTTAGGCAACCGGTTGCCTTAATCGGACCACCCATGGCCTAAGTCGTACTTTCCAACTAGAAATCTTAGAACAATTAAAACACTGCGTAGACTTGTATGCTACGAGATCAATTTCAGTCTTCCTTATTATAACAATGATAAACAAATCTTAGTTTTATTTAGTAATAATGACTACTTAGTTATTACTTAAATGAATAATTTTTTAAACAAATATACGATACTATTAGGAAGTACGACTTAGGAAGTTTATACAGGTACGAGTTAGGCAGCAGGGTGTACAAAGTTATAAATCAAAATTGACAGCGTAACCTAGAAACCGTTTACCGTTTGACCTAACTCATGTCATCCAGAAAACACTACAAAAACAGATATGAATAAAAAAAATATCGATTTCATCATAAGCTTCTGTGAAATGGCTTACGGCTAACGTAAAAAAACTAGTGAGCACTGAGCAAAAAACTTACTTTTCCATTATTTTACGATCGCGAAATCCGGCAAGCCGCCGAGTTTTTTTGTTTACTGAGTAGAACCATAATATTGCACCGTTACATGTCACCTTTTCATGACGGGTGCGCAGATATTGACGTGGTACGACTTAAGCACTGGTACGACTAAAGGTACTTTACCCTAGGTAGTTCTCTCGGGTTCTGTCCCACGCGAACCGGATTGTAGTAGGTAGGCACGAAGATGACGGAAGGGGGTCCCGATGACGTCACCGCCAGAAGAAACACGATGAGTTCGGCCAAAGTTTATTGATGAGCGTAGTTACAATATAATGATTTAATCCGGTCCCCGCAATCGTTTGTATTAGGTTGTGTTACACTTGTTAATTGCATAAGGCGGCATATCGTCCAGTGTGACGCAGGATGGCCAATGATCAAGTAGGTACGCGACTTCGAGGTCTGGGCGGTGACGTAACAGTAAAAATTGACATGTTATTATTGAGTACACAGACTCTGGGTGGGCCCTCTCGGGTAGGGGGCCCGTGGTTAATTTTGCCAGTTCGCCGTATAGTTACGCCGCGGTGAGAGCCTACCGCTCCAGCGCAGTCCAGTGATGATGACAAAGCTGACTTGCCAATGATTTAGGAAAACAATAGTGTGGATCTTACCGGTGATGACGAGAAGACTGGTTATAATCGTAGTCATTTAGGGAAAAAGTTAGACTACAGACCATCTACCCACCTGCTGCCATAAGTTAATACTATCAGAATGGTAGGTACCTATAATTGCGTGCCCTCAATGTGCACGGATAAGCTACACAAGCCATCCTCGAGCGAGTCCAGTTCATTTTTCTAAGGAATTAACCATACTGTAACTACAGTTCTTTCAAATATCTATAGCTACCTACCTACTGTTGCTACTACTGTTAGTCTGTGTACCTATTGATTAATCAATATCTGACCACTTACATCTTCATTCCAGCTAAACGAAATATCGGTAATACAACAGAGCGCGGGCCAGAACGGTGTCGCCGGCAAGTTCCCGGGTTTGCTCGGGTTCGGGGCGTTCGCCGGCGGGCGGGCCGGCGCCGCGTCACCGCTGGAGCGGCCGCCGTCGCTGGAGGGCGGCGACGAGCGGCAAGCGGCCATGAGGGAGTTAGCTGAGCGTGGTCGAGAGTTAGCGGAGAGGAGCCGGCAGATGCGCGAGCGAGAGGAGGGCGAGTACCGCTCGCCGCCCGCGCACGCGCCGCTCGCGCCGCCGCCTGCGCAAGCGTCGCCGCCCGCGCCGCTACACCCGCACGCGCACCCGCACCCGCTCGCGTCCCTCCCGCCGCCCGCGCGCACCGAGGGCCTCACCGTCTAGGCCGCGACTTCCCAACCTTACGCGAGTTGAGCCTCCCACCACATCAAAAAACTATTTTACTTTTCGACACTAAAGCCTCTTGACTGGCCAATCATTTGATGGACACTCCATTCCCTCCAACCGGGACTAACATTCGTGTGATAAACATTTGTTTATTCCGTGTCTGGGTGTTTACATTTGTTTTTAAATAAATACCTCGTTGTTCGGATACCCATAACTCAAGTTCTCCATTGGGATCAAAGCAATGTATGTTCACTTATTTATTCCTAATTAGTTCCAATACCATCAACATTATGTTCAACATCCAGACAGAGCGCTACGACCTCCTTCCGGAGGCGCGCCCGCCGGTTGGGAAGTCCCGGTCCAGGAGGACACATTCCAAGCTCCAACTCGCCCCGCGACCTCCGCGGGCCGCCGGCGAAGCCTCGACGGCGTGTTTATATTGTACAAAATTAGTAGCGTATATGAAAATAAGGACTGATAATTTACGACGAAGCGAGCGTCTGTAGCGTAATGCGCGAGGTGTAGTGCTATGTACCGAGTTGTTATTCCGCGTGTTTCGTACGCCTAGTATTATTGATAAGTAACTTATATGCACGAGTACGGGCCTGGGGCAATCGGGGGCTCGCGCGAGCCCCACGTTTATGTCATTACTCTGTGATAGTGCACATTTTAGAGGCTGTGTCTTGTATGACGCCGTTTGGTAGAGAGACTATCCGATTTATCTATCGCCTATTGTAGATACAGTCTTATGTGCTATGACATCAAAAATTATTAAATTATCCCAAAAATTAATTAAAGTATCTTAAATCTATATCTAATGTAAATAAATTGTATAATAGTGATGATCGTATATAGTTATATATTTCAATTTAAAATGTAATAAAATTATATAATTAGCTATACAACTACAACCGGAGGGCGATATGCATGATTTTATCTCCACATTCCAACCAAATGTAATGATTTAAAATACTCAAGGAGAGTAGTCGCTAGAAATGTTAAAATATTGATAATCAACTCCTACACTTCTAGATCAACCTCCCACCACCTAACGAGTACCAGCTGTAATCTAAATTCTAAGCCGAGACGTACCTACGTTTAGGTATTTGATATACTTACATTTAATTATTGTAACAGAGGTTAATGACATATTCATATCATGTAAATTAAAAAGTATTTGCATTTGAGGTCTATATAGTTGTAAGTATTTAGAGTCATAGCTATAATATTGCTTTAGAATATTTCAACATATCTTTGTAAAAACGAGAGCGACTGGTGTGAAGTATAACTCGTAAGGTTAACGCTTACTGTAAGTAGTTTGCCGGCGCTCACCAGACTGACCACGCGTCCAAACGAACATTTATTCCCAAACATGCATTTGTCAATGCTTGGTAGTCACCGATAATCGGTTCGATGCTAAGTTTAAACAAAACAATTTCACCAAGTATGTTTTATATTTTGAGTACATAAGTTATCTGTGTATAAATGTCCTACTAAATTATTTATAAATTATAAATCATGCATACACTCTTAGTATTAAACGGATGCTTGCGAGGCGATAGGCCTCGCTCAACAATTTAGTTGTCTAGAATAACTTTTCATAGCACCTACAAGTTAATTTTCAAGTTGCAAATAGACATTAGAGAGTAGTATTAGTCATGAATATGATGTGTCATGTCATGTCAGTATAAATAATCATTGTAAATTATTAAATGTTTATGTAAATGTCCAAAAAGTATTCAAATTATTTAAAAAAAAAACAATTATAGTAATCATTTATTTTTTGTTTTCCTTACCCTTGATACCCTTTATGTTTTGACATCTTTTTATAAGTGCTACAAATGGCGATTTGGCATTATGATTGAACTAAATGTGCCCGAAACTTCGTCCGCGTGGATTAGAGTTTTATCCCCTTGGGGGTAGAATTGATGGCTACGTCATAACATCTACCTGCATGCCTAATTTCAGCCCGACCCGTCCAGTTGTTTGGGCTGTGCATTGATAGATCACTTTGTCAGGCAGTGAGTCAGTCAGTCAGTGACCTTCGAGTTACCTATATTTATTTAGATAAAACCTTGTGGTTTCTTTGTTAATTCAGAGTGTCACTTTTAACAGCTTCGAATCTGTAAAAAGTGACTTTAGTTTTTACTTATATCAGTCCAAATCTAATTATTGCTAACAATACCTACCTTAGGTTAGTCCCGAAGTACTTTACCAATTTTTCAATCAATCTACTCACTATGTTTACCTACGATTCCAACGAAGCAACCAACCAAATGGAATAACTGGTAAGTATACTAAAAGTTCTACTAAAAGTATGGAGAAACTACAATATGAACTAGTTACAAACTGGTACAGTCACAGTACAATATTAGAGCCAATTGGCAAAAACAATCATTCAATGAGGGTGTTTAAAAAAGAAATCTACCAGATGGCACCACATAAAAAGCAGGTGGTCCAGCTATCACGTGATTGGTCAGTTGCTATGTAAATGTCAGTGTCATGTCAAAATGAACCAATCACGTAACAGTTGGGCCTGCCTTTTATGTGGTGACATCTGGTGGATTACTCTTTTCAGAAAACTCTCATTGCACATCTAGCTTTCTCATTGAATCACACATCGGCCACCCTAGCTCTGTGGACATTGACATTCATAGTATGTTTCCCCTCCTTTGCATATATTCATAACATTTAAAGTAAGCTTTTAAACAGCCATGTAATTGAATGGCTATCATAAGCAAATGGCTGTAACAAAACCAATACCATAGTTATAAAACAATCAGGACAACGAAACACACCTACACAAGGTACTTGGGATGAGGTCAATGTGTCAAACACCATTCAAGGTTATGGAAAATAAAGTAAGAACATTTTCTTTACCTCAGAAATAGAGGGCCGAACCGAAGTTTTCAACTAAGATTTCAGTATTCACATCATGTGTATGTGACACTATCATAAAACTAGTATAACTTTACTATTCTATCTAGTGTCTTCTTTTTCCTTTCCGATTTCCTTCAAGCTGTTTAGTTTTACTGAGTCCATAGTATTATATGTAATATTTAGTTATTATGTTTATATTAAATACTAGCTGTGCCAGCGGCGTCGCACGCGTGGATATCGGGTTTCAAAACTAACGGACTTCCATAAAATGATGCCCAAATCTTAAGTTAGACCTCTAGCAATACATTGGTGAAAACCACATTCAATTCCATGCAATACTTTTTGCGTGATGCTCAATCAAACATTCAGATAAAAAATTCTCCCGTTTTCCCAACACTTCCCTTCACTGCTCTGCTCCTATTGATTGTAGCGTGATGAAACGTATCATATAACCTGCACAGGAGTATGATGAATAATTGTACCAAGTTTCGTTAAAACCCGTTGAGTAGGTAATTTTTGTTTCTATAACGAACATACAGACAGAAAGACAGACGGACAGACAGACAGTCAGATAAAAATTTTACTGATTGCATTTTTGGCATCAGTATCGATCACTAATCACCCCCTGATACTTTTTTTGTAAATATATTTTTAAAGCTGAAACGCCTGTGCAAAACTATCTACCTATACCTACTTCACCTAAAAATAAATACTTATAACTACTTTAATTAATAAAAGTACCTACGCTTAATAATTTTTAATTTGAACGAATATTTTACAATATAACAACAAAAGAAATTCAAATTTAAAACTATTTAAACACTAAAAGTCGCGCTGATAAGCACGGTTTCTCAATATCAATTATTGTCTGTCAATAAGGTCGATCGCTCTGAACGCATCAACAGCCAAGCTCTCGGACCTCCCGCCTTTTTATACCCTACCGCCGCCGCGACCCGTGTCGAGCGCGGCAACCGTTACACAAAAATAATCCTTATAGCATTATTCAGTATTCACGTGCGACGGCGCGATGGCTTATTTCATGTATAAGTTTGGTGTTTCTATACCGATTTCTATGATTCTTTTTTTATTGAATAGGTAATAATGATAACTTTTTTAAATTAGGGATGAATGAGAGTATTATAAACGTAAGAGTAAACAAATATAATCAGAATGCTCCGAACTGCTAAGCTATCAGGAGTTACACGTGTTATTGTGAGTCAACCATAAAAGATAGACATATGCTGTTGCGGGATATTTTTTAGTCAATTTTATGTAAAATATTTCTGTCATACATAATTTCTATGTAACTTTAACCATTAAGGCTGCACACGCGACGAAAGCTTAAAAAATGGAGTAACTTCTCCCGTTTTCCCAACATTTCCCTTCACTACTCTGCTCCTATTGATCGTAGCGTAATGAAAAGTATACTATAACCTGCCCAGAAGTATGAAGAATAATTGTACCAAGTTTCGTTAAAATCCGTCGAGTAGTTTTTGTTTCTATAAGGAACATACAGACAGACAGACAGACAGACAGACAGACAGACAAAAATTTTACTGATTGCATTTTTGGCATCAGTATCGATCACTAATCACCCCCTGATAGTTATTTTGAAAATATATTTCATGTACAGAATTGACCTCTCTACAGATTTATTATAAGTATAGATATAGATGTATTAATATATTATATTTACTTCCATCATTTATTTATTTAAAATATTATTTATCTTAATTGTAATCAGTTCTGCACTACTTTACCCCTCTCTTCAGCATATATCCTCTACCTGAAGGTTGTCTGGAAGAGATCGCTTTCGGCGATAAGACCGCCTACATTGTACTACTATATCTGTATAACATCTTTTTCCTGTACATGTTTTATTTTGGTGCAATAAAGAGTATCTATCTATCTATCTATCTATCTATAATTTCCCTGTTGGACCGTTCCATTGTAGTCAAAGTCAAGTGAAAACTCTCAAGAAATAACCTCAAATTGTGTTTATCTAACCAGGAAAATTGAACAGAATAAAATTTTCAAATATATTTTATTAAAAAAAAATCCTAATTAAGAAACATTAGTACTGACATCGGAAGTTACCTACATTATATTTATCAAATCAAAATCCTTCTTTGATTTATATGCCAATAAAGTAAATGCTTTTACCGAATAACAGGGTACCTCGTCGCCATATCATTGTTTCTCTTTATTCATCTTAGCATAATGTTAGATTAATAAAACAACCAGAAAGCAGGATACAATCGTGAACAAAATTCACACTTCTATCATCTGTCTAAATTGCTAATTGTTCCTAGTGCTTTACATAAATAATAATAATAATATATCAATGAAGATATCTATACTCGTCCACCCAGCGTAGTGATTATGGGTAAATCCTCCAGGTGTTTGCCCAAAGTGGCGAACAACTGGAGAGGCCTATGTCCAGCAATGGCCTGCAATAGGCTGATGAAGTGTGATGTGAAGATATCAATCAATATAATGTATGACTGACACCAGTATATAATGGCAACGAATTACCCCGCTAATCGAAAAACAGATAATTAGAGAACATCAAATCAAATATTGCAAACAGTAATCAAACTACATTAATATTACAATGAAAGTACCAGGCTGGCATAGGGCCTAGAAGTTGATAACGCTGGCGAGCTTCTTGACACGGTTGAGAAGCAGATCGCCCTCGCGTATGGTCGCCTGGTACAGCTGCGAGCGGTCCGCGTCCGCCCCTCGGCCCGCGCCCGTCACGACGCACCCCGCCACTGCGTCGATGCGGCACTGAAGGCGACCCGCTGTTGTGAAGCTGAAAACATTTTTTTTTTTATATAAAATGAGCCTTCAGGCTGACCTGACTCCACCTGATGGTAAGCGGTCGCGAGGTCCAAATGTTAGGTCGACAGGCACAATAGGACAAACCCTGAAGGAAGGATAACGCTTCACCCGCCTTAGGAGTCCAGGATTGTAAGAGGAAGGAATGAGGAACTGAACCTCTTGGATATATACACATTAAAATATGTATATAGCATTATAGCATCACCCTTGAAAGCATTTGGTACCAAACCCTACTATCAAGCCAACATCCTTCACAGCTGCCACATTGTATGGTCCAGGGTTAACTGGTTTAGAACTGGTCACAGGAAATGCAAACATCATCTCCACAAGTGGGGTCTCAAAGAGGTACCATATTGAGATTGTGGGGCTCCAAATCCCAACCACCACACATGTCGTGTAGGATTGTCTCCTCCATTGGACTTTGAATTGTGAGGAGTCGAGAGAGAGGAGACAAGGTTGTTATCTGAGATTATGATAATAAGCTCTAGCAAACTTTCATTGAAGCTTTGAATCCAAGACTCAAAAACTCTCGTAAAGTTTCCAAAACGCGTTTCCGAACCGTCAGAAAATACAAAAAAAGAAGTTTGTAATCACCATCTGCTTTTTTTGGGTAAAAAAAAATTAAAAATGTTTTTTTTATTGCTATCGGTGCCAAGCCAAGCAACCTGTGAGTATGAACCTGAATATGAGTATACTCACTTTGAAATCTCCTCCTCAACAAATTCGCGGGTTACTCCAAAGGTATCGGCGATGTTGTCGAGGCTGAGCGAGCGGTACGCGCGGAGCAGCTGCACGTACGCCTTGATGCGGGCTTCGCGCACATAGTGTTGGTAGTGCGGTCTGAACACTGGGTCTACACAGATTTGGGTCTCCACCTATAAAATAAGAGATTTTGTGTTTTATGTGCAGTATTTTGACTGGCTCGGTGGCTCAATTGGTAGTGACCCCTGCCTTCTGAACCAAGGGTCGTGGGTTCGATTCCCACCCGGGACAAACATTTGTGTGATGAACACTTGTTCCGTGTCTGGGTGTTTATATTTGTATTTAAGTATTTATTTGTGGTACTTTCTTTGTTCTGACACCCATAACACAAGTGCTTAAGCTACTTACTTTGGGATCGGAGCAATAAATGTGATGTTGTCTGATATAAAAAAAAATATATAAAACCCTTAAAAAATATAACATGTCTTTGTTATACATTATATTTTATAGCAAATATCTTGGCAGGTGGCTTTTTGCAAATACGATGTGTTATGCCTAAGCCTACAATTTACACATTGATCCCCAAATTCTAAACAGCAGACAAAGTAAAATATTGATTTCAGATTACCAAAATACCAGTTGTTGAAGGATTCACAAAACATACAAAGTAATGTTGTGTTTAGAATAAATAAATTGAAGTATTAAATAAACCTCTTGTATGTTATACTGCAGAGTATAGAAATGCACAAAAAAAAATTATACATACAGACAAATTGAGAACCTCCTCCTTTTTCGAAGTCGGTTAAAAATTGAGTTCATGATCGTCAACAACTAGGAGTCGAATACATCCTCCAAAATCAGTTGGAGATCAACATTGTCATAAAATCCCAATTACCGAAATGGACTAAAAATAGTAAAAATCAGAGTAAAAAATTATACCCATGCAAGGCTCTTCATGAAGTCTGCGTATCGGCACTCATGGAGAGACTCAACTAGCTCCCGTAGTTCCGGGAACCGCGAGCGCAACGCCTGCACCGCCGCACCTTGGCGCCTCAGGGCCGCCTGCAGCGCGTGGCGCTCCAACGCAAGCGCACATGCCAAGACACAGTACTGGATAATTGTGCCTAGAATTGATACAAATAAAAATTAATGAGATGTAAGGGAGCAGCCTATCATCTTTTCGCTCCAAGCTACCTTCACCTGCATGCCAAATAACAAAATGAGGCACTGGCAACCAACTGATGTTGGTATAACCATCATAATTAAAAGTGTAGCTAAATACCACAGACAGATGACGGGCCAATCACTAGAGCCAAAAGCTACGCCCTGCGGTCGCCAACCCAGCTGCCCAGCGTGGCAATTATGGGTATATCCTCCAGATGGTTGTCCTAAGTGGCGATTAACTGAAGAGGCCTATGTCCAGCAATAGGCTGATAATTATGAGATAATTAGACATTAAATAGCTCTATTTGAAGAGTGTGCATGGACATGGAAGAAATCTCAGCATATCTGTGCTTGGAGGAACTTGTCTAACACAACTGAACAGGATTGGAATGTCACACTCGGGCAAAATAGGTAACTCATTGATTGGTCACTTATCTCATCCCTATTGGTTGGTCACTTGGTCAGTCAAACTCAGGTCAAGATAATAATAATTATATTTGCTTAAATACAAGCATAGTAAGCAACCTATTAGGTGATAAAATCACGCCCTCCAACTTATAATTTTTTTTTAGAGGGGAATGCATGGTTTGTGGGACTCACACCTCCCAAAAAGGGAGGGCCACTAAATGCATTGTACAAATGGAATAAGAATTATGACATTTTAAAACCCTATCTATTTTTAGATTGTGCTATCAGCCTCTTGAGCCCCCCAACTTACCAAAATCAACTAGTTCATATGACTCAAAGGTTGACACGCAATCAATGAACAGATCAGCAGCATGGCTGTAATCTCGCACTGCAAGACAGTATATTGCTTCATACGCCTTCAATTTGTTCCTGGAACGCCAGTCACCACCTTTGTCAACAAGCTCATGTGCCTGTAATTATAAATAATAAATATAAATATCAGACAACATCACATACATTGCTCCTACCCGAAAGTAAGTAACTGAAGCACTTGTGTTATGGGTATCCGAACAATGAAGGTACCACAAATATATACTTGAATACAAATATATACCCAGACATGGACCAAACACAAGTGTTCATCACATGAATATTTGTCCCAGGTAGGAATGAAACCCAAAACCCTTGGTTCAGAAGGCAGGAGTACCAATTATTATTGAGTCACCGAGCCAGTCTAGATATTAATGTACATTCTCAGTAGAATATTGGGTTTACTATAGTTCATTCGCGTTAAGAAAATAGTGACTGACAGGTCACTGACAGGCCACTAGCCAATTAAAACGCTAGAAATTAAATTTCTAGCGTTTTGTTAGTGGCCTGTCAGTGACCTGTCAGTCACTATTTTCTTAACGCGAATGAACTATAGTACCTATCAGTGTTAATTTTTAAAAGTTTTTAAACTGTCCCTATTCAGGATACTGTGGAAGCATTTGTATTCATTATTCTAATAATAAGAAAAAGCATACAAAACAATGAGTTAGAGCAAATTGTTCCTTACATTAGAGATTCATTATAGATTCCTTACACTATTGGGATACATATACATAAACTAAATAGAGCATAAACATAAAATTTTACCTTGTTAATAGCTTTGCCCATATCTTTAACATTGCATCCATGGAAGTATGCAATCCTAAACAACGCAAATATTGCATCCAGACGCCTATTGGTAGTGAGAGTTGCATCTTCATACTTTGTTGTTGCCAATACTGTAGCAGCTTCTTTATCACCAACAGAGCAGAGGTAGTCCAACCTAAAACAATAGGCAGGTATATAAATAAGTGTAAATACATTACATACTTTAAGTTGAGGTAAAGAGTCACATTAAAAAATAATGCATATTAATACAATTGTGTACCAAAAAATATTAGTAAAAATAAATATGCGTACCGATCTTGCCAAACCGGAGTTTCGGAGTCATCCTCTTCAAATTTAGCTAATCTATCCTGGTTCTCTTTAGACATCTCATCATATAGCTTTTGATCTAAGGGCCAGCCTAAGTCTGTGCACACTTCTTTGTAATAAGGAGCCATGTGCCCAGCTTTAATTCCCTGAAGAAGCTGCTCTTTCAGCTGAGCATTGTCTTTCAATTCAGGCAAACTTAACTTGAATTTGATGCTGGCTAATGCCATGTATTCGGGGGTTTTGCCTTCTGCTGATAACTCCATTTTATTAGGAGTTTGGGTTATGCTTTAAAGATTGTTTGCTTTTAAAATTGCAGAAAACTAATTATTAGCACTATTCACGAAATCACAAATCAGCAAATTTTCAACTCATTTTTTTTTTTTTTTTTAATAAATTCGTTCCTAATGGAACCGGCTAAGGTCTGAGACCATGCTGCCAAGTCTTAAGTAAAATTACATTCATTTCCAGTGTATGTTATTAACTTCATTAGTATTTTATAATTTTATCCTGTTCCATGTATTATAATAAGTTATAATATGTTTATGTTTCCTGTTCCATTCATTTTTTTCCGTCCAAGTTATTCATTCTCGTTTCAATGAAAAGTCAAATCCATAATGTGTCAAATCCATGTGTCAAAATTTATGACAACTTCATGTCAGTCAGTGTAGAGGTTAGAAAATGCCAACGACTCAAGCAAAAGCAAAGTAAAATCAGCAAAAATTATTATAACAAGAAGATTACAACTAAAAACAAAAACCAAAGTAGTATTTACATATATACACATAATATAAAATTGCATATTTCCTGACAAAAGAATATAATTATTACTACATAGATTTACACCTTTAGATTTGCCCAACGGTATTACAAATAAATTGATATAGGGGAATGTAAGTCAAAGCATTTACAAGGAGAGCCTGGATTGAGCGCGGTACCAAATTGGGATTACCATAAATTTCAATCAGCTCATCCATTAGCACAAGGCGCTGAATGCCGAAGGATGAGCAATCAAAGAAGATGTGTGACACGGACTGCTCTGACTGTGTATTGCAATGATCACAGTGTGAGCTTCGAACAATTTTTAAACGAAAGAGATGAAAATTTAAACGACAGTGCCCAAAACGAAGCCTTAAAATACAAGAATAAAATTTTCTGTTAATATAAAAGCTGCTTTTGCAGAAC
Organism: Conogethes punctiferalis; assembly: GCA_031163375.1. Lineage (NCBI taxonomy): Eukaryota > Metazoa > Arthropoda > Insecta > Lepidoptera > Crambidae > Conogethes > Conogethes punctiferalis. Next base: position 11,905,781 of record CM062080.1, read on the forward strand.
CAGGGCTTACTCCCAATGGGAACATTGTAAGTAGCATACCATAACCCTTTGTTTTCAATTTGGACGGTATAATTCCAATGTCTTCTCCACAATTCTATCGACCTTCTTTTTAAAATGAAGTCTATATCTGAATGAGGCACTAAAAAGTTGAGACTATCACTGGAATCAGGAATAATAGTTGATAGATTTGTTATAGTTCTGGCTAAAAAGTCAGCTTGCTCATTTCCTAAAACACCAGAGTGAGAAGGAACCCACATAAATACTACCTTTATACTGTACATCATTAAAAGGTTTAGCCATAATTCTTTAATTAAAGGGATTAAATAATTTGTGTTAGCATTATATTTGTTATTTTTGAGACTTTCTAGAACACTCATACTATCACTAAGTATGATCCATTTAGAACACCCATTATTTTTATGTTCAATATGTTTTAAGGCAGCAAGAATAGCCAAGGCCTCAGCTGAGAATATACTTGTGTTTGAATTTATTTTAAAACCAGAACCAGTATTTAATAATCTATCATAAATTGCAAAAGACACAGCAGAGTCAGATTTTGACCCATCAGTGTATAAACATCTGTAACCATCATATTCAGACAGTTTACTAAGTACATCATTAGAAGATAACTCATGTTCAATAATAATGTCAATTGCAGGAAATCTGCTAGAAAAATCCCCCTGATAACAAGGAAGAAGGGATTGCCTGTGAATTTTCAATGAATCAAGCAAATTTACAAAATTACGAAAGTCCTGAACAATATAAAGGGAATGACAATGGAAGTGAGAAATTGAATTATGGAGATACAAGAAAAGATGATTGCCAATTTTACTATATAATTTCAATAAAAACTTTTCCTTTAAATAAGAAAATCTTATATTTAATGGAGGTAAGTTACACTCAACTTGCATTACATTAATAGGGGTACTTCTAAATGCCCCAGTAATTAGCCTTAAACTTTTATTTTGTATTTTATTCAAGAAATCTACCAGCCGACTATCACTAGCGAAACAAAGGAAACCATACTCAAAATGACTACGAATTAAAGATTTGTATAAAAGCAATAGTATTTTGGGATCAGCACCCCAAGATGTTCTACAGATAGATTTCAGGACATTGAAAGCTTTATTAGCTCTAGAGCATATTAGTTCAATATAATTTTACCAAGACATATTGCGGGTAAAGAGCACACCTAAAAACTTCACTTCACATGAGATGGGGATAGGGATATTATTATAATTAATAGAAGGTGCAATAGAACTTGATTTGCCAAAAATAACGAGTTTTGATTTCAAAGTATTAATGCTTAGATTCAAATAGGAAAAGTATGTATGTAACCCTTTCAGTGATTTATTTAGTTTATCTGATACAATTTCCAAATTTTTCCCAGATGCGTAAACAACTAAGTCATCAGCAAATTGGAGATTCTTCACATCAGAACCCAGGATCAAATTCAACCGGCGTATATAGAGGATGAATATAAGTGGAGAGAGTATTCCTCCTTGACACACACCAACAGAAGCTAGTCTTGGACCATGCAATTTTCCTTCATGTTTGACAAAAACTTCCCTATTAGTCAAGAAATTATGGATCCAGTGAACTACTTTACTTGGAAACACAGAATTCAGTTCACCACAAAGGATGTCTATATTTACACTATTAAAAGCCCCAGCAATATCAAAAAAGACAGACATTAAGAATTCTTTTTTACTTAAACTATTTTGAATATCAAGTTGTAACTGACATATACTTTCACGCGATGAGGTACCTCTTCGAAAGCCAAATTGATTTGCAGGTAAAATATTATTCTTTTCTACATAAAATTCCAATCTTTGTTTGAGTAACTGCTCAAAAACTTTTCCTACACAAGAAGTCAATGCAATGGGACGATAAGAATCAGGAGATGAACTAGGCTTATCAGGTTTTAGGATAGGAACCAAACAATCAGTCTTCCAAGAGGAAGGTATAACATTATTTAACCACAGGTTATTTAAAATTTTAAGAAAAGCATGCATCCCCTGGTCACTGAGCCTTTTGAACATGATATATGGAAAGCCATCCAATCCAAAAGCACTGTCTTTCCTAGAAGAAATAGCTGATATTAATTCTTGAATGGAAAATGGTTCAGTTATAAAACTATTTACAGAATTGGTTTCATTATTTAAAGGAAAAGTAATATTATTATTTACATAGTCAGGTGTGTACTTTTGTAAAAAATCCTGAACCCAACTATCATCATTTTTCTTAAAGGTGTATGTTTTGTTAAATTTACGCATATATTTCCAGATTCTCGACAATGGAGTACAACGATTGAAAGTGCTACAAAGTTCAACCCAACTATTTGTTCGCTCAGTTTTTAAGGTGCGTTTTTTGATAGCTTGTAATCTTTTAAACTCTATATAGGTTAGATCAGAAGGGTTATTTTTAAAATTTAAATATGCAATTTTGGAATTTTGAACTGCCTCTGAACATTTTTTATTCCACCATGGAAGGGGAGGATTCCGAGATAATTTACGAGGAGGACTATGCAATGATGAGGTTGTTTTGGCTGCAGAGAAAGAAAAAGAAGTGTTACGAGAAGGAAGGGATTTATCAACAGCTGATTTCAGAATTTCACAAAATGAACTATAGGCCTCCAGCGGGCTAATATCACTATCCACATGTTCAAGCAATAACAAATCTACATTTTGTGTATACATATTCCAATCCACCATTTTAAAATTAGGGTAAATAGGCAGATTACTATCTCTACACATTGGATTACTATTTACATGACTATTATTTACATATATTTTAATTATTGCAGGGAGATGATAGCTGCCAAGGGGATCATTATGTACAGACCAATCAGAACAAAGAGACAAGGATGGAGACACGAAGGACAAATCTAAAGCATTTGGACGCCACGACAAAGAACCAACAGTAGTCGCCTCACCAGAATTGAGTACAACTAAGTTATTGTCATCAACTACTTCTAAAATTTCTCTACCCCTTGGGTTGATGGAGTTACACCCCCAAGATGTGTGATGGGCGTTGAAATCGCCGGCAAAAATAATTGGTTCCGGAATTGACCTTACTAAAGAATCAAATTTTTGTTTATTAAAAGATGGATTACAAGTTGGAGGACAATAAAAACTTACAATACTAATTTCTCTATTATTTACAACTATTCTTACACAAATATTTTGTAGGGAGTTATCTGAATATGTGTTAACTTTTTTGAAATTTATTGAGTTATGGAATAAAATGGCTACACCATTATGTTTATTACCTATATCATTTCTTTCAATTTGATATCCTTTAATACTAAAGTTTTTAATAGGTGCTAACCATGTTTCTGAAATTATTGCAACATGTATGTTTTTATCATATAAAAACTTAGTGAGTTGGAGCTTATTGCATAAAATGCTCTGAGCATTCCACTGCATGATATTAAGACAATCCATTATTAGGGGGAGACATACTGTTTCTGAAGGTCTCTTCTAATATATCTTTAATTGATTTTGAATTGATGGGGGTATCTTTTTGATTTGTTATCATCTTTGTGACGGCTTGAGTAAAAATATTCATAAAAAATGTAGATTTAGTTAGATTATTGAACTGAGTTTCTATGTTGGACTTGGTTAAATGTGGGAAAGAATTTTCATTAAATAATTCAGAGTATTTGGTGGCCATGGACTTAATTTTGTTTTCTTCTAATTTCTCTTTCTTTTTAGGACACTGGTTTGATATCGCTATATGATTACCACCACAGTTCGAACACTTAGCATTTTTGGGGTCTTCTGTACAAGTTTTGAAATTGTGGCTTTGTGAGCATATAGAGCACACTTCTGCGTTCCGACAAAATTTTGCAATATGTCCGTATTTAAGGCAACGAAGGCATTGTTGCACTGGAGGTACATAAGTGCTAACTTCGTGCCGCCAACTATCGAGGTAAACATATTGTGGAAGTTCAGTGGATGCGAACGTGACCGCAACAGTCTGGGTGGGTAGAAAAGATATTGAGCCATTTTCGTTACGTACTCGACGCATGAAGCGTCTTACTTGAATTACATTGCGGGAGCTACCTATGAGCGAAAATATTTTTGCATTCGACAAATCGGTAGGAACTGATGTGAGGACACCAGTAGCCTCAGAACTCATCGCTGGTATTGTCGCCTTTAAGGCCAGTTCATCTAAGAGTTTCTTATTTTTTAAAAATACATTGGCGTTGTTTGATAAGTCGAATGTAATACCTATTTTATATTTGTTAATGGACCTAAGATGTAAGATGCCAGTTACACAATATTTCCGTATGGCATGGGAAATGGCCAATCTGTCTTTGTCGGAAAAGTATCTTTGATCGTCATTATGCGACAGAAAAACGATATATTCGGATTTTTGACTATTTTCGGGGTACTTCCTCGAGTACCCTGGGACTTTAAAAATATTATACTTCCCGGCATGGTCGTCGTCGGAATCCGAAGACGTCTCCATTGTGGGAGAGGTTCGGTCGTCAGGCGGATCTTTTTTCCGTTTCTTCACTCCTCCCATCTTCTTAATCCGTACTCTTTATAACTATAAAACTACTATAAACAATTTTATGTACAATAACCAGGTGATAAAACTATATTTACAAATAAAATTAAATATTTTCTATCGCACAAACTTTTAGGCGCCTTTCGTGTTCAAAGGTTCCCGCGCAAAAAAACAATTTTCAACTCATTCAACAACGCACTGTCACTCCTGTCATGTCAAAGACGTCGGTCAGTCAATTTTTTTTTAATATAGGGAGACGGCAGCAGTAAATCTCTACATAAGTTATATAGTCTATGCACATTAAAATATGACAAAATTTATTTATAAGACTGCTTTTATAAAAAGCACTCTCAAACTTTTGGTTTGCCATAGTTTTGTTATGTATAATAAACAGTGACGGTTTTAGAGTAGAGTAGAGTAAAATATTTAATGGGTACAAGAACGTTGGATTCAATATCCTTACCGAAATACCCGAATATAACAATAACCCGAAAATAGAGCCCATACAGTCCATCTAAGGCAGATCGTGGCGGCCATAACAGGCCACCGGCCTTATAGCAATCACCTTCAGAATCTAGGCATCACAGACAGCCCCCTGTGCAAAGCTTACCTAGAAGCGGAGAAAACGGCTACACACTGTGGTGTAAATACTCCTTTGTATTTTGTCTATTTTTATCTTTGTTAAAAAGCTAATGATTGTCATTACTGTCCATGTCATTCATGCTCAAATTTTATTGGAATAAAATCAAATATAATTGGTTTTTGTCTTTTCTTTATATCAATTTATTCCAATAATAAATACGTGCAATGCTCTCTATAGCACGAGTATTACGGCCAGAAAAGTTTGATACCGAACCAGGCACTCCAGCTGCTGAACTAAAATACGAACATTGGAAACAGACGTTTACCAACTATCTTTCCGAAGAAGCGGAATTGGAAAAAATAACCGACGGTGTCAAATTAAAGGTACTATTGAATAATGTATCTTTAAATGTGTATTCCTATATACGAGAATGTAAAGATTACTCAACTGCTATAAATCTCTTAGACAAACTATATCTGAAATCGAAAAATGAGGTTCATGCGCGTTACAAGCTCATGTCCACTAAACAGAAACCCGATGAAACTGTTGCTGACTATTTACGCAACCTACAGCAGTTAGCTTACGAATGTAAATTCAGAACCGTCGATGCAGAAGAATACCGGCAAGAATATATACGTGACGCTTTTATAGCTGGTCTGTTTTGTCAAGAAATTCAACAACGCTTACTAGAAAATAAAGAAATAACTTTAGAGGACGCAACAAATCAAGCGATTTCTCTTGAAATGGCAAGAAAGAATTCTAAAGATTTCGGCAACAAACCTACTGCGATGGAATTCAATAACATTGAGGACCAGACAGAAAGCTGCTATGACTTAGCCGCTGCACCGTCGTGCAAACGTCGTTGTTTCTTCTGTGGAGGAGGCGTTCATCAAAGAGTAAAATGCCCTGCTTTTCATGCCACTTGCAAGAACTGTAATAAAACAGGTCACTTTGCTAAAGTTTGTAGAAGTGGCTCGACGAACAAACCCACTTGCAATGTTACAATGGGATCTGAACAACAGAATCTTCGAGCGATTTCAGCAGCGTCTCCGTCCAGTTTACAGAAAGCGATGGTCTCTGTCACTATCAACAATTTCAAAGCCGATGCTTTAATCGATAGCGGAAGCTCTACTAGCTTTATTGATAAGAATTTTGCTCAGATGCTGAACCTTAAACGCTACCCTTGGAAGGAAAATGTAACATTGGCATCGAAGAACAACACATCGTCAGTAAACGGAGTCTGTTATGTAACTATGCAAATAAACGAGCATATTTATAGTCGAAAGCCTCTTTACATACTCGATGCGCTTTGCTCTGACATAATCATTGGACATGACATATTGAGTGATCACTCATCTCTTGAGGTTAACTTCGGGGGTTCAAAGAAACCACTCAAGATTTGCAATGTCATGGAGGCATGTGTACCAGAAGTTTCACTATTTACTAACTTATCAAGCAACTTAAAACCCATTGCAATAAAATCGAGAAAGCACTCTGACGCTGATGTGAAGTTTATCCAGCAGGAAATCAGTAAACTTTTGAAAGATAAGGTTATCGAGCCTAGCAATTCACCATGGCGAGCTCAAGTTCTGGTTACTGGCGGCACAACGCACCGCAAACGACTTGTCATAGACTACTCACTAACTATAAACAGATTTACTGAATTAGACGCCTACCCCTTGCCGAACATCGAATCAGTTGTGTCAAAGGTGGCTAAACACAATGTATTCAGCCAAATCGATTTACGAAGTGCCTATCATCAGGTACCTATACTTAAAAGTGAGAAAATGTATACTGCTTTTGAGGCTTGCGGGAATTTGTATCAGTTTACTCGAATACCATTTGGAGTAACCAATGGAGTTGCTGCTTTTCAAAGAACCTTAAATTACATCATATGTAAAGAGAATCTGACTGGTACTTATGCCTATCTGGATGACGTCACGGTTTGCGGAAAAACAAATGAAGAACACGATCAAAATCTAAAACGATTCATGGAAGCTGTAACTAAGTACAACCTTACATTGAATGAAGAAAAGTGTGTCTATAGGCAGAATACTATCAAATTATTGGGCTATAGAATCAACAACAATACTATCCAACCAGATGAAGACCGTCTCAGCCCTTTAATAAATCTGCCTATCCCAAGTGACTCTCAATCCCTTAAAAGGGCCCTTGGTATGTTTGCCCATTATGCTAAATGGATTAGAAACTTCTCTGCGAAAATCAATCCTCTGACAAAAGTTACAAAATTTCCACTTGACGAACATGAGATCAACTGTTTTCAGAAGTTAAAATCTGACATAGAGAAATCGGCCCTGACGGTAATCGATCCTAATGATACATTTACTGTAGAGACAGACGCCTCGGAACACTCAATTGCAGCTTCTCTCTCACAAAATGGCCGGCCAGTGGCTTTCTTCTCTCGGTCTCTAAATGATTCTGAACGCCGTCATTCTTCTATCGAGAAGGAAGCGAGTGCTGCAGTTGAATCTTTAAGGAAATGGCGCCACTATCTCATTGGAAGACGCTTTCTTCTAATAACTGATCAACGATCTGTGTCATTTATGTTCAATCAAAGTCATAACAGCAAGATCAAGAACGAAAAGATAGAAAGATGGCGACTTGAATTATCAAACTATAAATACGATATTATTTACCGTCCTGGTAAAGAAAATGTTACTGCTGACACTTTATCACGGGTGTGCTCGAATATCAACAGCAGTAATAGATTGGATGAGTTACATAATATAATGGGACACCCTGGCATCGTGCGAATGACTCACTGGGTAAGATCTAAAAATCTACCATATACGATAGACGATATTAAGACAATGACTTCACGATGTCGCATTTGCGCAGAAATCAAGCCAAGATTTACCAAGATGCAAGGGAATCTTATAAAAGCAATTGCGCCATTTGAGAGACTTAATGTGGACTTTAAGGGACCTCTACCTACTAACACGCAAAATCGATATATCTTAACAATTATAGATGAGTACTCAAGATTCCCTTTTGCTTATCCATGCAAGGATTTGTCTGCCGGAACCGTCATAAAATGCTTTTTGGATTTGTTTTCCACATATGGTGCTCCACAATACATACATTCTGATCGAGGGACAGCATTCATGTCCGAAGAATTACGGCGTTTCCTAATATCACACGGAGTAGCATGTAGCCGTACTACGCCGTATAATCCACAAGGAAACGGCCAAGTTGAGCGTCTTAATGGAACTTTATGGAAAACTATAAAGTTATGTCTTAGATCAAGGGAGCTAGATACGACTTGCTGGGAACAAGTTCTACCAACTGCTCTGCACTCAATTCGATCCCTATTGTGTACTTCCACTAACGCTACACCCCACGAGCGATTCTTTAATCATCCTCGTCGAACAGCAAATGGAGGGTCCTTGCCAACATGGCTCCTGGAACCAGGCCCGATATTGATGAGAAATAATCATAAACGTTCTAAATACGACTCGGACATAGAAGAAGTCGAACTTCTAGAAGCAAATCCATCCTACTCTTATGTGAGATTATCAGATGGCCGTGAAGCTACCGTGTCAAATAGACAACTGGCTCCTCTACCCCCGTTATCACAATCAAGTGATGAGCCTGAATCAGATCATGATCACATCGAGGATGAGGAGGGAGAAGATGTGCCAAACCTGCAAGCTGAACCTGTGCTACCTGAAAATATTCCAGCTGAACATAATGAGTTATCAGCACCCCGACGCTCTAACAGAGAGAAACGAGCCCCAACCCGTCTGCAAGACTATCTGACGGGGGGTGAATGTGGTGTAAATACTCCTTTGTATTTTGTCTATTTTTATCTTTGTTAAAAAGCTAATGATTGTCATTACTGTCCATGTCATTCATGCACAAATTTTATTGGAATATAACCAAATATAATTGGTTTTTGTCTTTTCTTTATATCACACACATCCTGCTAGAATGCCCCGAAGTGGCAACATATCGGCTGAAATATTTCGGCCAGCCCGGCACTCTCCAGGATATTTTCAGCAGGCTAAATGGCCTGCTGAGGTTTTCGGACGAGCAGGGGTGGTGAGAATGAGCACCATACTGAGATGATTAAACAAATTCGGCCTACCCCACGCAAAATAGGTGCTCAGACGTCGAGTTGCGGAGATAGGCCCGTTTTAAACTAACTAAGAGGTGGTTACTGGTTAAGTACATGTGTGGGTTGTCTGCACCTACATTGTACTCTGCACAATAGAAGCCTATGAATGAAAACAACTACATTTTTGCAGATTTACAAGCTTGACATCCAACCATAATATAGGCTGCATGAAAAGCTCCCATGCCGTAAAAACATTAAAAAATATAACCTCAAAAGTGACACTGACATTAGTGAGTTGGTTGACATTAGATGTCATCATCATTTTGGCATTAATGTGCGCAGGGTTTTTGGACTTTTGTATTGTTTGGCATTTTGTTTCACTGTTTAATCGCTCATACAAACAATAAATCTGTAAACAAATGCATATGGGCTAATGTCTGTTAATCCATTGTTACAATTTCCATAATCAACATGAGTAAAACTGACCTGAACCAACTTGTGGAAAAGAATCAATCTATAAAAATCGTACCATCAGTGGAGGATTCTTTACGTGCCTTGGGATTGAATGTAGACTTGGACGAAAACACCGCAGTTTGGTATCAACAACTAAAGGTGACCTGGAAAACATGGAAGAAAAGTGTGGCACTCGAAAATCATATACAATTATTTTTTCAAAGTGTATTAGACCCGTTTCGAGTAGCATTGGTGTTCGTGATTAAAGGCGCAGATGTAAAAGATTGCAAACCAAAGAGTTTACCATATTTCATTATAGAAACGCTTCAAAAATGGTCCCATAAAAGTGGTGCCACATCTGAAGATTCTTTAAAACTGCCTGCTTTTCACATAGCAATACAACAAAGAAGTCATCAATTCCTCAATTTGCTTGTGAAAGTGTACCATATTTATACCATTAAAGATGTTATTATTCCTATTGTGAGGGATATGATCAAGAAAGATAATTGTAAACTAGCATCTCAAGTTGTTATTGCAGTGAACCTCTCTGAAGACATTCCTGTGGAAGATTTACTGTTCCCTCTTATTCTGCAAGATAAGACAAATTTAATTGATGAATATTTGACAGAATGCCCAAGTCAAGTCCAAAAGCTCTTGCTTTTCTTGGACAACTTACTTGATAAAAGATTTAATCTAAGAGAGTTTGCACACAAATTCATTGAACAAAATAAAGTGTGTCATATAAAATATGAAAAAATTCATTACAAGCCTCTTGGGAAATTAGTAGCGAGACTTTGTAATAAGTTTAATATTCCAATTGAGACATGTAAGAATCTTAGTAAAAATCGCACAACAGGTGGTCTGAGATATTTAATTCATCAAAAATATCAAGAGCATAATGTAAGCTCATCAGTTTGGGACGACTTAGTCAAAGACTCGCTAAGGCAAAATGCAAGTGCCGGTTTAGAATTCATTGACATGTTAGTAGATTATGACAAGAATGAAGCTCGAAAATGGGCTGAATACTTAAAATTACCCGAACAGACCTTGCCTCTGGCATTGAGAGACATGTCCTTGGAAGACGCCATAGAGGAACCAAAAGAGGAAAATTGGGATTGTGGGGACACTGACTGTACTACAGAGTATTTTAAGTTATGTTTAACCGAAGAGAACATAATATTAATAGATACAGGTGAGAAATTTTATGATCTGATGACATTACTGTCTCATTGTACTCTTGTGAGCATTGATTGTGAATGGAAACCATCGTTTGGTGCAAAACAGTCTCAAGTTGCATTAATTCAAATAGCTACCCAAGAAAATGTTTACTTAATAGATGCACTATTGTTAAATTGCCAGGCTTATTCAAGTTTTTGGTATAGTTTCTATAAGTCCTTATTAGATAATGCTGAAATAATAAAACTGGGCTTTGGACTTGAACAAGATCTGAAGGAAATGAAAGCATCTGTTGTTGGATTAGGAAATATAAAAGTAAAGGGAGAAGGATTGTTGGACTTGGGCACATTGTGGAAAAATCTGTTAAATAGTGGCCTAGTTGTGCCAATTAGTGATGAAAATACAGGCAATAGTCTCAGTAATTTGGTGCAATCATGCTTTGGATTGCCCCTTGAAAAATCAGAGCAATGTTCAAACTGGGAACTGAGGCCCCTGAGGAAAACACAAATAGAGTATGCTGCTCTGGATGCTTATGTGTTAATACAAATTTTTAACTTTCTCCAGAAGAGATGTTTAGAGCAAGGAATACATTTTGAAGAAATATGCAACAGTGCTATGCAGGAACCAAAAAAGAAGCCTGTTAAAAAAGTTAAAGTTCATGAAAGGACACAAACATTTGTACAAAGTATTCAATCACAAACTACTGATGATGTCAAGTTGCTAGTTGAACCAAAGCTTTCTGAAGTTATGTCCTACTTGAGGTATTGTGGAATAGACACAACATTGATACCAGAGACAATGTTGTGGTGTGATGTGATTAATTTAGCAACATCTGAGGACCGGATAATTGTGTTGATGAAGTATAAAGGTACACCAAATGTTAATTTCCCACAGACTTCCATAATAACTGCAGGTAGAGGCACTATAAATGATCAACTGCAAACCATATTTAATGCCTTAAATGTAGGAATAAAACAGAGTGACTTATTTAAATTTTGTTTAAAATGTAATGATAGAAATTTAAAGAAACTAGATGCTAATGATGTTCGAAAAATGTGCAATGAATACCAACATGCTGTTAATAATACAAAGTTAAATGAAAATCATTATAGGTGTAGTAATAATGAGTATGATGATGAGTATTCAAATTATGACAATTTCCTAAGTGACTCTGATGGTGATGAAGATTTATATCAAATGGTAAATCATGTTAAACTAACCAATAAATCCTACAAAACTAGCAAGGGGGCAGTTATTGAAATAGATAATGTTAATTTGGTAGCAATTTCAAATAAACCAGGTTTACTATGTGAGAATTGTGGGGCATTGTTTACAGGTGATAATGAGTTATTTAAGTCTGTGAATGAAGTAATATTACACTTAACTAAACTCTCCATTCAATGGTAACTAAGAAACTGAGGTACAAATAAAATAGCATATTGCAAGAATTGGTTTATTAAGAGGAGTAGTATTTTAAATAGCAATACATTAGAATTGTGATTTAAAATAAGCATGTAATTTTATTAAAGTAAATAAATAAAACAAATTAATGTTCACAAGTAATATTTTGGATGAAGTTCAATGTTATATTAGACCATCACCGATTTTAAGATAAATAAAACATGTTTATTTTCTCTTTCTTAAAAGTTTCAAGGCACTTTAAAATTGGCTGTGTGTCTCTTTATAAAGAAATAGCTGCTTTTACAAAATAATTGAAAAATAGTTATGTGCAGCTTCAATACATAGCCTGTTTTGAAAGTGTCCCATTCTAACAATTAACTGCAACTGAATTATGTTAATAATTCACTAGGCTAATGCAGTTTTTTCTCAAGCAGTGAACAGGTTTCTTAGATATTTGAGAAATAAGAGAACAATCTAACTAATTTTTCAATTGGTTGTGCCCAAGTCATTTTCAAAGATGTTTATTTTAAGCAGTAACTAAGTGAAAATATGTTTTCATGGTGCAACTTTTCCTTCCATCTTTTAGGTTTAGGATAATATTTCTGAATTGCTTAAGTATTAATAGAATATTTGATTAAACTATCTATCAGATGATGCTATTAATTAACAAACCATGTTAACATTATTTTGTTGATTACCTTCATGTCATTATTAAAACAAGGTTTTATTTAGCTAAAGGGATTATTATTTTGTAAGAGGTATCTATATACTTTTGAGTTTGAACAGGTTTTGAACATACCTTTTGGATTTTGCTAGCTTAGGGACCTTTATGAAAAGCAGTATTATTTAAACATGAAGAACATCTCTTCCATGAAGCGAATTGTATAGAAATATTATTCAACTATGTATGTCAATAGTACTTAGTTTGGTTCCTTAGTGCATCTTAATTACCTTGTTATAGCACTTGAATTTAAACCATGTTAACCTTGCAAAATGACAATAAATCAGTACAACACTAGCCTTGTATTTTGTTGATTAATTGATTTTATTAGTGTTCTTTTGAATACATACGAAATTCCATAAATATTATTAGGAATAGGACATATTTTGTAACAAAATATTTTTATAGAAAGTACAAAACTGTATGTACATTGTTGGATTGTATGAGCAGGTACATAATTTTATTGTGCACATTATGTAAAAATATATCTAATAACACGAATAAATTGGATAAAGAGCATCTTATCAAAAAATTACATTGCATTTCAACTTTTTCCTTAGTGATTCCACTTCATGGGTATCCAAGTTGTTTCCTTGTATATCCAATGTGTCCAAATCCAAATTCGGGAATCCTTTTAACGTAGTCAACTTGTTACATTTTAAAGATAAGTTCTGAAAATAACGATTCATGTCAATTTATGCAAATTTTAGTGAACTGGCATTCTATTTTACAGAGTTTAATTGGTCATAGCTGTTTAGTTGTGACTATACAATTTGAACAAATGGTATATACTGCCACACATCAATCTTCTCACATTATCCTACCCCCCATAGGCCGATGTGAGGCTGGGTGTACATATTAATAACTATAATTGAGATATTTATAAAAATTTAAATAAGAAAAATTACTTTTAGGCAGCTAGCAAAATTATCTTCTCTTACCTTACAATGTTGTAAAACAATCAAAGAGGGCAGCACATTCGATGTTAAATTCTGATTGGATAAATCAACATTATCACAGTAGCTATAGAATTGTAGATGAGGTAGACTTGTTATTTTTTCATTAAATGATATGTTTAACGACATACTCTTATCATTATAATCATTGTATAATTGATTTTCAATACACCATTTGGATTTCAAATCATCATAATATCCCTTGCGCAATTTGTCTATCTTATTCAATTCTTGCAAATTTTCTAAAACCTCTTTATGGTATTCCTTGGCATCAATGCAGTTAAGAAATACAGTTGTAGTGAGAAGTGTCCCTGTAAAAAAACATAATAAAAAGTTATTTAACTATTTATGGAAGGAATAAGTTCTTTAACAAAAAAAAAATCTAATAATTGGGTCCTCACATTTATTATCTGGTTCCAAAGCCAGCAACTGTCGACAAGCGTCTAGTTGTGTTTTTAGTTCCTTTATCACAGGTTCAGAATATTGGTTCTGGAAACTTATATCATTTTTCGCAATGTAAGTATGTGGTAAATATTTAACACATGATAATAATACGTTCTTCTCTCCTTTATATTGCACCTGTAAATTACAAAGAGAATTTGAGGAAATTACAAAAATTATTGGCCAGGCCAGGCTGTCCCTTCTGTTTCATCAGTCCTTTCGAGACTCTGTGGCCATATTGGAAATTAGGCATTATGAGACTTAACATCTTTTTGACCGCAAAAGAAAAAAACCGCTGTCGATACCCGCGACTACCTATAACTCCAACACTAAGCATGTGAGATAAGGCAGTTAGTTCACTATGTTTGTTTTAGTGAGATGCCGAGTATCTATATGCGTTGCTAGTATAGGATACCCACTGTACTATATTTTGCGGTGAAATTGCCTGACTGGGCCGCCCCGCCTGTAGAACGCCAAATGGCCGCATTTAGATAAGATAGATAAATTCCTTTCTTCTAAAAGGAATTACGTAAGTCTTACCTTTATATCCATATCATCAGATATAGTTTCGCCATGTTTAAAAATCCACAAATTATCATATTTATTTCCAGTACATGACAACCAATGGCCAGTTATTGTCATATCATTTACTTTAAAATGTGTATTTTCGTCAACATGATCTTTTGAAACATGTTGGTTAAATGCCACAGTTATTTTCATAGGAGTGACAGTGGCTACCACTAAATTAATATCATTTTTAACAGCACCTGAAAGAGAAAATATTTTTTGTATTTTTTTTAATAAAAGGGCGAAGGCTTCCCCTAAGTTTCTCCATAGTTCCCGATTTTAGTATTAATATAGGTAAATCTGCTGTTCAAGCAGATGGGCGTTTTGGGGAGGCCGGATAGACTGCCGCAGGCTGCTAATGAAGATAAATAAATAAAAGAAAGGCTCTAGTCAATACGCATCGCAAATCAATAATTCGGGATGTAAGGGAGCGGACCTATCTTCTATTCCCTCCAGGGCCACCTCACCTGCCCGTGGTGCATCCTGCCGAAAAACAATCGAGGCGCTGGCAGTCGACTGGAGGCGATGTAACCGCCACAATTGAAAGCGTAGCTAAATACCAGAGATCGATGACGGGAAGTAGTGTCGCCGGAGCGAGAAGCTACGCCCTACGATTATGGGTATATCCTCTAGATATTTGCTCTAAGTGGCGAACAATTGGAGAGACCTATGTCCAGCAGTGGACTGCAATAGGCTGATGTCGAGTCAATTCGCACCAACTGCATGGCCTCAAACTAAAGTTTCCCCTTGTAGTACAAGATAGACACTTTACATAAGTAATGTGATCATCATCATCATCATAAAACGAAGCCAATTTAAAACAGAAATATTATCCTACCTAACAACCATCTTTGGTAAAACCAAGCGCTTGTATCGTCCGGATCTGTAAAAGCAGCACTCTGGACCATTTTCAGCTCATGGTTATGATGGCTATCTTCAATGGGTCTCCCTCCTAGAAAAAGAACAGTATTTTAGGTACAGTCGGCAGCAAATAGATAGCGCCATTCAAGGCTTTCAGACAGTTTAATCGATCTTGAAATGGTGGCGCTCATGCTAATTTTTCCTAACTTTTTCTGAGACAATTACATATTGCGATCAAGGTATGTATAATGTGTGTATAGTATATGAAGGTTCGAGACTGCAAAGCGATTTACATAAAAAAAACAAATTTCACCTTTTAAATCGGGATATAATGTGACAAGCATTTTACTCCTATAATGCCAGGCTGAATAGTTAGAAAAGTTGTCATGTAATTTTTCTGTGGTAAAATCAAATTCATCTTTTAATGATGGTTTACATTGGCTAACTACAAATCTTCGGTAATCCCATGTGTGAACTGAAATAAGAATTATAAAATATTACAAAGATAAATTTTAAGATATGATATTATTGAAAGAAGAAGAGAAAAAATCTTCATTCATATTAAGACAAGCAATTAGAATTAAAGTTTGTTCTTAAGTGCAATATACCAATTTAATTTACATAATATCAATAGAGTTAAGAATAAATTCGTAGCTCTCTGCAATAGACACAGTATTAAAAAAAAACATGTACCTATTGTCACACATGAAGGGTTCCATACCATTGGCTTCAAGTGTGCCTATGAACCTGTGAGTACCACATGATGCCTAAGGAAGGGAATTACTTTGGGATAGGGATCCCAAAGTAATCAGATCTGGGACATTTAGTAAAAGGATTTGGGACGTTTATTTATGAATTTTCAGAGCATTCATGCTTTATGTGAAAACATCAACCAGCTTTTGTGACGCAAATGAGGATGTAGAAAACAACAGAAGTAATGATATAACAGCTGTAAATATACTAACAGTTCCTTTCATCCAATTTCAAGTACTTATTACACACTGCAAGTTCTTCCGCCCAATTTGGGTCTGGCCTGGTGGTCAACACCCACTCGCGCTGATGCCATGCGCAATACGATTTTGGATTAATTTTCAAGCAATATTCTGTCAACTGCAACTCTGCATCATACAACTTTGACATCTCTTCTTGCATATCTGCATCTTTTCTGTAAATAATAATGTTAATATAGATCTCATATTAACTCATTGTAAGACCTTCCTTCGGAGACATTATATATGTTTCAATAGTAATTTTACCTAAGAGCTCAACATTACACTCAATGTACATTCGTTAATAATTGTGTATAATCAAAAGTAAAAAAATTACTTCATAATCAAAAGAATCCCACATAGTATAAATCAAAATAATTCTTACGCAAAAGCCACAAAAGTCTCTCTTCTCATGTTCCAGAGAGTATAGATATCTGGATTTGATGTTAGCACATTTCCAATTATCTCTAATAGTTCTTTATCTAGCTCACCTTCCTTTCTCTGGAAAAGACATGAATCATCAAGTATGCAAGTATTCTGATAGCCTTACCTCATATTCAGATAGTTGGCAAAGTAGTTAAAGTGTAAAACCCGAGATATCACAATTTCAAAGTCACAAATATGGATATGCCATAAAACTGTTATACTAACTGCCCAAGGGCATAGGGAGTGTCACACATGTGAGGTTGAAGAGGCATAGCCTACCAACCCTACTTACAAGATTCTAGACAAATTAAAGAAAGGATAGGAGTTCCTTCTGTATATGAAATAAAAAAAAACACAAGTAAATGTTCGCACGGATCACCAGGTTACAGAAATATAAAAATACTAACTGCCACTTTTGTGTGGTGTTTTGTATGCCTTGTGCAAGAAGCTTGTTTGATGGCTATATTAAATACTGAGTTTATGGCATTGATTTCATATCAAATGTTCTAAATAATGTACCATAAATAGTGTGTGTTTTGATTAATTTATTTGATACTCTTTCCTTTAAACAACACATCTCAACTCTATCTAGCAAAATTAGAAAAATTATTTATATCATGAAATCTTTGAGAAACTCTGCGAGCAAAAAAACTCTTATCATGGTTTACAACGCTGTCTGTCAATCACTTCTTCTTTACTGCATTTCAGCTTGGGGAGGAATAGCCAAAACAACACTGATCGAATTAGAAAGAGCACAACGATCTGTATTAAAAGTCATGCTGCGCAAGCCTTTTCGATTTTCTACTGACCAACTGTATATGGAGGCGGATGTTCTGCGAGTGCGACAATTGTACATTACCAAAGTAGCCGCCGCCACTCATAAAAAAGTAATTAACTCTCCCGACTTCCCGAACTTGACGGCTAAACGCAATTTCAAAATTCCTTTACCCGATACTCTTTCTAGTTTTGCAAGACGTTTCCCCCCCTACTCACACATTTTTATTTACAACAAAATAGCTAAGCAGATAAAAGACATAAAATTATTAAATGTACCCCAGTTGAAGAAATCACTGAAGGTATGGTTAAAACACCAAAACTATCAAGATACTGAAAATATTATTTTAGCCAGTTATTAAATTGATAACACACACACACTCACCATTACACACAACACACACACACACACACACACACACACACACACTCACACACACACACACCCACACACACACACACTCACACACCTACATAAACAACACCCACACAATAACATTCATTAAACCTAATGTAGTTTATCGAATCTCCTGTTGACACAAAACTGTTCCTGCTGGAATATCATAAACTTAACCTTAAAAATTGTAATGGGTCCTGCGACACAGGCCTCGAGTCTAGTGCAGCGGCCGCTGTTATTGTTTAAAGGTTCCTACTACTACTAAGTTATGCTGTATAAACTAAGAATTATTTTAGTTAAGCTATGTTAAGGAAGTTTTGTATCCGTCTGTACATGGAACGACTTAATTTTTGATGTTAATAAATAAATATTTCATATTTCATTTCATTTCATATTTCATAATTTCAAAATATTGAAATGGACTTTCCCGGTGAACTTTGAATGCTTATCTCATTTTGCAATATAATTTTGTTGTGATTTCTCAAATAAGTCCGATTTAAATGGTTCTTTCTGAAAGCTATCAGATACATGGAAAATTAAACATCATATAGGTAGTTATAGGAAAACCTAGTTTACGACTAAGTGGTAGGTGTGAATTGTTTGGCTTCCTTATTTACTTATTTAAGTAGGAGTGAAAACTTATTACATGTACCACAACCATAGCCACCTACCTTGTGAGACTTTATTTATTACAACATGGATAATATTTACCGAAGTAAACAATAAATATTAAATTCAGTGAGTTGATGGAGTACATAAACTGTACAAACCTTATTCTGTATCTTATGCATAGCATACTTGAATTTCTTCAGTTTTTCCTGCCGTTCTTTTGCTTTACGGGCTAACTCCTCTTCAGTAGTACGTACTTTGATACGGCCATGCTGAAATGCAGAAGTATTTAACATTAATTAGGTAATGAAACCTGCAAAATATCTTTATAGCAGTCAAATAAAGAGACCACATTTTGACAAAATGATTTCCGAGCACTGCTTTCATCCAACATTACACCGTAATACTCGACAAGCTGTAACTTTTCTTAGTGGTTATTAGTAACCGTATAAAGCCTATCACTTAGCCTAAAAAAGTGATGTAAATAATATTTAATCTTAAGATAAACTCTAACCCGAAGAAATAATAGAGAATTACCATGTTTAACGTATGAAACGCCACTCAGAACGAATGTTAATAAGTATATTATTTGTATGTAATTCCTAACAAAGCCTCTGATTATTTAAATAGTATTTATTCACACAATTTTAATATTCATCCACTATCCATCCAGCAGAGAAACCATTAATTTCATCACTGTCACTGTCAAAAACTTTTTTTTGACAGCTTTTGTAATTTTTTTTAGTAATCTTTTACGGTCTGGGAGACAGTGACAATGACAGCAAGTCTATCACAGATACAGACACCATAGAGCCAAGGAATCGGTAATCGGTAACAGAAGAAAATAAAATCTTTTCGCCGACCCCAAGCTAGAACCATTCCAATTTAAAAATTAAAAAGTCATGATCGAAATTGTCATTTCGCTCGTCTGTCAGTCAAAAAGTAGAAGGTTTATTGTTACATACAACTTCCTCATTTGTTAAATTATTAGAAATTATATAGTTTCCATAAACGGAGTTCTATATAACAATATAATGAATAATGCACCGCAGTTTTCCTTACGTTGGAATAATTACGTTACCCACGTGACGGAGGCTTTCAATGTGCTTCGTTTCGAAAACGATTTGGTTGATGTAACCCTGTGTTGTGATGGTGGTAAAATCAGGGCCCATAGAATGTTGTTGTCTGCTTGCAGTAACTATTTCAAACAAATCTTCAAAGAAAATCCTTGCCAGCATCCTGTGATAATATTTAGAAACTTCAAATATGAAGATCTCAATGCAATAATCAATTTTATGTATCATGGAGAAGTGAATATTTTTCAAGAGCAATTAGAGTCGTTTCTTATAACTGCCGAGCTTTTAGAGGTTAAGGGTTTAACAGATAATATGGAGGATGAGTCATCAAAACCGCAGTTGAGAATGAGTGACAATACATCTTTAGACTTAAGTTCGAAGTCAAACAGGTTTCCTGAAGACATTGTGCCTGTGTTGTCAGATGAGCCTATAAATTTGGCTACAATTCAGAATGCTCAAGATGAGTTCATTCAACCAGCTGTAGTTCCACCAGTAGTGCCACCAGTACCAGAGACATCATCCCAGGAAGTGGAGTCAATAAAACCTCAACCAGACTTTTCTAAAGTTGATGAAAGTACAAAAACGAAACAACCAGTGCCTCCGCCTAGTGAGGAAATGCAAATAGACAATCAATCTACCTCTGTGGAAGACTTCTCTGAAAAAAGTAGTTCAGGTAAGTTCCAGCATTGTGAACATTACATTGTAAATAGTATAGTAGTAGTTTCTATGAAACTAGTTGTTTTTTAAAAAGTACTACTTCTTGGATAAGACTTAGGGACTGGATAAGGTGTTTATGAGTGAATGAATATATGAATTTATTGTGTACCATCTCCTCAGGCCCATTTGCCCCCTCTGTCTTTAAAAGACAGTTTTAGTTCAATTTTAGTTTTATTTTATTGTTAAAAGAGTGTGCTTAATAGACATCACATTTATATTTTCTACAAGTAGTTTGTCTACTTATTATAAATTTTTAATTAGTTTTTCCCATACTAGACTGGGTGTGTGTTCTCATAGATATCAGAATTATTAGATAAGATAAAACATAAAATTCTAATTGACATACTGAGACTTTTGTTTCAAGAAACTGGTGCTATTTCAGCTACAATATGAAAAATTCTGACTACTGTGAAATGAGACATTTTATAAAATTTATTGTTATTGGTGTATAGAAGACTCCACAGCTTTTATATTTACATAATAAATGATAATATAAAATAATTTTCCTTTACTGTTTATTTTTAATACACTTTACTAACACCTATCAAAATCGGCATAACTCTAGCTCATTACCTAGATATTATTACTTTCCATCAAGATGTTATATTAAATAGTTGCCAAGGCCATATTTAAGCTGCCATTTGAATTATAATCAGTTTATCAAATCAGTCAGCAGTGGTATCAGATGGGTTTGAATGTTTGTAATCACAAAGATATGAAATTTTTGAATTGCGTAGGTAAACAATGTTTGTGTCATTTTCATTAATTTGTTGTGATATTGTTATCTTATTTCCTGGAAAACTTTTTTTTTCTAGCTGTGCCTGTTCGTTCGTCAGCATGGACAACAGCCCTACTCACATTAAAAAGTGACCTATGTCCTTTTATTGATCTGTGGGAGCAGCCTACCATCATTTTGCTCCAAGCCAACCTCACCTGCCCGTGTTGCATCCTGCCAAAAACGAGGCGCTGGCAATATGCTGATGATGATGTACTAAATTTCATATAAATCGGTACAGCAATCTAGGTGTGAAACCGCAACAGTCAATGTTAGTTTCGCATTTATAGTTTCAGTAAGAATGATTTTTATTTCTTTTGTTGCAGAATCAGAATTGGCAAAGTTTCGATGCCAGTTGTGTCCAAAAGGTTTCAAGCATCCCACATCCCTCACACTGCACAAGGACTCGCATGCTGGCAAGACACAGTGCCCGGTGTGTCTCAGATCATTTTCCAGGTCATATGACATGAGAAGTCACCTGCAGAGAATACACCAAGGAAAACAGCTGACAATCAAAGAGATCAGATATAAGAATTCCAATGACAATATAGGTCCAAAGCAGTTTACCCACCACATTTAGTTGTTATTGCCACAATTTTTATGCACCTAGTGCAATTCGCCTATGACAAAATAATGAAATGATTGTTGTCGCTATACATATTTTATTGTACAGGATATTATACATATTGACTGTAATGTATATTATGAAGATTAAGAATTTACTATGTATATTTTATTTACTATTTTTAAGTCACAAAAAAAATTGCTCAGTGCTTTTAGCTTTGGCTATTTTTGTACTAGTCTACAAAATATTGTTCAATAATATATTGTTTCTATTATGTATTATTTGTTTCATTGCAGTGGTTGAAGATTAAATTATGCAAACTGAAACCACATCCTGATTTAAAGAGACCTTTTATTAAGTCTAAAATCGGCCATACAGCCCTTGATATAATGCTCAATTTTCGGTAAGCGATTTTGATGCGGTAACTTAAATAATATATTATTGACCCCATGCCCCCAATATCTACGCCCGGTAACATTATAATCACTATATAATTATTTTATCATGCATAAAACCTAGTGGCTAATAAGATAATTACTTACTCAGTTAGTAGTTTACCTATATTACGACAATTTTACCAAATAGGTAGGTATTAAATAATACCTAGATTCCATATGAAACAGTTCGTCGACCCCAGCGCCTATTTTTCGTACCTAGATTTTATCATCAAACCGTCTTTGATCGGTGTAAGGAAGATGCATGGAACATCTTCAGGGAACACCTACGATAGTAGGTATATTTACATAAACAAGGAATATACCTATATTTAGAATAACTCGAAACTCTTCTGAAATATAAACATACTTATATCAGGAAAACCATATCGACAAATTTGTTGTAGAAACGTAAACAAATGCTTGAAAGAGCATCGCTTTTTGGTTTGGGAATGCACAGCATAAACCTAGGTAGGTATAGCAGTAGAGACGTAACTACATTATGGACTTCACCTGTTACAGGAGTAAGTTTTCAGCTTGATATAATCTCTGTTACTTAATTATTCATCAGCATCATCTTTTATCAGTCCACTGCTGGACATTGGCCTCTCCCAATGTTCGCCACTTTGATCGATCCTGGGCTTCTCGCCATCCAAAACTTGCCAGCTGTCCTGCATCCTCTGCATCATCCTCAATTGATGTGCAACAGGGGTTTAAGGATGTTCCCTGCAGTTCTGTAATGATAATTGTTTTAAAAAAAGACGCCACGAAGCGATTGACAGTGGTGTTGAAGTCGCTAATACGATATCGATTAGATTCCTACAAAGAAGAATAGAGAATTGGTACTGAGTTAGCCCACTGCTCTTCATTTTATTGTACCAGACGTAGTAACTGCAGTGTTCGGTACCACTGCGTTACGTGCACCGGACAGACCGGCCCCAATGATATGAATGAGTGCACTTGCACACAGCTGTTTTCCTTATAAATAGGGATTGTTAGTTGATATAATTATAAACATTTGCTATTTATGGTCACTAAAATTATGTAGAAGAACGGTTTCACGCTTCAACTTTGTTTAAATTGTAACACGGAGGATACAATGCCGTTTTTATACCTAGAAAATCTTTATTTGCAGATCTAAGTAGGTACCTACATCAGATGTACAATCGGTCCAGCTATTTTAGAGATTAGCGCCCCCTGAAACTGCTCTAAACAATGAGGTCACCCTGATGCTTTTTTTTTTAAAAGAAATACCTACCTCCCAGACCACCCAGTCCCGAGACAATTTAGAAAAGTTCGTCTTATATTGACTCAATCGGGAATCAAACCCGGGTACCTTCGTCGTCAGTTACTCCTAAATAAAAGTAATAATATAAAATACCGCAGCCAAATGACCTTCGGGTCGTGTTTCTGCTGGTGAGTAGGGTGTCCGGAGCTCGTGGGGGGTTAGGGTTGGGCCGGCATGGCAGTGGCAACTGACAGGTAACTGACCAGTTACTTGCCAGTTGTCACAGCGACTTGGGCCTCTCTTTCGCTTTCCATCAGGCGTAGGGAAGCCATTATGTCGAGCCACTATAAAAAAAAAATTCCGAATTAAAATCAGTTAGTGACTAGTTACACAGAGACATTTAAAAATGGTCATGCATTTGGAACAGAAAAAGGCAAGCCTCGTGGTGGACAAATTTATTGTTTCTGAAGATTGGAACGGCCCCAACGAGATAAAACAACATCCCAAGAAGACAAACTGTTTTGGCGCCTGAAGATGAGGCGCTAACAAATAGGTTTACTTATTTAGACCTATCTTCTTTGACATCAAATTCCAAGCAAATAAAAAGTAGCGTGATGCTATGTCATTCATTATGATACTTACTTAGGTAGGAATCAATATTCCTTTATAACTTATTACGTTATCCTACTTACTATACTACTTATGAAGGTACTCAGGTATTTCCTCTCTAGGCCGTGGGTCTGTCTGACATAAAATCCATAACAAGTAGGTAACTCTGAAAGTCTATCAGCACGACAATTATTTAGAAATGATTACTTTCTTGAAAATTTCGACCAACCGGAAATGGAATGTGAGTTTTAGACCTTTCACGCTTTATGTAGGTAGGACAGTTTCAACCTACTATAAAAAGTAGGTTGAAGTGTCCATGTATAACTTAATTTGGTAATGATAGGTACTCTAAAACTAACCAATCTCCGTCAGAAAATCTTGATGCCCAGTTTCTCAGTACCTAAATAAAAAAAAGCCTCCTCAGATCGCCGCTAACCGCGACTCTATACTGCGTAAGATTAAGGGGCTGCGCAGACGACAGACTTTTTGTGCGATAGAGTCTGCGTCTGAGACATTTAAAAAGAGCATCTAGGTCCCTACAGCTCTGCCGACAGAATGATCGAAGATGTGCGTTGAGTCTGTAAAATATCCGCGACAGATTTTTGCGCATCGTGTGCGTTACTGCATATAATTGCATCACAGAATAAACAGTGCGTCACGGATAATCTGTCGTCTGCGCTGCCCCTAAGGCTAGCGTCAGCATAATAATAATATCACCCTTCTCGCAGCTTTTGTGGATACGCACCATAATACTTTTTCCTATAAATGCATTTTTTTATACCACAACAGTGGCGAACAAGCATACGGCCAGTCTGATCTTAATCGGTAACCGCAGCCTATGGACGCCTGCATGCAACACCATCAACGCGCGTTGCCGACTCACTTCCCGGCTGCCGATGCTCGCGGCTGCTCATTCACCCCACAAGCTCCGGAAACCCTACTCGCCGGCAAAAACACGACCCGGAGGTCATTTAGCTGCGGTATTGAATGGGGTGGGATGTAAGGGAGCGACCTATCACCTTTTGCCTTTTGCCCGTGGTGCATCCTGCCGAACAACAAACGAGGCTCTGGCAAACCGACTGGTGGCGGTAAAACCATCACGATAGAAGGCGTAGCTAAATACCACAGGCCGATGACGGGCAGCAGCGTCACCGGAGCAAGGAGCTACGCCCTGCGATCGCCAACCCGCCTGCCCAACGTGGCGATTATGGGTATATCCTCCAGAAGTTTGCCCTAGGTGGCGAACAATTGGAGAGGCCTATGTCCAGCAGTGGACTGCAATAGGCAGATGATGATGATGATTGAATGGGGTGGAAGTACTTTCCCGGTACAATACAAAATACCTATCTACAATTATTGTACCTAACTACTTATGTTCAGAAAAAAGTTAACATTAGCAACTACGAGTAGGTATTCTCAGTTTACAGAAAGGTTCATAATGATAACTCCACGATCTTTCTTGGACGAAGACAAGCTCGGGACACACTAGAGGCGTGAAAGTAAACGGATACTTTTATCGCTGAGAGCAGCGAGGGCACCTATCTTGCTAGTTTCGCCAAGCCAGTGTTTGTCAAAGGGCAGTGCCAGCCAGGTAGTACCTACTTATATACTTAGGTAGTTAAAATAGAATTATGTTTAAAAGGATGGTACGTATGACTGTAAATTAATTATATTGGTATTAATTTTTTCCTCCTTTTTATTTCATTGATCTAATAGTAATTTCCAGACAGCTCAACTTAGAAAAAAATTATGGAATTTATTATGAAGTTTGTTTGGGACACTACCTAATTAATTTGCGAATTAGGAGTTCTAGACGGGAGCGCACAAACGTGAGTTTATACAAGTTTCAAGCAAGATCTAATGTGAAATTCATATTTAACTTGTGTCATGAAAATCGGATTCAATGAAGATAGCACATTTAGATAGGTATTTATAGGTACACAATATTCACATCGAGACACAAATCGAGTATAACTCACAATCGAGATCAAATGAATGTTTGACCTAGGTGAGAAACGAAACCACAAACCTTGGTCTATAGTTCATTCGCGTTAAGAAAATAGTGACTGACAGGTCACTGACAGGCCACTAGCCAATCAAAACGCTAGAAATTTAATTTCTAGTTTAGTAGAAATTTAGTTGCTAGTGGCCTGTCAGTGACCTGTCAGTCACTATTTTCTTAACGCGAATGAACTATAGAAGGAAAGGGTTACCTACTACCAAGTAACAATTGCATGGGGCGTCCCAAAAAATATAACAATTCTATAAGGCGTCATTGTGTAAATAAGTTTGACAAGCCCTGCTCTAACTAATTAGGTACTAGGTATAGTTACTAAATTAGTGCCACAATGCATTTCCCACATATAAAAATATTATGTTTGAGAAACTCTGGGCTAGACAGCTCACTCCAATCTTACTAGTTTAGTTTGTCTCACTTCGCTGGGCGAGATCTTTCCACTTGAAATTTGATTTAGAAAAGAAAACAGTCCATTTCATGCTGTTTGCTATCGCTAATAAATGTAGAGACTTGAAGTATCTTCTATCTATCTCTATGTACCTATGTAGGTAGATATGCAGTCTACAATCTTATAATAATAACAATTCTAAGTCTACCATCAATAATAGCCTTTTGTAATGCAGGTCTATTTCTTTATATTTGAACCTATCTATTAAAATACAGTAGCTAGCAACTTAATAAAATTGCAGAACTATAATAAACCGTTTATTAAGAAATTAAAAAAAAAAGGATTGCGAAACTACTCGAACTGCTTGATCTATACTTATAATAAATCTGTAGAGAGGTCAATTCTGTACATAAAATATTTTTTCAAAATAACTATCAGGGGGTGATAAGTGATCGATACTGATACCAAAAATGCAATCAGTAAAATTTTTGTCTGTCTGTCTGTCTGTCTGTCTGTCTGTATGTTCGTTATAGAAAAAAAAACTACTGAACAGATTTTGACGAAACTTGGTACAATTATTCTTCATACTCCTGGGCAGGTTATAGGATACTTTTCATCACGCTACAATCAATAGGAGCGGAGCAGTGACGGGAAGTGTTGGGAAAACACGAGAAATTTAAACCTGTATGTTTGAACGCGCATTACGCGAAAACTACTGCATAGAATTGAATGCGGTTTTCACCAATGTATTGCTAGAGGTCTAACTTAAAACTTAGGCACAAGGTATAGATGGGTATTATATGGAAGTCCGTTATTTTTGAAACCCGATATCCACGCGAGCGACGCCGCTGGCACAGCTAGTAAGTAAATAAACTTGAATAATGAAGAGATAAAGAATATAGGTAGGGGCATTGGACTTTTAGCATGAGTACCTACTCATGCTAAAAGTCCAATCCCCCTAGTCTTAGGTACCTACCTACCTATAATTAAAGCTCTTTCTAAGTTGGTAGATAGGTACTTATATTTTTGCTTTTGTTTTCCTTTCAAATTATAGTCTCAATATCAAGTAAATTGGTAGGTAGGTAATATAAGTGTATAGATTATTATTTATTCATCATTATAATTACGTATAGATGACCTAGGTAGATATACCTACCTACCTATCTACCTTCTATCTACATTAGGTACTGGTAATATACCTACCTACCTACTTACTTACCTCTACCCTTAGAATAATAACACTGTTATTATTCTAAGCCTCTACCTAATTCAAAGTCTTTATTATCTAGGTGTTAGGTATCCTGATCTGCACGAATAAGCACCTAGGTAGGTAGGTAGGTACCTACTTGACGGAAAGAAACGTAACATTGGCGTGATCTTCACTCCATTCTCGCAATGAACCTGATTGACCCCAAATCATAACCTAGGCTAGGCGAAGCTGAAAGGACCCAATAAAAATACCTAAAATATTAATAACGCCAGTATATTCAAGGGTCCCGGTTTGGCTTTTGGTGCATATTGCCAAATATGACTATGGATATTATAGAAAAGAAAGGGGAATTATTATAGTGCATGCAGCTTTGCGGAGGGGTAGGTTCGCAGGAGCCGGGACAGGGGTGGCGCGGGGGTGGCGGGCCGGGCGGGGCGCGCTCGATACGCGCGCGCGCGGCCGGCTGCGATTCAGTCGCGTTCGGACGCTGTCGTGTGCGGGCTGTATGTCATTGTCCAACTGCATCTGTCAAACGTTCCGATCGTAATAGTGTGTCGCTCTGGCAAAGTACGTATTTTAAAAACACATTATCAATTAAAAACTAATCCTTTCGTGATCATTATTCCATACATAAGTGCTCGTTGTGTTTGTATTTATCTGGATCCCGTAATTTGTTTACATTCGGATCACATGTTTACTATGGGTGTTTAGGTTTAAACAATGAATTTAAATCTAATTGGAAGATAATGAAAGGAAGCGTTTTGAATAAATAGTGTAATAGTGGTATCTGAAGTGTAATAGCGTGGTGATACTTCAGCATTCGGAGTCTGTGAGGCGGTTGTGTTTGTCCGCTTCGATTCCTGTAAGATTGCAGGGAATCGTGAAATGTGCGGCCGCGTACGGCTATGCAGAAATAGCGTGAGCTGTTATTCAGTAAAATGAGTGTGTGAATATTTGATGGTGTGTCGTGAACGGGAGTGTACACAGAGTCGAGATTAGCTCGGAAAAGGTCGCGCGACGGCGCAACGGGGGTATTGATCGGCGGCGGCGCGCGGCTCGCGAGACGCCGGCGTCGCGGGCTGCCGAGTGCCGCCTAAATAAAGCTCGCGTGTGTGCGGTGTGTGCGCTTCTTTCGCCGCCCTACGCGAACAGAGAAAATCCCGCCCGTTCGCCGCTCGTGCTCCGCACAGATGACGTGCGATTTTCGCCAACCTCTCGACCGTCACATGTTACATGCTTGCAATTTACACGGTCACTAAGTAGTTTTAGCGTACGATCCCCGGGTGCCTGAATCTCTTAATGGTATCCACTGTTTCATAGGTTTGTTTATGTATGTTCACACACTCATTCCAGCTGATTTCTTTGGTGTGTCCTGTTGTGGTTGATCTTATATTGAGATGTGTTGAATAGGAGGGACAGGTTCTGTGCTTATCTATTTGTAAATACCTACCTGGCTTCTATCTTATACCACGTAGGTAATCATCATCCATTGATGATTAGGACATAATTAAGATTTTAAACGAAAAAAATGTTTGACCTACCTGTAAGACATACCTAGGTACCTACCTACCCTAAACTGATTCTGATTTTATTGTCAACTTGGCAATAAGTAGGTGTATGTACCTATACCTATTACAGTTCATTTTAAATTGTCATCTATCATTATGACTTGTTGAATAGCTGGAGCAGTAGCTACATTTAATCGTTACCTACCCACGTAAGTACCTACCTACCTACTCGAGAACTAGAGGGCCCATTAAATTTGCCATGAGCCTCTATATAAAGGTTTAAAAGATAGCAGGTAGGTATTAGTATTATGCCAAAAAATACAGAACTGCTAATTAAAGTAACTTGTAGGTAGGTATTAGATTTGCCTACATTGTTCTTAAATGGTTAATAGATACTTTTAACGCTATTTACGCTTAACACCAAAAAATAAAACGTTGTGTTTAAATTACAAATTACACATTAAATAGGTACTCTACATACCCATCACATGTGTTATAGGTACCACCACGCTATTGCCCATAAACGCATACGAAGTTATTAAATGTTAATGATAGGTACCTTCGTTCTTGCTGATTCAGACCTTTTACATTGTAAGGATAGCAATTCATAAAAAAGACAAGAAAAAGTGGTCCCAAAGTGGGTTCATCAGATTTTGATTAGATAGGTATATTAAGATTTCAGATTACGACCCACGGGTTAGGTTCGTTTTCACTTACCCCTGATAGTGAACTTATACATGAAGCTTGTAAAACATCATCCTTACATCATCAGCAGTTGTGAAACTTAGGAATGCATAGCCTAGCAAATAAGTTATCTTTACTTTTCTCCCAGCCGCGGCGTTCCCTGATCGCTAGGTACGACCATTATTTAAGCGTGGTTTAAAGAGAGCTCTTTCCTCACGGTAGGCAACCATGGACCAGATGTCCATGGGCGGCGGTTACTGTTTAACATCAGGCCGCTATCTTCCATTCTACAAATAGCAATAAAAAAAAACTTTCGTCATTTTCCAGGTATGAGATGTTCGAGTGATTGAGGGTAATCTTCAACACACCATGGCGCGCACTGTTCTTGCGGGCGGGGCGCTGCTCTGTGCCTTGAGCATAGCCCACGCGCTCATCCTCTTGCCGCATGATGTGCGTCCCGGCCACGCCGTCCGCCACTTCATCGGCAACCACTCGAGGTACACCCTCCTCGACCCCGAGTACGCCCCCTTCTTCACCCTCCTCGACGACGGCCTCCTCATGACTACGGCAGATCTCGAACCGCTACTAAATCAACCGCTCAACCTTGCTGTCCTGGAACAAACACCATACAGCAGCTCGGCGCATGCTATCCATCTCCTAGTAGTGGATAGACGAAAGATGCTTCACTTTAACGCTGAACGAATGCGTGGAGATATACCAGAAAATGCGCCAGCCGGAACAGCTGTTGACTTACCATCTATCAAAGCCACAGCTCTACTCGACGTAGGCCCTTTAGCTTACAAAATAGTGAAAGGAAATCAGGACGCCGTGTTTTCTTTACGAGATAAAAGTAAACGTGAAGCGATCCCGCCCGTTAAATCGGTCATTACGGAAGGTGATGTGGAAATCATCGCCACAAGGCCATTGGACACCGAGGAGCAGAGCTTCTACGATTTAGTCATACAAGCGACGGATCTTCACAATGCTAACAAAGCGACCATACCCGTTCGCATTGACGTTTCCAACGAGAACGATCACGAGCCATTATTCGAACAAGAGATTTACTATTTTGCTGTAAATGGCACTGCGAACGAAAACGGGCCAAATGGCACTGCACATTGGCAGAGGTTCTCTAGCATCGGCACGGTTCACGCTTACGATGCAGACGGCGATCGTGTGTATTATTCATTGACAAATCCGAGCAACCTTGCAGTTATAGTGCCTCAAACAGGGGAGTTAATTTTGGCTGGTGAACCGGATAGCCACGAAGCTGAGTTGCGGGTTTTGGCGCATGATACGGGCTCTCCGCCGCGAAAGAGCCGGCCGGCGCGTGTGTTTCTCGAATTCATAATTCGCGAAAGGAAAGATTTGCCATCGCTTCACCGCGAAAAGCGTCGCGTTACTCGCGCAGTTAGACCGACAAAACGAATCGAATTCACTGAAGCCGACGGCGAAGTTGAAGGACGTGCAGTTTTCACACTTGAAAAGGAAACGGACCGCGAGACATTTAAAATCCGGGACGAAAATCCGTGGGTTACTGTTGAACCGAGTGGTATAGTGAAAGTTAAAAAGAAGTGGGACTATGAAGAGTTGGGTCCGGAGAAGACGATCGACTTCTGGGTGACAATCACCAACGCTGGAAATGGAGGTAAGTTTAGAATTAGGTACAACCCTTATTCAAATTAGTCACAAGTTAATTGAATTTACGAAATTCGTGGTGGACTTTGTCAGTTGTTTTAACTTCAAAAGGCTTTGTTTATTTTTAAAATACAATTTATGGAGGAGTCGTAATTGCTACCGAAATACTTAGTTTTTAACTCTAGTCAGCCTCAAACATTCATTACAAGTATGCAACAAACGCGTGCGTCCACAAAAACTTTAATAAAAATAACATGGCTCGGTTAAACTGTAGCAAATCGCCTCGCATCACATTTATTATTATTTTACTTTTTTCCAAAGAGTGGCGTGCCGTAGTTTTTGTCGAGGGTCTATCTTCTCATAATTTTGTAACGTCTCTATCTAGAGAGAATTGGGATAATGACAGGGAAAGGATAGGGACGCGCAGGAGTGTCAATTTCATATATTATTTTAAAAATCAAATCGTATTATACTAATTGCATGATTCTTTAGATTTGTACTACACTTAACTAAATGAAAATATCACTTTACTGAATATTAGTTACTGAATCGTTTGAGATTTCTAAAGCATAACATCTTGAGATAAATACCTATTTTTAGAGTATTATCGGTAGGAAAACTGCGCACCTACAATGTTTTTTTCATGACCTAAAATGTGTAGAAAGTATAGAAGTTATGGTTTCTATAACGCGTATGTGCGTTTACGTGTATCGCCCTTCTGGGGTGGTCGTATTCAGAGAAAATGATTGCTTCATCAAAATTATGAGAGCGCAACGGTCGTGCAGGGGGCGTGCATCCCTCCCGAGGATCTTGTGGCCCTCGCCCTCAGTCACGTTCCGGTGTAATTAAGATGATTGCACCTACTACTCCTTTTTCTAGATTACTTCGTGATTGCAGAACCTTTTCGACTAATAGAGCAATGTGGTGACTGTCAAACCACTTTTGAGATACTTACGGTATTCACAAACGTTATTAAGCGTCGCGCGAACGCTTCCATAAGGAATGATTTGAAATTTAATAACTTAATTTTATAATGGTGGAAATGTTATTGCAACTTATTACGATCACAACTAAATCTTATAACATTACCAATGTAATTTATGTTCGTTATGAAAGTTCATTCCATTCCCAACGTAGAGCAAATGTTTACCAATGATCACTGATAAATATTTATCTCGAGTCTTTGTATTTGACGTTTGATGTTCCATTCTCGCTTCTTAGCCGTCGCGGTTCTAATTTCTTTAACGGATGTAGTTAGAGAATAATTCCAAATCTGGTTAACGTTTTTTAATACCAGATGAAATAAAATTAAATATCGCTATTCGAATAAGAATTTAAGTAACAATGCTTTAAAATGCAATTAACAGTGCGTGCGATGCGATACGTGCAAAATCGGAATGCAAAAGTATTTTTCGTGTGACAGGAATCGGACATTCAAATGAATTCCAATCCTATCCGTATCAAAATGCATGTTAAATGTGTTACGCGCATTGCATAGGGCACACCTGTCAGACCGAATGGCGCACTGGGCCGTGACGGGCAGGTCTCGCCGCGTCACGAGAGAACAGCTACAGACCACGGGCTCCCATCACGACATTATTCTTGTTTCCCTAATCGGGGTTAAGCGTGTCATCATGAGAATGATGTACATTAGGATATAAATAGCTGTGTAGGTGTAAAAATAGCATGTTTTTAAAGGACCTTTTATTATTTGGTCTTATATAAACAAAAACGTTGCAACCTACGTAGTCTATATTTAAAAATATATTAAAAAGGTAAAATTGTAAATAGCGTAATCCGTGGACGTAAAGAATTATGTCAAAAGAACCACATCTGCTAAGGGACATTCTCTACATATAAATTGCACTTTAATTACCTCTGCTCAGTTAACAGAAAGTTATTATTATTATTCTATTTTCATAATTATACTCCCTTTACTTATCCAACATTCGCCAGCTATCTTAGAAAGAAGTAAACAAAATAAGTCAATATACATGTATAGTATACTCTTCATTCGTTAACATTTAATTTAAATTGTAAGACATGAATCTAGATATTTCTCTGTTTCTACTAGTCGGGAGATACTAAAATATTCAACAACAGATGTTTCTGCGCGATATTAAGTAATTTCTGGCTCGATCATTTCACACAAAAGATCTTATTTCCACTGTTTCTATTATTAATTCTCCTGTGATTATAGTTTAATCATCTTAATCTAAGAGCCATTTGTCATTATCTGTTATTTCATTTTTCATCGCTACCGTTTCGCACCATCACAGTGACCACAAAAAAGCGATTGTCGCGGATTCCAGCGACGCGTTCTTTAAATCGGCGTCGGAAATCGACAGTGGCACGAGACGAGAGG
This sequence comes from Conogethes punctiferalis, assembly GCA_031163375.1. Lineage (NCBI taxonomy): Eukaryota > Metazoa > Arthropoda > Insecta > Lepidoptera > Crambidae > Conogethes > Conogethes punctiferalis. The sequence continues at coordinate 11,939,945 of CM062080.1, forward strand.
TGGCATCGGTGCGCATGGAATTCCCATTAGTCCCATTAAGTTACGAACGTAGTTGTAGAATGGTAGCGACAGGTTGCGCTCGCGACCACCGTAGCCAATGCGTAGATAATCGGGGACCTGTCGCACGGCCCCGTCTACCTCGGCTCCGATTCTCGCCGTAACAATCATGACGCTGACGTTGACACGTTTTTGCTTAGAATGCAACATCCATTGTTGTAATGGAAAAGATTGATAGCGTATTCAATTCTTAATTAGAAAAACAATTATTAAGTTTAGTTTTGTAATAAGCTTAGTTTAAAATGTAATGTAATAGGATTAAGCGATCCTGCTTATGTTTGCCAATCACCACAGCCATAACGTTTTTATTACTTAAATATTGAAAAAAAAACAAAAGAAAATTGTTGCCATATTACAAAAATCATCATCTAAAAACAACATGCTTTTTATTTCGCATGTCGTGCGCCCTATACTAATACAAATAAAAAGTAAAATCTATATAGTATACAAAAAGCGTACGTAGATCTACTTTATTGATCAATTTTATATGGATTACGTTAACGTTGAACCGAAAACCAGTTTCCAAATGATCTGTATAGGTAATTAACACAGTAAACAACATGACAATTAAATTAAAGCAGCTTTTAAAATGTGCGGCTTTAAACTTTGTTAGTCAATTGTAGCTTACAAATGCAGTAAATCTTGATAGGAAACGAGGAAGTCCAAAAACCAGTATTATCTCGCGTTATCAAAATAAATCGTGGACAGACTTGTTTAATTACAACATTCTGGACAGACAGCCGTGGTGGGTGGCCGGCCCTTCGAGCCCCGGGCTCCGAGGCCAGAACAACCGCACCTCGAGAAATCTAATCATTATCCTTATTATGTTATACGAAATAGCTTTTTCAATTGGTAATCGTGAGCAGACAAGTTTGTTTAAATTTACGTTTTTTTCGAACGAACAATATTTTTAATCTTTTAAACAGTTGCCCTTTGTTCGCGCAACACTTAAATATTTGCGTGCTTGGAAAATAAACAGAGTGATGAAACAATTTCAAGCTTAAGCCCACAAGTAGCGGCGGCGGGACACCCGAGGGAGCCTCGTCAAAGCACCTTTGTCTACTGAAAAGCGTGCTCTATTGGCAAATTAATTCTGTTCTCTTGCAGCATCGCTCTCTTTGAACCAGCAATCGACAAAAGCTTTGAAGGGTTGTCAAGAAATCCTCTCGTTAAAGTTTACCTTTGTAAGGACTGGATAAATTACATCTTTCTGATTATTAAGTAAGACATAATGCCTTGAGATAACCGTTTTACTGTAGAGTGCTCAAGCTAGAGCAATAAAGTGAAACAGGTGCGATGTGAGTGAGGGTGGCATATTAATCCCGTAAGAAAGATGGCGCGTGTTCCAAGAAGGGAACTATTAACCTTCTCTTTGAGATAATATCAATTATTTCTCATGGCTCCCACCTATTTCGGCTATGTACTAGGTTATTTAGACATCTAGAGCTTACCCTTTGCGCCGTCAATATTTGGTGTATAAACAAACTCAGCATCATTCACGGACTGATAAACTTTCAGTCAGTTATTTATAACTGTGAATGATAGGAATGGCAACAAAAACGACCGTTTTAACGACGAATAATAGTACGAATGGCCACGTGACTTCAAATATTTTTAATCTCTCATTGGCTTTTTTACAAAATGTGGCGACTAGCCAAGCGGTAAATTTGCGATTTGAGTTTTGACTCTGTTTACTTTGGAGTATTAAAATATTAAATAACAATATCTTCGTTAAAGCTTAATCTGTAATGTTATAGTTGGTAATCAAACTAATAGTATGAGGCTCTCAATACAATTCGCCATAAAGCGCACATACAAACATCATTAAACGCATAGTTAAAAAACACTAGCTTTATTTTTAGACTTCACAATTATGAAGTATGTTTGTCTTGTTCTATCAAAGTAGGACAAATAGTATAATTTTATGCACAGTACTTGAGAGACGGACTGTCTTCAGTTATTTTTCATTCCAATAATAGAATGATCTGAGACGTTTGACAACGGCAGACGAAAGCCTAAAGGTCTCGCCACACAGCTCGGCGACGCTGCGTTGTACAATATCCGTACATAACTCTACCTAAAAGAAGCCAAACCGGCTTAGTGCGAATCGGACTCACGTACGAAGGGTCCTTCGTTACCATTCTCTACTAGTTTGTGGTATGGGAGGGACATATCCATGGAAATTGCGACTGTATTACTATCACGGTTCATGATATACAGCCTGGTTGTCACCAGACGACAGACAGATAGATAGTGGAGGTTTAATGATAGGGCCCCATTGGTACGGAACACCTAAAACTGGTTTATACTGTATACAAATAGCCATGTTTATTGTTACAAGACCTTTTAAAGGTAGGACACGCACTACAGCGGACGCCTTAATCTCTAAGAGCACACACGCTTGTTTTAACTGACGCACATTTAAGCAAGTAAAAGAGGCGTGTATGCCCAGGTTGTAAACCATAAATTGTACATGAGACTACTAAGACATTCACGTGACCCGTCACGTGAGGAATCCAGGCTTCTCGCTCGTCGAGTTTTCCTAGAGACATTTCAGGGATTTCTATTAACAAACCTTTTTAAGTAGCGGTTCCCCCTTTCTCGCTGTGTAGCACGACCTTATGCAAATCTCATAGTTGTTACGACGCGCACATTTTGTCCGTCTACTATCAATCCGTTTGAAATTGGCACATCCGTAGGAGGGTGTGAATAACGGGAAGTTATCTTCATTCTTATAAAATAGTTCTTTTCACATTTTATGTGAACCTTTAATGTGGTTTTAAGGATTGCCTGATAAGGATGATGTTGATGAATCGTTTCTGCTGATTTGAAGAAGATTTCATTTGCTTTATTTTTAAATCGTAATGATAAAGATGAATAATGAATAAATATTTATGGCAATTATGTAGGTATATAATATAACAACCAGTTAATATCTGATCTAAACCAAGTAAATAAGCGACACATTAAGAATCATCAATCTCTTCCCTTAGGTATCGTTAGAGTTCTTAGTCGACTTGACTTGTAGATTTGAGCTTCTCCACAGGTGGGAACCACCATGCACTCAGCCAGAACGCGTGTAGTATCTTTGATCACGTTTCAGTATTAGTGGAGATGCAGATAACCACTATGCTGTGCTATTTAAAAAAAAAACTGTGATAAATCATCTAAATTCACCCTAAAATCCTGTTAACCTGTGCGTGCATTACGAACGTTTGTCCACGCTCGTCAGTAGGTGAATTGTAAAGTAAAGTGGGTGTTGTTATATCGCACACTGGTTACGGCTCGTTTCGTTTGTTGTCCACTGTTCAGTCATTCACTCAATCAATGGCAATAGGCGCGGGCGTCGGTCGCACAACAATCGGCGCATTGGCCAATTCCCCTCATTGTGTCCGCTCGCCACAATTACGTATGCGCACTTCCTATGCCTGACCCCAACCGAGCACATGAGCACATCTGTCCTGACTAGGGCTGCCATCACTGAAATGTCATATTTCTATCATTAATCAGGAGAAGTAGTACGAAAGCCCCACATTTTATTAAATAAATAATAATAATGAATTATATCTGTTGGAAAACACTTTTTTTAGCCCTACACGTGCACGTAACATCCTAATTACATTGGACAATAACATCAATATCTGCACTAGGTTCGTAAGCCTATAACGAAGTAATTGAGCTGAAATAAAATTGGGTTAAAATAGTTTCATTTCAATGGTGCAGGTTCCACTAACTAGTACAAATGGGTCTGCTTCTACATTCATAGTGCGAACGGCTAAGCTATTGAACTCTTTACTTCCCCGAGAGGTAGAATCTTTAGATTTTTAGGTGAATCGGTTCTTGTTGGCCGAGCGCGCCATTGTAGACTCTAACGTCGCTTAACATTACTTTTAAAAAAACATGCAGTTCTCTTTGCTATCATAACACAATAGTTGTAATGCTACTGCACATAGTGTAAGTAAAGTAATTTCAGAAATTGCAAACCCGGACTACAATTAAAAGTCTACCCCTTAATCCGGGCAAATCCGGAGATATGGTAACCCTATTTATGGTTAGGGTTGTATTCCGTTCTCTTATTGGTTTTCAATGTAACAATGTATGGGGATGTGACTTTTCATTTAACTAATCAATATTAATAGGTTGATTTCGGTTTTGAACGGATTTTTTTTTAACAATTTGCATTTTAACACCTTAATTGCCATGGGGTTCACCGGTGATCGACAAACAACGCTTTTTCTTTTGTGTCTGGTTTCACGGCAGTTAAAAGCTTAACAATTAAAATGTCAAAGGAATTTGTACATTAATGTTATTTTAAAAGCTTACGATAAATACCCAATTGTTAAACAGTCATTAGTGTTACAGAATATACTATAATATAATATAGCAACTGGCTGTAATTATTAAAAAAATAAGTCAACAATACATAATACAGATGGTGGCGACGATTAAGGAAAATAATAATAATAAATAATAATAATAAATTTATTTCCATAAAACACAAGTTATAATAAATATAAAATTCACAGGTCCCCACACTAGACTAAGCCTGTCCTGTGTGTGTAATATTTTGCTATTTAGGTTATCCTAATTTTATGAACTTAACACTAAGACCGATACAAACAGACATTTTCATGCACATAAATGTTCGTACTGTACGGTAAACGAATCCACGACCTTTAGCTAAGAAGGCAGAGGTTACTACCAAATGAGCCATTGGCAATTATGTGTTTATATTCCGTGTAAATTTTATGCTGCAAACATCACTTTATTTACTAAATATAATAAATATTTAGGTTGTATGGCAACCCTCATCCCAATGTTTTTTTGCCGTTCGGTTGATGAGGATGCGTCTTGTGTGGTTAATGGCAATTACAGTTTTAATTGATATGACACATAATATGCCTTGGGAAGGAACTAAAAAGAAAGCGTTAATGTACGACGTATCTTTTCAGTTTGTCTTTGGGTTTGGTTTTGTAACCCTGTCAGGGTTACAATAATGTTATTTTCTCTTCAGAAAATTATACTTCCTCTACCTGAAGGTTGTCTGGAAGAGATCGCTACCAGCGATAAGAACGCCTAAGTTGTACTTTGTTTTGTTTGTAATATGTTTTCCTGTAATGTTGTGCAATAAAGACTATCTATCTATTTTGTGCAAAAGAACATAAACAACTGACAAAATATCTTCAAAACACAGAAGACCAATATATACAGATTCGGGGGAAGATGCAACAAAAATTCCCAGTTTCTCCCAATCGGGGGAATCCGTTCGGAGTTATTTGGAAATATACCACTAATTATTCTTTAATTCACGGAGAATCTAGATAACGTAATACATACATAATCATATGTAGTAAGGCTACAATATGTCTGTTTGTCTACTATACCTACCCACAGGAAGCTACCACCAAAATACGGAACCGTATCAGCCAAGTTCCGGCTAAGATTAACTACACGTTCTTATTATTTACAAATTCCATTATTACCATTACGTGCAGAATAGATGTTTCTTAACAGAATATGCAAGTTAACACAATTTATTCGCCCTGCTCCATTAATCTTAATAAAAGTACTTTTCTATTATGTGCGGTCGACCTTGATTGTCTTTGGGGTTTGCAATGTGGGGTGTACCATTCTGACGTCGTATTTCGTTTAGAACTCGGATTGGATTTTGCCGGAGTTAAGGTTACTTCTAGAGCGTTCGCTTTGTTTAATAATGTAAATCGAAAACATATAGCAATAGCAAATGTAGATGAGGCAGCCGTTGTACGATATAATATATTGGCTCGAATGTACTATGTTTGTAGGGTATGGGTATAGGGCGATTTGTTTATAATCGAACGTAGGTAATATGATGCTGTTTACGTGTGCCGGAGAACCATCCAAAATTATTTAAAAAAAAAAAATTAAACCGACTTCAAAAAAAACGCAAACGACCAAAACTTAAAAGCGATAAATAACGTAAGTAATTCTATCCTTAATACATAATCATTTAAATATTACAATTATCACTTATTTTTGAAGTCGGTGCCAACCTCTCGGTACCTAACGTAGACTGTTGTTGTATGACGCGCGCGGCCGGCATATCCACACTACAATATACCTAGATATGTTTGGCTGGCATGATATACAGCCTGGTTGTCACCAGACGACAGACAGATAGATAGTGGAGGTTTAATGATAGGGCCCCATTGGTACGGAACACCTAAAACTGGTTTATACTGTATACAAATAGCCATGTTTATTGTTACAAGACCTTTTAAAGGTAGGACACGCACTACAGCGGACGCCTTAATCTCTAAGAGCACACACGCTTGTTTTAACTGACGCACATTTAAGCAAGTAAAAGAGGCGTGTATGCCCAGGTTGTAAACCATAAATTGTACATGAGACTACTAAGACATTCACGTGACCCGTCACGTGAGGAATCCAGGCTTCTCGCTCGTCGAGTTTTCCTAGAGACATTTCAGGGATTTCTATTAACAAACCTTTTTAAGTAGCGGTTCCCCCTTTCTCGCTGTGTAGCACGACCTTATGCAAATCTCATAGTTGTTACGACGCGCACATTTTGTCCGTCTACTATCAATCCGTTTGAAATTGGCACATCCGTAGGAGGGTGTGAATAACGGGAAGTTATCTTCATTCTTATAAAATAGTTCTTTTCACATTTTATGTGAACCTTTAATGTGGTTTTAAGGATTGCCTGATAAGGATGATGTTGATGAATCGTTTCTGCTGATTTGAAGAAGATTTCATTTGCTTTATTTTTAAATCGTAATGATAAAGATGAATAATGAATAAATATTTATGGCAATTATGTAGGTATATAATATAACAACCAGTTAATATCTGATCTAAACCAAGTAAATAAGCGACACATTAAGAATCATCAATCTCTTCCCTTAGGTATCGTTAGAGTTCTTAGTCGACTTGACTTGTAGATTTGAGCTTCTCCACAGGTGGGAACCACCATGCACTCAGCCAGAACGCGTGTAGTATCTTTGATCACGTTTCAGTATTAGTGGAGATGCAGATAACCACTATGCTGTGCTATTTAAAAAAAAAACTGTGATAAATCATCTAAATTCACCCTAAAATCCTGTTAACCTGTGCGTGCATTACGAACGTTTGTCCACGCTCGTCAGTAGGTGAATTGTAAAGTAAAGTGGGTGTTGTTATATCGCACACTGGTTACGGCTCGTTTCGTTTGTTGTCCACTGTTCAGTCATTCACTCAATCAATGGCAATAGGCGCGGGCGTCGGTCGCACAACAATCGGCGCATTGGCCAATTCCCCTCATTGTGTCCGCTCGCCACAATTACGTATGCGCACTTCCTATGCCTGACCCCAACCGAGCACATGAGCACATCTGTCCTGACTAGGGCTGCCATCACTGAAATGTCATATTTCTATCATTAATCAGGAGAAGTAGTACGAAAGCCCCACATTTTATTAAATAAATAATAATAATGAATTATATCTGTTGGAAAACACTTTTTTTAGCCCTACACGTGCACGTAACATCCTAATTACATTGGACAATAACATCAATATCTGCACTAGGTTCGTAAGCCTATAACGAAGTAATTGAGCTGAAATAAAATTGGGTTAAAATAGTTTCATTTCAATGGTGCAGGTTCCACTAACTAGTACAAATGGGTCTGCTTCTACATTCATAGTGCGAACGGCTAAGCTATTGAACTCTTTACTTCCCCGAGAGGTAGAATCTTTAGATTTTTAGGTGAATCGGTTCTTGTTGGCCGAGCGCGCCATTGTAGACTCTAACGTCGCTTAACATTACTTTTAAAAAAACATGCAGTTCTCTTTGCTATCATAACACAATAGTTGTAATGCTACTGCACATAGTGTAAGTAAAGTAATTTCAGAAATTGCAAACCCGGACTACAATTAAAAGTCTACCCCTTAATCCGGGCAAATCCGGAGATATGGTAACCCTATTTATGGTTAGGGTTGTATTCCGTTCTCTTATTGGTTTTCAATGTAACAATGTATGGGGATGTGACTTTTCATTTAACTAATCAATATTAATAGGTTGATTTCGGTTTTGAACGGATTTTTTTTTAACAATTTGCATTTTAACACCTTAATTGCCATGGGGTTCACCGGTGATCGACAAACAACGCTTTTTCTTTTGTGTCTGGTTTCACGGCAGTTAAAAGCTTAACAATTAAAATGTCAAAGGAATTTGTACATTAATGTTATTTTAAAAGCTTACGATAAATACCCAATTGTTAAACAGTCATTAGTGTTACAGAATATACTATAATATAATATAGCAACTGGCTGTAATTATTAAAAAAATAAGTCAACAATACATAATACAGATGGTGGCGACGATTAAGGAAAATAATAATAATAAATAATAATAATAAATTTATTTCCATAAAACACAAGTTATAATAAATATAAAATTCACAGGTCCCCACACTAGACTAAGCCTGTCCTGTGTGTGTAATATTTTGCTATTTAGGTTATCCTAATTTTATGAACTTAACACTAAGACCGATACAAACAGACATTTTCATGCACATAAATGTTCGTACTGTACGGTAAACGAATCCACGACCTTTAGCTAAGAAGGCAGAGGTTACTACCAAATGAGCCATTGGCAATTATGTGTTTATATTCCGTGTAAATTTTATGCTGCAAACATCACTTTATTTACTAAATATAATAAATATTTAGGTTGTATGGCAACCCTCATCCCAATGTTTTTTTGCCGTTCGGTTGATGAGGATGCGTCTTGTGTGGTTAATGGCAATTACAGTTTTAATTGATATGACACATAATATGCCTTGGGAAGGAACTAAAAAGAAAGCGTTAATGTACGACGTATCTTTTCAGTTTGTCTTTGGGTTTGGTTTTGTAACCCTGTCAGGGTTACAATAATGTTATTTTCTCTTCAGAAAATTATACTTCCTCTACCTGAAGGTTGTCTGGAAGAGATCGCTACCAGCGATAAGAACGCCTAAGTTGTACTTTGTTTTGTTTGTAATATGTTTTCCTGTAATGTTGTGCAATAAAGACTATCTATCTATTTTGTGCAAAAGAACATAAACAACTGACAAAATATCTTCAAAACACAGAAGACCAATATATACAGATTCGGGGGAAGATGCAACAAAAATTCCCAGTTTCTCCCAATCGGGGGAATCCGTTCGGAGTTATTTGGAAATATACCACTAATTATTCTTTAATTCACGGAGAATCTAGATAACGTAATACATACATAATCATATGTAGTAAGGCTACAATATGTCTGTTTGTCTACTATACCTACCCACAGGAAGCTACCACCAAAATACGGAACCGTATCAGCCAAGTTCCGGCTAAGATTAACTACACGTTCTTATTATTTACAAATTCCATTATTACCATTACGTGCAGAATAGATGTTTCTTAACAGAATATGCAAGTTAACACAATTTATTCGCCCTGCTCCATTAATCTTAATAAAAGTACTTTTCTATTATGTGCGGTCGACCTTGATTGTCTTTGGGGTTTGCAATGTGGGGTGTACCATTCTGACGTCGTATTTCGTTTAGAACTCGGATTGGATTTTGCCGGAGTTAAGGTTACTTCTAGAGCGTTCGCTTTGTTTAATAATGTAAATCGAAAACATATAGCAATAGCAAATGTAGATGAGGCAGCCGTTGTACGATATAATATATTGGCTCGAATGTACTATGTTTGTAGGGTATGGGTATAGGGCGATTTGTTTATAATCGAACGTAGGTAATATGATGCTGTTTACGTGTGCCGGAGAACCATCCAAAATTATTTAAAAAAAAAAAATTAAACCGACTTCAAAAAAAACGCAAACGACCAAAACTTAAAAGCGATAAATAACGTAAGTAATTCTATCCTTAATACATAATCATTTAAATATTACAATTATCACTTATTTTTGAAGTCGGTGCCAACCTCTCGGTACCTAACGTAGACTGTTGTTGTATGACGCGCGCGGCCGGCATATCCACACTACAATATACCTAGATATGTTTGGCTGGCACCGACTTCAAAAATAAGTGATAATTGTAATATTTAAATGATTATGTATTAAGGATAGAATTACTTACGTTATTTATCGCTTTTAAGTTTTGGTCGTTTGCGTTTTTTTGAAGTCGGTTTAATTTTTTTTTTAAAAATAATTTTATTTCTCTGTTTTTAGTTGCGTTAATGTGCTGTGACCTTGAATAAAGGCTAATTAATGTCCTTAAGAGTTTTACTTAGGAATGAAAAATTTTGCTTTAAGTCAAGTGAAGACTTTGCGATCTAGAATCAAGCATATCACTTACCAAATCACCTGCCCTATTAGCCCTGCATAAGTACATACTACTACCTAGTTTAATATCGACCAATGTCAGTGCTGTCCCCTAACTCCTAACCGTTAAGGAGTTCTGTGGCTTCATCATCAGCACCAGATGTTGTCGCCCGGAAGCATATACCTGAGTAAAATATGATTACGTAACAAAAACACCATATGAGCATACAATTTTCGGTTGTTGCCCTCAATTTCTCCAGGATCCCATCATCAGATCCTTACTTGGTGATAATGGGACCACCTCGGAAGTGTCTTCTGTCGAACTGTCGAAAAATTTTTGAAATCCATCCATAATTGACGGAAATATCGCTGAACATACATAAAAAAAAAAAATATTATACATAGAGACGAATTGAGAACCTCCTCCTTTTTTCGAAGTCGGTTAAAAAAGAAAGTCTTTTGAAATCGAATTGAGTGGGGTATTCCTTAACGCAAATGATCATTGATTGCAACTCATGAGACTCTTTCTGCTGACCGTACCTTCAATAAAGTTAATCATAATATACGTGTAAGTTAATACATAAGTTGTATGTTACGAATAGCTATACTTTATAAGAATAATGACTCGACGTTGAGGATAAACATTGTTACGAAATCTGAACATTTGGAAAGATCCTGAATAGAGTTCTGACGGTGTCTGGAGGCCAATCCATAATTATGTATATTGAAATCATATCAATCAAACTAGACAATTTCGTTTCTTAAATTGTGGCAATCGAAATATTGACAGGCTCGGTGGCTCAATTGGTAGTGACCCCTGCCTTCTGAACCAAGAGTCGTGGGTTCGATTCCCACCCGGGACAAACATTCGTGTGATGAACACTTGTGTTTGTTCCGTGTCTGGGTGTTAATATTTGTATTTAAGTATTTATTTGTGGTACCTTCGTTGTTCTGATACCCATAACACAAGTGCTCTAGCTACTTACTTTGGGATCGGAGCAATGTATGTGATGTTGTCTGATATTTATATTTATTTATTTATTTATCGAACCTTCATCTTTTGCCCTTCATGCGAACTTCTTCCAAAAAGAACCGGGGTCGTCAAACCTCCGTCTTATTAAGTGGATAAATGTGTTCACTTTTGCTGATAAATCAATAAAAATGCGTCAGACATAGTACACCACTCATCTGGTATCAAACGGCTCCCCTTGTACATTGAGTATCGGATTACGACTGCTGGGGGCTTCTCCCAGAAGAAAAGCGGCCGCTTTTGCGTACGTTCCAGATCAGTGTTTCCCAAACATTATTCTGCTATTGCTCAGTAATTTTCTCACTTTGGACCTTGTGGCCGATTGGACAAAAAATACATATTTATTGCTATTAGTAGATATATGTATAGTGTTGGCCCAGTATGGGTCACGCACGACTTATCAAATCGGCAACGCTAGTCTAGATATTGCGTGCGCACCTACTTGTATATGTACCTACATGGTCTTAAAATTTATCTTTAAAGTTGTCCATTAATCTGTTTTGTAAACTTTAATAAATATAAACTTTACAATTGTTTACATTAAATATCCGATGTCATTGATAATATGAATTTGTTTGGTCTGTAGTTTATTTGCATACTCAGTGAGGCCCAGTCTCTCTAGTGCAATGCAATATAAACAAAAATAAGTTCACATCGAAAATTACGATGTTCGATCGTGACTTGTGAATGATGCGTACGCACTTCTCTCCTATAATTAGACGTGTAAATCTTAGTAAGTTCGAGGCATCGGCGCTGGAGTGCCACGATCTAGCTGCCCATTTGTGGGCTTTCACTATGATTGTGATTTGATTGCGGTCATTTGCTCGTCTTCCTAAACGGCGCAGTGGCCGCAGCGTTTACACGCTCAACAGACGTGAGAGATCACGTTTATTTGCTGTGTAATAAATTGCCTAACCGTATTTGATGCTTGAAGTCTTCGGTTTTGTATGCGTTCATCTCGAAATGTTCTACGCCGATTGGAGCCGCTTTCTTTAGGTATGGACGAAAGTGCAGCCGCGCAAGATGAACAGATCTGATAATTCATCGTACATTGAATTGGAAAATTTAGCAGAGAGAACCGTTGTAGCGAAATAATATTATTTTTTTCCCACCATATTTAGGTCCGTTACTATAGAATGCCAAGATTTAATTCATCAGTTAACTGTGTCTAGTTAGGGATTCCCTGCGATTCACATGATACGACCGTAATTACATAAGAAAGAAATTTCATTAGATGCATTCCCCTTTTCCTAACTCAAAGAACCTAACTAGACAGTTCCAGCTATAAAAACTATATCACCGAGTAAATGAAATGTTAAAATTGGTAGAGTCAGAGAGCAGATAATTCAGAATTAATGTAGCAGTGGTCTTATTCCGAATAAGCGGTTTATTCTTCAAACAGAGTAGTTTAAACCGTCGTTACATGCCGTAACATTTTGATTTATATTACTCCGCACAAAAAGTAACAAGACCCCGATATGTTACGATTACGACCACCTGTGATACCTTTCAGTCACGACAGGTTTACAAGTTGTTGTTACACACGCACTTTCCACCGAGCAATAGTTCTCACAGGCCGATTATCGATAATTAATGAAGCAATGGATCTCCGTCAATCGCACTACGCGCGTCGATGTCCGGCCATCAATATACGCGGGAGAGGGCTCCGAGACAAAGTGCCGACATTATGTTACACGCCTCGCGTGACCTCGTCTTCAAATACCAAATGTTCACTTTTGGTCTTAGTATTTTTCATACGTTATCGACCGTTGAGAGCCTACGTAGAGTAACCTACGTATAGATGAAATATCGGTAATAGTTCGCCTGTTGTCATAGAACAAATGTCTCACAACTGACTAGGTTCCACTCGCACTTTACTGTGGCGCTACTTTAATGTAACTTAGCTGCAGCGAGCTTGAAATTATTATAATTTAAGAAAATTTTAACCTATGTGGTAAGCTATACTAATATTAAATACATGTATATAGAATGTTTACTATAGCAGTTGTAAGTATTTCTGTTACCGTACCACATTATAGTTTTCTGGCGCGCCCGTAGTCGACTAGTAGAGAATGTATGAGAATATGGAGTTAGACGGCATTATATTAAGTCCGCCATTTGCACTCTAAAGGTTGTGTTTGCATGATTGATTGTGCAATAAATATTAAAGAAATAAATATTATGGTAAGGGAACCGTGGTAGATGCCGAGAGTTATACCCATACAAGAAAATCTAAAGGAATGGTATGGTTATGTAATGCGCCACCCACCAGAACATATCATGACGAGGCAAGTACTTGAAATGTTTCCAGCCCCAAAAAATGCGACAGACTCCGATTCACATGAATAGCTACTATTAATATGAACATGAAAGGTGCAAATGTCATATCTGCGATAACCCAAGACATAATGTCCTGGCGAAGAATGACTAGGAGAGCTGACCCAAAATGATGGGCCCAAGGCTAGGCGGAGAGGTTAGGGAACCGGGTCGAAAACAGTGCTTGCACTTTTGATGGTCCCTACAGAATTCCAGATGTCATTTAAAATCCACTCGCGAATTATTCGACATTGATTTAACAGCGCCTATATTACAGAGGGTAAGCTGCCAATTAAAACTTTAAACACGTGTTCCCATTTTACGGTCAATTTGACTTTAGTAAGCATGACATTGTTTGTATGAGAAATGCGTTGCATTTACAACATTTATAATGCTTTTTTGTACCGTGTATTTATTGCTTTCTCCGCAAACCTTTTGTAGAGATAATTAATTATAGAGATAATATATTTAAAATTGTAAAATTATAAATCAGACTAGCCACCCGCCCTCGCTTCGCTTCGATAGGTAATTCGGTATTAATACCGCATCGAAGTTGCGTAGTTTTAAAGATTTAAGAATACATAGGGACAGACAGAAAAAAGCAACTTTATTATACCTACAATGTGATGAAGTTTAACAAAATGGTTTTAATACAAACTAATCAAATATGATAAATCAATTGCCCATGTAAATGTTAATTTGAAGACCGGAACGTCGCGTATTAGAACTTTTCTAATTATGAATGATCTAACATATTACAAATCCTGGAGACCTACGCAAAGTAGAGTTTGTACATAAAAGTTTAATTACTCCCAAAGTAAGTATGTATTTAATAATAAATAAATAAATAACCAAGACATGCCACGCTGGGCCACACAGCGCCACCTAGCCCCAAACTAAGCCGAAGCTTGTACTATGGGTACTAGACAACTGATAAACTTACTTAGATACATTTTTTTTGTAAATAAATACATATTATACATAGAAAACACCCAGACCAATACAAACAGACATGTTCATGAACAGAAATGTTTGTACTGTGCGGGAATCGAACCCACGACCCTTGGCTCAGAGGGCAGAGGTCACTACCAAATGAGCCATCGAGCCTGTCTTAATATGACACTTTGAGTTTTTTTATTATTTTAGTTAGAGAATTTAGTCCTATTACGGGTATTGGATATTCCATATAAAAACACGTTGTATATTTAACTTAATGGTTTTTAACGGGAGTATGTTATGTACGGTTATGTCGCAATTTCCTTGCAAAACGAAGCGAACACGATTCGCATGCTTCCGAGCATGCATTTCATTCCACATTGTTCGGTTCATCAATGGGCGCACCTACTTTAGCCCTCTCCATATCCACCATTGACATTCATAGTTAGAGCCAGACGTCTCAGAGTTCACCCCTCTCGCTAAGCAGGCTTGTACTGGGAAAGTTATAAGAGGGGCGCCTCGAATACTAACTTCGGCCTCACTCTTGTATTATGATATATTAGCGGGCTGAGTTACGTACCTCCCGAGAAACGGTGGGTTTGGTTGATTTAATAAATAAATTGCATTTGACTCGGGTACTGCACCTACAATCGACTTGACCATTCAATAATAATGCTTTGTTTGCAACTGTTTGTAGTACTCGCTTTTAAGGGAGCTTGAAAACAATTACTGCCTTTCAAATAAATTAGTTGTACGCTTATATTTTTAAATATATTTATTTAAGATCGTACACATTCAAACATAACGATTTTCTTTAATTATAGATTCGTTCCTTAAAATGTTATTAAGGTTTTTATAAAAACAATGTTCAAAAATCATTACGTCCTAGATTATGTAACTAACCATAGGCCGTGGCTTTGTCCGCGTGAACATCGGTTATTTGTGCAATGATGATATTCTATTAAATTTTAGCATAATATGTGCTAATCTGATGTATGGGTATATATGGGGATATTATGTAAAGTTTCATTAAAATCCGTTGAGCAATTTTTGCATAAAAGAGTAACAAACATCCAAACAAACTTTAGCATTTATGATAGGTAATAAGATAGTAGGATTGTACATCCGTGAATAAAATACTAAACCAATCGTTCAACAGGTAATGAAAAGCTTAATTGCATCGTTTCAAGCTGTGGTCGTATTCTCTTACCGCTTAGAGTAAACTTTGCATGAACTGTGGTTCATTATCGGGCTTCGAGTATGTCAGGACGCGCCTGTAGCCGTGGCGTGAGGTCGCGGGGGCGCGGGCGCTGTCTGTTTGAACAAAATTACCTTTGGCTGACTAACAGCCGTACAGACGCGGCTCTAATTATAGCCACTTTTAGCCTTACGTGTACGCGAGCTTATTGCCGGTAGACATTGCATCCCGAACGTTATAGTTCACAAGCCTCGCCCCTACATTATGACCACGTAAAGATGTTTCCGCTAAAACACACCTGAAGGTCAGACCAGCCCCGTACGTGTAAATATTGCAAATTAATTCAAAGCTACGTAAGATACTGGGGTAACAAATAGTATCTAATTAACAAATATGTAATTTTACTCGGATTTCAAAAGTTACGAGTTCAATTAATGGTCCAAATTTAGCCGCCTACTTCCACAAATTACCTGATTAACCCACGCTGAATCCCTTTAACTTTGTTCTTGGCTATCCAGTCTCCCGTAATGCTAAAGTAATGTAAGTTATAACTAAATAAGTAACGATACAGACAGTGAGCGTTATTGACACTGAAGGCTCTTGCTCACGATCGGCAATTCTTCTAGCCACACGTATACAACGTATGCTTAATTTATTAGCGGCTGAATACGGATTAGGGGTGGATGTATATGTTGCTGTTTTATTAAGATTTAGTGTGCCTCGGGGATGAAAGGTGCAATTATCAGTAGTCAGTCCGACGCCCTAGGGAAATACTAGTAGGGCCGTTATGTTGGCGTGTGTCTGCCCTTGCACCGATGTCGTTGCTTGACTGATTAAAATTAATCTTGGTGGTAATCGTGTCTCAAATACAAACTCACGCGTGTTTGCATCTGTTGGTGACAAAATGTTATTTTGAAGTTTCACTGTAAATAAAAAATTTTTGCGTACCTACCATTAAGTTTTACCATAAATTCGTTATTTCAAATTGTGAAACTCATTACCGGTACATGTGTTTTTTTATTTCATTTAGTATGGTTTAAACGGGATGTGCAGAGTTACTAAGCCAATCGATCGACGGTATCAATCGATAGAAGCATGAATTTGGTCGACGGCGATCGATAGTTTCTTCTATACAGATCACTATCTTTCGACGTCGACCAATTCATCCTTCTATCGATCGATGTCGTCGATCGACCGGTCGATCGATTGGTCTAGTAACACCCTTTCGGGCCGGCAATCTGGTTACCTGCTCGTTGTCAGCAACTTGGCTTGTCATCCGCTTTTCATCAGGCGTAGAGAAGCCATTAAGACGTGCTACTATGAAAAATACTGCAGTTTGCTCTATATTTTTGTCTATAGCTACCAATGGCTTGACCAAAAATTTACTTAACTCATCCGCATTGCAGAGTTATGACCACGAGTGAGGTTGGACGCAAACCACAATATTTCGATCACTGTCCGACATCTATTTACATGCTTTTAGTTATTTCACTGAACGGTGACAGTTAAATTTGTTCAAGGTAAACATTATTCGGTCATTAATTCACGCCGCGTTATATTAAAACTGATTTTCTTATTTGATTAATAGTTCTGTGAATCATACGCAGTATTCTTTTATAAATCCTTAAATCAGGTTATCGACTAACTTCGAACATAGGTCTCCCCCAGAGACGCCAATTATCATGGTCCTGGGCAATATCAATCCATCCGTTCCAACCCAAATTTGCCTAAATGAGGTCCTCAGAAGGTTTAGGGTTCGTTTAAGTTAAGGAGATGCGAGACGTCAACCGTCGCATGAAGCGTTGCATGTCGCAGTGCGTCGGCAAAATCCTTAAACGGCCGCATATAATTATACTTCGCCGTATGTTTTTTTTTTACGTCAGGAATGCATTGACGCATACACCAGCGCCCTAGGTACAGGACGCTTGGTTTGTGTGAGACTTACTCCCAAAAGACGATAACACCCACTTAACCCGACAGTGGTCCGCTACGAGCGCTCATCTGAGGAGGGTCAGGATGCCCGTTGGGGACTCGACTCATCCACTTAGTAGCGCTGCGCCGCCTAAAGAGTAGGCGGCACACCTCGGAAGGATGTTTTGATGCCCTCCGGCACTGAAACTATTGTTTTATTAAAATAAAGAGAATATTTTGTTTAAAATAAGTACAATATTCTCTGAATATAAAGAATAGGGCGTTTTTGTAGAACCGTCGACCTTAGCTTAAATAATTATGAATTTCTTACCCGTGAGAAAACTCTACTGTTTTTAAAGAGGCATGTAAAATTCCAGACATGATGCGAAGAAAAGAAATATTTTTTACTCATCCTGTTCATAATTCTCACTGAATACCTGGATGTTATTAATTGCGGATAAACTTAGTATCCTTTGGGGAATTTAGTAATAACCGTCATTAAAATGAATGGGTAGACAGGTTCCTTCAAAGGGGTTAGATAGCTATGTGGGTAGTTATATACCTCGTACGTAATAACATTAACTATGAGAGGGAATGTACGTATTAAGACAGTTATTTCTGCGACAAATTTTGATATGTAGGATCAAAGAAACATAGTGGTGTTCGCTAATTTATGCTGTTAATTCGTTTTTAAAATACCTCGCCTGTTTTTCAAAATACATGGTATACTTTATATGAAGAAAAACAAACGAAGTTTTTGTAAAATATGAATTATGTTTTGGTTGTAAACAGCAATTGATTAATTTCAACATGATATTTTACAATTGTCTATGTCCATGATTTCGCCATAAATAGTAGAAACTTAGATTAGTCTATCTAATGAATAATCGATTGTTTTACTTAATAATCTAAGAGATCTATGCGATCATTCTCTTAATAATCTTAAGTAGAAAAATCGAATGCCTACGTTGTTTGAATTTTCGCTTCAGTTTTGCACAAGCTCCATATTTTACTTATTATTTATTCAGCGCAAAATCCTAGAACTACTGTTACTACTTTCTAGTTTCAAATTATTAGCAAAAGGTCGGAGAATTTTTATGTTAGAACTAATAACAACATTGAAGCGGCCGCTATTTCCGCCGCGTGAATCATAGAATAATTACTGACACGGATGGCCAATTCATCACTCCACACTTTTATAGAGCACGTTTCCCACTAATAACTTGTCGTTGTTTAATTCAGCTCCGAGAGCCATATGATTAATCGTTTGGGAAAACATTGCCGGCTAACACTGTTATTTAGCACTCGGGATTTGTGGCTGCTAAATTGATGCAATTACTTTTTCGTTAAGGTAACCAACGTTGATTATCGCGTCGAACGCCGCGGCGGGCCGATTCGCGGGTGACGCGCGGCTTAACGGTCCCTGATGCTGTGTCGTGCGTCCACTATTTGGCCGATTCGTGTCCGGTGATTACGACTTACGATTACGAGTTAACTGGCGAAACACAACGCGCACTTTCGACACGGGTTGCGCTGCGGTCGTCACGCATTCCCCTCTGGGATTCAAATGTGTATGACTGGACAAAGCGGTCGCTCGCCGATCGGTTTTTGTTTATATTTTCTACAAACAATCTTTACGATCCGAGCTGGGACTCGTAAATAAATTATTGTTAATTTACGGTTAGGAATATAAAGTAATTCGATTAATAATACGGCCTCCTCTAAACAAATAGCCGTGCGTTTGGAGGTATCATTTATTAGAGAAGAAAAATTGTATTTATTAAATACTGACCTTTACTACTGACGTAGTAAGGATTCTAGTAGAGACGCCCGATCCGAATATGACCCTGCGGGGGTCACCCCACCCGCTGATATCTAAGTTCCGAAATTAAATTATGTCGTAAAAAGAAGCTGCGTTTGTTTTAATAAGTATTGTTTGTAGTAAGATGCGGTCTACATTGTCAAATCATGACAAGAGGTCACGCGTGACGTTTTGTAAGAGAGCAGTGTCGTGTTAAAGGGCACTTAAGAGCGTAGATGTAATGGCCATGACTTTCCCATCGGCCGTCTATGGGTTAGGCTAACCTTTGGATCTGTGGTCAAGTGTTCAGTAAATACTTAAAACGTGTCTCACAATAAAGTTTCCGGTAGGTAGAACAAGCAGCCAGAATCACGTGTAGTTAGTTTTGTTTATATATGACCGGATCTTCAAAATTGGTTCTAATTTTGAAAATTTATGTTTCTTAATATCTTCTATAAAATGGCCTTTATTTATGTTTCTTAATATCTTTTATAAAATCCAATATTTGCTCTGAATGGTGTTTTGACTGCAGTCAAGTAAGTGGCCCATAAAGCCGGTACGGTGATAAAACGTTACTGCACTGATAAAGTTATATAAAAGGTATATATATATATTGAGCTACGAGAGACTAGAGTAAAACATATGTCAGGGATACTTGTGAAGGTTAAATCCCAATAGTTGGTAAAAATCCCGAAGAAACCCTTTCGGTTGGTCGTACCGACGGGAACCCATTTAGCCCTTTCAAATCTAATTTAGCGTAGTCTTGGAAAGTGGAAGGCGTGTCCTAACTAATGCACATAAATTATAGACTGAAATCTTTGGTGAATATTTTCTCTTCAATACTTAATTTGATAAGATTTTGTCAAAATATTTTTTTTGTAGCTCGACATAATGGCTTCCATACGTCTGATGGAAAGCGAAAGAGAAGCCCAAGTCGCTGTGACAACGGGCAAGTAACTGCTCCGATGAATTATCGTCTCATCAGATTATGAGAATGAAGAATCAGAGAGTGCAATTTAATATCTCCGGCTTACTTTGGTAGTCACCTTGGAGATAGCCTCTGTGGCCCAAATGTAGTAAAGAGGTACCACTCTCTAGTATAGGTATATTGTGATGACATGAACAAAGATAGAATGCAAGTTTGGTAGTTAAGCAAAATATAAATTGATAACTATTTTGCCTTGGTTCTTGCTGCAATAGTTACTCGTATTAGTTTTCCTTTGGGAAATTAACATAGTGGGCTCTAGACGTAATTTTCTATCTGTAACATTTCGCTTCCAATACGTACGTGTATGTCGTGTCTATCTTGTGCAGTCGTTTGGGTAGAGTATGTGAACTACGTACCTATATAATTCTAACAACGTTGCGTGAGACTTTAAGTCCCCAAATGTTGTTAACAGTAATTATTTAACAGTATACTACTATAACAGTCATGAGTATTTAACAGAACTTGTAATCTGGTTAAGTATTTGTATAAGATTAATGTTTACTAATGCTCTTTAAGATCAAGTACACAAGAGTAGGTAGTCGCTAGAAAAATACGTAATAGTTTAAAGGATGCTGAACTAAATATACTGTCACATTTTAATGGTTGTTTTACCGCAGCAAAGCAATACTTATTATTATGTATAGCATTACAATAAAAATGATAATTTTTCTTTTAGAATTAAAATACTGATCATTTCTCTTTCCTTAAAAATAACTGCATGTCAGCTGTTGCCCAGATGCAGTGTAATGACCTCTCTTGTACAGCACGGCAGCCGATCTTCAACCCGCCCCGTTCAAAAATCACCTATGTACTTATTTCTGTGATATAAAAAAAACTCACTATCGAAACACTTCAGTATCGCTGCGGGAAAACTGCCATTAAAAATTAACGGTATACAGTTAGCATAGTCCATTTGCATTTAGAGTGCATGAGCATTTTCATAACCTTTTGAAAGTTAATCACTCGGAATAAATGAGAGGCGAATACGAATAATAACTACATATACATGTAGTTAGTAAGAAGTCGTAATGAATGCATACAAGTGTGAACGGCGCATCATAGCGTACCCTTTAACCCGGCACGTGAGTGATTTATCACGCCGCGCCTGCGCCGGCTCTCGACGCTTCTCACCGTAGATCCGATCTTTAATTTCGGCCCTTCTATTTGACTATAGTTGCAACATGTTGAGATGGAGCCTTAATTGTAACGGTTATGTTCTTCTTATACACTGTTAGGGAAGACCTTTTTGAGATAAACTTTTGGAATAATATTAATTAAGATGTAAAGCCTCCAGATGTTCTACCAAAATGGCGAACAACTGGAGAGGAGTGTCCACTGTCCAGTGTCGGCTACTGCGATAGGCTGATATAGTAGAGTTAATAAATATTAGAGTTGCTGCGTCCTTACAGGGTATCATCACATGAATACCTTTCTTAATGTTCCATATTTTGTAAATTGTAATGTGACAAGCAGTAAACAATTGAATTAATAGAAATCATTTTGTACTTGAGAAACAGCGCGCTTAAGAAAGTCTTGCATACTATAGAATAGAAGGGAAATCTCAACGTCTTAATGCTGTAAAGATGAATCTTTTATTAAAGCGATGTTGTCAATATTATCCGAGTCAACTCCTAGAAGGCGCCAGATTGGGTTCGAAAAAGAACATTACGGAAAACGAAATAATAAGTTTATTTATGGAATTCCCAGCACGCTCGCAGAAATTGCTCGGTATTTTTAAAGTTAGTTATTTTTTAGCCAATCTGTAAGTTAAGCTGCGTCCATACTCGTATGATTATTCTATTAAAGTATTTTGTGTATTTTATAGAATAATCTACATACGAGTATGTCCTAAGCAAACAATGTTACTCCTTACGTTGACTAAATATTCTTTGAAATTTGGTATTTAGTTTTCTTACATTGCGTGCGCTGCGAAAACTATTGATTATACAACAAAATAATGTAGTACGACTTTGCAGAACACATAATAATCCACAGAAAATATCGCTACAGAATACCTATGTCCACCTGTTATAGTTACGTCGCAATAAACTTAAATACCCGAAGCGAAGCAGCTCGGTCGCTAGTAGACTAAATGAGTAAAGAACTAGAGCCTGCATCAGCGCAAGCGCATTGCAGCTTCGCTCCAGACACCGAAATTTGTCTTATCGGTATTTTTTCAACAATTGCTAAGAATTAGACAATGCATCCATTGTACTCACCGCATACTTCACAATTCACTGGCTAGAGAGGCTGCACCTAATGGAATTACTTGCAACAATGCAATCGTGACCGAGGATCCGCGCCTCGCCTCCCGCCAAGCTCGCGATATCTTCACCACAGCCGAGATTGCACTTCATTTGCGTGCCTCCGCTTCCGAGGGCAATCGAACGTTCTCACGCCCTCGTGCCATCTTTGTTGTTATCGGGATCACAACGCAGGGGCTTTGCAGTGTAGCCACGTGCCATTGTGCATAACATTTCACGTAGACAGTTCCTATTGGCCTTTGTTGTATGTAAATACTTTGAAATTCGTTTTGATAAAGAATTTCGCGGTTATTAACGGAAATCTGTTATCTTACGTCGTAGCTATATAGACTTCGGTTTCTTTTCTTGCTTACTATTGGTAGTATTATATGCCCTGTGCTATTAGTATAAAGAGAAGCCATAATGGTATGTCATTCATACAAAGTAATCAGCATAATTATATGTATTGATCAAGTCACCATTCACATCATATTTTTCCGGATATATCACTGGATTGTCTTTATCAAGTATACCTTTGAAAAACTGAAACTAAAATATTTGATTTCGAATTCTTACCTTACTGCATCATCATCTTTCTGCATGACGCAAAGGTTGACTGGTAGAAATTCCTTTTAATGCATAAGTTTTAAATAAAAATAGAAATAAAATTTTTCTCTTCTTCTTAAGTGTATTTGTACCAATTGATATTATGACACCAATATGATTCAACTGAGAATTGATATCTGTAGATCCAGAACAGAGTTAACATACTGTTACTTATATCCTATCGGAAGCGAGGTAGATCACCTGCCTATATTTCACCATTGATCGATCGATCGCTATCGAGCCCCTTAATAAAGCGTCGACACACACCTCATCAGATACCATTATGGAATTTGTTTGCGGTATGTAATGGAACTTGTCTATTAAAATTACATGTTGAAAGTTTTGCCGTGTCATCGGAGTGATATCTCACGAGTCCGGTCGCTAGAAAGAAATAGAATGTGATTATTCCTTTTTTCACTGAGAAGATTAGTGGATTAGAGCAAAATAGAAGACGAGACGACGCATAGAAACGTGTTTAATCGACGAAGGTTGTGATGCAACATGGATGGATATCGTCCTGCGTTTTAAAAGAGATGCAAGCATCCATCGGCGCATATGTGAGAAAGAGCCGACGAATCAACTTTTGATATCATAATTAAGGAAGGGACGACCGGCGGCGGAACGATAAAAAAGTGTTTATCTTACAAGAATAAAAGAAGACGATTTTAATAACTCAACACGCTTCGTTATTAAATCAAGATTTGATAGCTTAAGAGTTTATTCATCCCTCGAAGTGTTGGCTTCTACATGCTATAAATTATCTGAGGAGGTATTCATTAATTCGTTACTATAGAAATGTAGGTTCTTCAATAGGTTGCCATCGAGATGTAGGCGGGTAATTAACTTATCTTTTGTATCGTTTCAAGTTTTTGATACGAGATAAGACAAAACGTTTTATATTATTAGTACCGAGCCGATAGATGATTTCAAAAGCCAAAAGAGCCGACATCTATTAGTTTGAAGGTGGGTTGAAAAGAGAAAAGATGTGGTATTTATGCAAAGGTACATGTAGGCATACGGCTGGCGACGGGACTTTCTGGTACATCATTAATTATAGTGAAGGGTCGCAATTCAGTCAATCAGACAATATAAATCATCGATTCCCAATCGATATTGGACGTCGTAGAATGCGTTATCAGTTTATATTGCTTGGATGTTTTAAATCGCATCATATGCAGCTGAAACCAATTCGGAAACATTATGACAGCTATAAAATGATTAGCGGGCATAGTTAATCTGGTTCTGCGGATTTACGATTTGATTGCAATGCCTGTTTACTGCTATGGCTACCGGATATTTAGGGAAGTGATATTGGAATTTGTAGCATTTACATGAACGAGTGCTATAAATAATATGCTTTTTAAACTACTTAAAAATCGCTAATAATTTAAGATTCCTGAAGTTCTTCTTAAACGTCACTCCAATTCCTTAAAACTATTTCTTATTTCAATTTATTTAAAAAATAATCCAATTCCTATTGATTATAATTGTTTTTTTATTGTTGTAAATTTAAACAAACAATTTAGGAACTAAATCCAATAACCGTTTAGTCCATGCCTTCATATGTAAACTATCTATTATTGTAAAGGTAATTAGTAGCAAGCTACACATTTCTCGTCACGGTTAGCTCAAAATGAGTAAGGATGCAGGCCAAAGTAGCCGTTTATGGTGCATTACTACGAAAATAACTTCGCACAGTGGCGGGCGGATGCACGTGTGCGACAGGCTCCCTTGCCGCCTTTTTGTTGCGCCCGCGCACTCTGCCAACTAGGGCTGCCAGAAACCTCTTTACCATAAGGCAATATAGGGCCCGTGACTAGGGCCCTCACCTTCAGTACACCAAAAGTTTTTTTAACTCATGTTTTTTGTATATTAGGGGAAAGTGGTTACCCTTCGTACGCTTTTTAGATTTTATTTTTTTAATTTATGATTAATAATCGAATTTATCTAGTTTATAGACCTAAGTATAACAAATATATTGTAGTTTGTTACCAAAAAGTCCGACACTATTATGTCAAAAGGTTATAGAGTTATAGTCATTTTTCTACGATAAGATATTTGTACGAACTTGCCCCACGTATGGGGTACGTTCGTACAGTAGGTGGGGTACTTTCATACGCATGGGGTAAATTCATATAGGGTAATTAAAAAGCCTATTAAAGTCGTTAATTTTTTATTAATTATTATAAAAATATGTATTTCTCAAAGAACTAACTTAATAATATTTGAATTGGCTCATAGTCTTTGAATTTCTTGACTCTGCTTTCCAACGTCGAGGTCTTGATGTTATATTTCAACGCGGCTTTCCTATACGACAAGCGTCCGTGAATTACGTCGTCAACTGCTAATTTTATGGACTCCTCATCCTCATCTTGAGTACGCGTGCCCTTTTTTATATTTTTGCACCATGATTCTGCAAAAAAAGACATGTTATTGTGCTTTTTGCCTGGTATTTTAAAAGTTTACTATATTTTATTTCATAAAAATCGAATTATGATATTGTGGTGGTTAATAAAATCTATAGGGAAGCGTTCGTACGCGTACGAATGTGCCCCCTGTTTGGCTGTACGAAAGCACCCCATACCTTGCACAAAATTAAAGTACAACTTTATACAAATTCTAATGTAGTAAAGAGAAATATAACAATTAAAGTTCAAAATAAACAATACTAACATTAATTAATCATCACCATATTGTCAAAAACATAACAATTCTACTTACAATTGCGAATTACACCTAAGGAAAAAATTTACTCACCGCGCGCGAAAACACGTTATGTCTTGTCAGCCGATACACCGTGGTGCGACTGCCACGCCACTCCGCTAACAATATGGTGGTCGGTATGTCTATGCACACAAGCAAAGGCGTGTTTGTGTGCCGTTTAGTTTTTCTGCTATACTCACTGCACGAATGTGCCCCACGTACGAATGGTGACCACTTTCCCCTATTATTAATGGCAAAAATGACGTTTTTTCGAGGTATATTTATTGAAGTGTCGAATTTTGTCTTGAAATATTATTAATAATATTTTTTCACAATTAAATTCGGTTCCTTTACATATCCCTGAATTGTTGCGTGCCCAAGCGTCCTAGCACAGCTTAAAAGACAGCCTTGTTGCCAACACTAAAATTTATCAACAGTACAAGTAGTGTGGAAACCCATTGGTTGTCCAACCCAAACATAATCTTTGCACATGTGTGTTAATTACGAAAGTTTGAAACGTGGAATACAATTAGAAGCCCGCTCGGACGTCCACGGGACGCCTACGCGCCTGCGCCTTAGGCATTAGGACAAATCTGGGGAAATCCAGACGGATGGCAACCCTAATCCCAAGCCGAGCGCCCGCAGATATGCGTGCGTATACGCGTCTTTAATACCGACCCATCTTAGCTTTTGTTTTACATACTTAGAACAGAGATATCATCTCACTGAGATGAGAAGTACTAAGTTTTTTAGACTGTTGGAATTTAATTCAAACAAGTTTTTGCTTTGAAAAGCCGTGTACCTATGTTATTAAGATAAGGATGGATCGGACGAAGTACCTATAGCGAGTGAGCTTTTGAGTATGAAATTATGTTCATAATAGTCGAGAGATTGCCTGTCCGTCTTAGTTTGAAAACAGAATAAAATAAAATCAATTTATATTGAAGCTTTGTGTTTATCCTGCATTGTATTCAGGCATTAAATACACGAGCAAATTGAGAGCATGAAGTAGTAAAAGAAGACCAACATTGTACAGATACTAGATACTTAATTGAACTAAAAGTTAGCACACTCTTACACTCGAATGGCTTTTGAACCCGCAGTTTTTTGTTCGCTCACGCACTCAAAATGCGTATAAAAGTACAGAACTTTAACGTACGTTAACCAATAATCTTAAGGATCGCACCCACGCAATAATTTATATACGAACATGTTGTCTACAATTCTGTATTGTTTTTAGATGCGCTATAAAAAAATTGGCAAATTTTATAGCGCATCTAAAAACAATACAGAATTGTAGACAACATGTTCGTATATAAATTATTGCGTGGGTGCGGTCCATAAGATTATTGGTTTGTATATCTGTTTTTTTTGTAGGCATATTATAGAACTTTAAAAAATATTTTGTAAATAATATTTATAGTACATTGTCAGAATACTGTGCTAAAATTATTTAATTAATTTCGATGTTGACAAACCTGTTTAAACACACTGAGTTACTTACACAGAAAATGTTACCCAATTTCATTTATAATAGATCACCTTATTCCGCATAACGGATACCCCTTGTTCCATTATAGGCTTTCCCTTTTAGATCTTTGTCGAAATATTTACGCCCCATATTGAACGTGAAATTCCAAACAATGAGCGCGGCCGCTGCGCTTGCGCATATGCGCGCCACACGTGCGCCGTCAAAGATTGGGCTACTTGAATAAACAGAACGGACAATGAAAAAAAAGCAACGCTTTTGTGAGCTATTCGTGTAATTTTTAACGATTAGTGGAGCACGATTTGGTGGTGTTTGTCAATTTTATTACGTTTTGTTGATTCCAATTCTTTTTTAGCATTTTATGGGGATATTTGTAGCATATATGTCTGTCTGCCGCCTTTACGCGTACCTACACCTGGGTAATGTGGTATTCTATACCTAACCTAACACACGCCACTGCGGCACCGCAAATGTGCAAATTCTGTTTAGAGGAATGGGTATTTAGCGCAATAATTGGGTATACTTATGAGACCTAACTACTGTCGTTACATGTAGCGCGCGTAAGGTGGTACGTAACTAATACCTAATTACTGCAGCTGTCGAGAGCAGACGTACCTACCTAACGCTTTCATTTTAACATCTAGTACCTACACGACTTGCTTAACACTTAATTTTAGATTAGATCAATGTTTGTCAGGTCTAATACGAGTATACCTGTATTATTGTAAGATTGTAAAAAAAAAATAGAAGGTCCATAATTCAACGCCTGTATCTCTTTTTATCGCAACTTTTTATTATGACAAAATCTGACCCGTATGCATTCATAGATATTTGAATTTTGAAAATGTTTTTATCACTGAGATTACGCCGGGTCTAATGCCTTCTTTTACTACGGGTCTCCCATTACAATGCCGTGTGAATACTGACCTATTACGTATTCATCGAGATGAATGGAGAACGCGCCCTGTTCCCACTATATCGTGAGGATTGGTTTATCGTTGGACGACTGGCCGGTACGGTCGTCTCTAGATATTGTATCGACTACATATTTATCGTTTCTTTTCACATATGAAATTCATATGTATGTTTATCCGATGCTCCCTTACGATAAAGGCATCTTGAAATAAACATAAACACGCTAAACTTTCTAAGGTTGTGAGAAGTCAATTGATCAGCACTTGACCAGGGTGGATGACTTCATAGAAGTATACACTTCTTATCGCGCTAGTTTAGGGAAGACTTGAGCTCATCTATTGGGATATATATGAACTGTTGATGATAATTTGTGGTGGTCGTAGTACCTACTACCACCTAGGGTAGGCCACCAGCAACTAGGTAGCTATTACCTTTACAGATACTACCAGTCAGTACCCATCTGATCGTATGTGTAAACGACAATTAAAACAACCATAGATTTTACCATTAAAATAACTACAGATATTTAATTAAAACAACCGCTACGATAACTCGTGACGATTTTTATTGTTGTACAACTGTCATTCTAGCAGTCCCAATCGATTTGACAATCAGTCACTCCAAAATAAATCCAGGACAAAAGTTAATCGTGTCATCCTATTGTGGACATTTTTATTTAACTACAAACGTTATGCTGCTTTAAACGACACGATAATATATCGTAACGGCAAAGTGGGAACGCGCGCTTGCGTCTCTTCGTTTACTTTACGTGTAGATAGATGAGCGGCCACTGTGGGCGTGAGCCGGAATTGGAACTTGAATAAATTGAATTGTGTGACTATGATTGCCTCAAGATGGAAACGTGCATACTATGCATCGTATTCCAAACAAGATTCGATATTGGTTTTTGTAATTGAAATCATGTCTGCTCGGTTTCCGCCTGGGAACGAGACTTTAACCGGTAGGGGTCGGTTATGAACGCGAACTGTCAATGTAGGTATAGTAAAATGGATTTACAATAGGACATAAAGAATTCATGCCCTTTCTAAGTTTACTAGCCTAATAATGTCGCTAAGACTTATTTTTCTTACACCAACACTGTATTTAAAAATTAATAGAACTAAGTTTATTTCGGATGTCCCTACTTATATTTAAAGTACTCATGATCCTATAAATATGAGTCGCCGTCAAACATTTTACTACATTTTATTTTAATCCATCTTTAATTATCTTATGTTTTGTTTAACGACTAACGCTATTATTATGAATTCTTATCTATTCTATCTATTCTCTATAATCTAATATAACTAAAATTCGATGATTGTTCCTCTTTCACGCATTAATTACTGAACGAATTTTAATCAAACTTCACAGTAACATAGCTTATACGTTGGATTAACACATAGGCTATTTTTATACGAATATTCACGCGGGCAGAGCCGCGGGCAGCAGCTAGTATTATACTAATTTCTTAGCGGGGCATCATTCATTCAATGACAAGTGTAAAACAATAAATAAATCAACAAACGAGAGTATAAGTAGGTACTGCTGATTTACGTTAATCAAAACACAACGACTTGAAACTGTCACACCCATCGGGATTCACCTGAATGCGGTAGCTACAGAAAGCGGAGTAATGTTATTAAATTATGTCGTAATGGAATGAGGTGTCGCGTCGTCTTCGTCTCCGAAGAGGCGTGCGGTGCTCAGGATAGAGTGAGTTGGGGCGCCTTGCGGGGTCAGGCATCGATCGACGCGCCACGTGTTGCCGAAACAAAATGCTGTTTGAGTAATACCAAAACTTACATAAAATATTTATTACTGAAAGTTTTCGTATAGTGGACAATGCGATCGACAACGCAAGAACAAATGCTTTTGAAACATGGAGCTGGAAGCTAACCAAAGACTCGATCGTTGTCTAACTACAAAAATAATCCAGTCTGATCATAACAATTGTAATTTTTTGACAAAGCTCCTTGAGTTAACAGTGGTCATGCTATGTATAATTTTGTCAGAGCCTGGCAAGTGCAGGTTCTACAAAGTACGAGTAAAGTCAAACTTCACAGGGTAAGGGGTGAAACGTGTCGTCACGATAAGTGATTGTAATCGATCTAATACCGTTATAGTAATTAGCCCCAATTATTATTGCTTATAGTGACTGATTGTTTGTTTTGATTTAAACTAAACAAACGTTCTATTTACAACTTTATACGTGGTTATTTAATATTACTTTTAGTAGATGTTTGCGCCGACACTGAGAGCTTTGTTTACTCGGCAGTGAATGTGTCAAAATTGGATTTCATCGAATTAAAATTGTCGCCTCATAACATTTTTGGGTTGATTCCACTTCACCATACAGTAATAGCATCATCTGCCATTTCAATATTCTTTTAAGCCTTGCATAAGATTCTGTTAAAGAAATAGTACATAATGTGATGTGTTCTACCCACAGAAACAATGCACGTTAATTGATGTTTGCGCTACTTATAATGTGGCAAACGGAAGACGTAGCACAGAACTTGTGTGTTCCAAACTTAGGCTTCAAGTTTTCTTCAACTTTAAACAAAATCCTCCAAGAAATGCTGCAGCATTTGTAGAGCTTTCGGCATTAGGTTATTTCTAACTTCGTCGTGCTCGAACTTATATTTGTAACCAACATTTCAAGTTTCTTTACGTACAATAACCAGTTAAAATAGTTAATGGCAACGACAGGGGTATAAATACGCTGTGTTTGCTTAAAATTAGTTCCGCGACAAAGTTGATATATAATTTGTAAAGCCTTGTTCTACATGATATGCCTGAATTGATTTGACGTAAATGTTACACGTTAGGAGCTTGTTTGTTTAGTAACACATCGACCAAGGTACGATAGCTATTATGTGTACCTATGTTCAACCAGATAGATACACATATAATAGTAGGTAGATGTTCTTGGTAGATTCCAGTAGCAATGATAAAACGCCAGAATATTGCCTGTTTCTGGATTGAATTGGGATAACAGGGCCAATCGGCTGACAGGATCAGAACAAATTGCGAAAAAAAAATGCGACTTCCATATGGTAACAACTGGACCAACTAGGAAGTACACCCATTCGAACAAAAAAAATTTTCCAAATCGGTTCACAATTCTCGGAGATATGTAGTAACAAACATACAAAAAAAAATCAGACAAATTGAGAACCTCCTCCTTTTTTTAAGTCGGTTAAAAATAGGATCGTATAAGGATCATCGCAATTACGATTAAGGCAAGGCAAGATTAATACATTGTGTCAAATTTTATGTTTTCCTATTTAATTTATCTCCATAAACTATCTCTCTGAGCTGCGTCTATTTGCCGTCCTCTAGTATTTATTACACACGGACTGTCCTAGTTTTATAAACATCCAGGCATGCCAGACAGTTTTAGTTATTTGCCAGTTTCCAAATGTTAAATTACTGTATAGAATTTTGCCGTCTAAAATCAAATGTCCTTTTGAAATCCTTATATGTACCATCCTACTTTCCTACTTATAATATTATAAATGCAAAATTTTGTTTGGATGGATAGATGGATGGATGTTTGTACCCTTTCACGCAAAAACTACTGAACGGATCTTAATTAAACTTTAAAATAAATAAATAAATAAAAATAAAAATAAAAATAAAAAAGCCTTTTATTTCCAGATTGTTTGAAACTTACATAGAAAAATTAAATATCTTAATTCAGACTCACTAACTTAACTGAATATTATATATTTTTAAATAACAAGTAAATTAAGTTAGTTGATTTTAAATAAGCTAAGGTTAGTAAAACATTATGTGCAATTGTAAGCCGATATGTTTAGAATATATAAATAAATATAACAAATTTACTCTGGAACCCCTCTCAGGTGAAGGCCTCCTCCAAAGCTTTCCAATTTTCTCGGTCTTGGGCTACTTTATGCCATTGTGTACCAGCAATTTTTTTAATATCATCGTCCCATCTAGTGAAAGGTCTTCCTCTATGGCGCTTACCCAGTGGGCCCTTCCATAACGTCACTGTTTTTGTCCATCTAAGATCTTTGAGACGTGCTACATGACCTGCCCATTTCCATTTTAACTTTTGACTATAGCTGAGAGCGTCTATTGCTTTTGTTTTAGATCTTATTTTTGTGTGGTTTATTTTTTGAATTTTTCTAATGTTTAACATGCTGCGTTCCATTCCTCTCTGACATGTATTTATTTTATTCTTTATTTTATTGTTGAATTTCCATGTTTGACATGCATATGTTAGACAAGGAATGAGGCACGAATCCATGACTTTCTTCTTTAGCCTAATAGGCATTTCGCTTTTAAAGATCTCTTTGTAACTCCAATATTTATTCCAAGTATGATTGACTCTTCTATCTACTTCCAATTCATTGCTATCTCTGTTGAAACCAATTTGTTTTCCCAAGTATATATATTGATCTACATATTCTAATAGGTCGTTCCTGATTGTTATGCTAGATTTTTTGGAGTTGGTCATGACTTTGGTCTTTGCGATATTTACTTCTAGACCCACTTGTTTGCTAGCTATGTGTAGAGTATCTATCATGTATTGTATTTGTAAACTCGATTCCGATAGCAAAACCAAGTCGTCTGCAAATCTTAAGTGGTTTAGGTATTTACCTTGAATATACAGACCTCGGTTATTCCAGTCTAATTTGCTTATGATGTATTCTAGTAGCGCAATAAAAATCTTTGGGGATAAAGGGTCTCCTTGTCTGACTCCCCTTTTGACCGGGAAGCTTGGGCCTATAGTTTCCAGTTTGACTCTACTTGAACCTTTTCTATATAGATGTTTAAGTATAGTTATATATGGTTGCTCCACATGATGGGCTTTTAGAGCATCCCATATACTTTCATGTGAGACGGTGTCAAACGCTTTTTGGTAATCAATGAATGTGATGTAGAGAGGTCTCTGTTGTTCTTGATATTTTTCAATTACCAGTTCCAATGTATGGATGTGGTCAATGGTAGAAAAGTGTTTTCTAAATCCTGCTTGTTCAATTGGTTGGTGTTTTTCCAATTCTGTACTTATTCTTTGATTTATTATTGTAGAGAAAAGTTTATATATACTTGGTAATAGACTGATCGGCCGGTAGTTGCCAATATCTTTAGGGTCTCCCTTTTTATATAGCAAAATAATATTTGATTCAGACCATTGTGATGGTGTGATACCAGTTTCCAATATCAAGTTAAATAATCGTGTTAATGGCGCTGCTAGTATAAAACATGCGGTTTTTATGGCGTCGTTAGTGATGTTGTCTGGGCCTGGACTTTTGTCCGAATTCAGTCGTTTTATTGTTTCTATAACTTCTGTACATTCCAGTGGTTCAATGTGAGATTGCTGTATCTCGTTTCCGACGTCTTCATGCTCGATATCTCTGGCATAATCTTCTATGTGGTCTGGTGTACTATAGAGATTTTTATAAAAATTTGTTGCGATGTTTATTATATCTGTTCGGTTGTGTTTAGTTTTTCCCAACTCATTCAAACCATCGATCCATCTTTTGTTTGTTCTTAGTTCTTTGTATCCTTTTTTTAAACTTCCTTGTTGTTCTAGATGTTTTTGAATGATATGGATTCTGTAGTTTTTGTAATCTCTTTTTATATATTTGCTGATTAGTTTGTACAAGGCTTTAAGTTCGTTTTTCATTGCTCGTGTTTTATTTTTAGTTTTTTGCAGCTCTTGTCTTCTTTTTAGTAGTTTTTCTGTATTTTCTGAAAGCACTCTATTAATTTTTATTGACTTTGTATTTTTTTTAATTTGTAAGCTGTCATTAATACAGTGTATGATTTTATCATGGTACTCTTGCACTGACACGTTAATCTCGGGGTTGAGTAGAGATATGTGAGTATTAAAATTTTCTTTATATATTTGTATTTCTTCTTCGTCTTTAAGTATACTGTGTTGATGTTTTCCATATCCTGATCGCTTTTTAACTGGCTTTGTTATTGTTATTTTGGCTCTTAGTGGCCTATGATCAGATGTGAAATTCATGTTTATAGTTTGGATGTCTAAAAATAGATGGGGACGGTTGGATAGTATGAAATCTATTTCGTTTTTGTATTGACCGTTCGGAGATTTCCATGTCCACTTTCTGTTCTCTTTTTTCTTATAAAAGGTGTTCATAATAGAAAGCTTGTTTTCCATGGCAAAGTCAATAAGTCTTTGGCCTCGTGCGTTTCGTATTCCATATCCGTATTGATTCATTACCAAGTGTTCAATTTCTTGTGGTATGCCAATTTTGGCATTAAAATCACCCATGAGAATAAAATCTTCGTATGCTCTATCTATTGTGTCATACACGGTATCATAAAAACAGTTCATTTCTTCCTCGTTTGCTGCTTCTGTAGGCGCATATACTTGTATAATGGTGATATTCTTCTCTGGTAGCTTTAAATTAAGAAGAGCGACGCGTTCAGAAACACCGAGGTAACTTTCTACATATTGTTTCAAGTATTTTTTTATAATAAAACCGACACCATATTTGCCTTTTGTTTGTCCTGTACTGCAAAGAATAAATTCTTTGTATTCTTCTATGTTATTTCCGAGGCGCCGAACCTCTGATATGCCTATTATATCGTATTTTATATGAGTTAGTGTTTTTTCTAGTTCTATTATTCTTTCGTATGACATCAGAGTTCTAAGATTAAAAGTTAATATGTAGAGTTGATTTTTCCTTCTTAAAAAAGGTTCTTTGTTATTTGTTGATGGTGACTTTGGAGGGTTGTGGTCATATTCTTCCACGGTGACCAACCGGCTTGGAAGATGTATTTCGTTTGTTGTTTGTTGTCTCTGTGCAATATATTTCGTGAGAGAGGGGGCCGATAGTTGCTATGATGTGCTAGCACTTTTCTTGTCCTGTTGCTTTGTCACACTGTTGGGGCACTTAGTAGTTAAAAAATTTAGCATTCCCGGTTTTGAAACTCCTTCTGACAAACTTGAACTACTTTTATGTAGAGCCGCGGTCTTATTTTTCTTATTAGCTTGCAATTCTTTTCCGGTTTGTGCCAATCGGATATTTTCAGGAGATATTGAGAGCATTCTTTTATTTTTGTTTGGTGTGTACGTATTTTGACCTATTATTTTAATTTTATCATAGATTATTACCGCTCTATTGCCTTTCTCTCTCTCTATCTTTACTTGTTCCTGTAATTCTTTCCTTTTCTCTAATATGTATTGTGGATAGTCCTCTTTTATGTAATATGTGGTGCCAGTTAGTGCTTTTTTCTTTTTAATGATATCTATTTTAGTGCCTAGTGTGGAAAAAGTAACGGTTATTGGTCGGGGTTTTTCCCCTTTCTTTCCTAGTCTTTTGATTTCCTGTTTTTTTTTTTTTTGCTGTGGCAACACTACGGGTAACAGCTGATTAAAGTTGTCCCGGTTTTAATTTCACAATTTAATATATTTTTTCTGTAAATGGCCAATTAATTGATCACTAAGCAATGTATTCATATATTATTTAAGTAAGTGAATATAAGTTTTGTGTATTTAGTGCAATTCAAAGTGATAGTGAGCCTAAAAAGTTTAAAGCGGATGACAGTTCAAATTTGAATTTCGTATGTATTTCAATCATTGTTTTCTCTCTAATTAAGGTAAAATACAACCTTATTTTATTGTTTTTAGATTCACCTACAATAATCCGTAATATATTTTTCGATATACGCGCTGAGGTTACATTTATAACCTCACAATTGTGTAAACAACTGCTTGGTAATTATTAGTAGGTACTACCGACCTACTACTTTATTTCGTTTTAAAATCGAAAATATTTAAATATGTTGACGCGTAGCAAGGCCTTAGCTCGTCAAAGGGGGTCTGGGGATTCCTCAAATCGTCAGGCAGACCCTAGACTAGACTTGGCACTGAAAGAATTAAAGGCTGCCAAGGAGGAAATTGCACAATTGGTTAGGGAGAGAGAGGACAACGAAAAGGAACTGTTGGATGTACTGGAGAAGAGCCGTAGGTTAAAGATAGATATGGCTGAATTGCATTCTCAGCACATTAATGTAACTGAGGAACGGGACAAACTACAATCCATAGTAGACGGGTTTGATGAGTGCGGCGAGGAGTACGTCCACAATCTGAGGCGCGTCACCTTATTGGAGCACGAGCTCCAAGAGGCTCAACACCACATAAGCGACCTCGAGACGGAGAAGGAAGAGTTCGCTGCAGCCCAAACCCAATCTTTATTCAATGAACTGATAGGTAGTACGCCCAGCCTTGTTCCGGATGCATGTGACACGGGTCCCTCTGTGATAATAGACCTAACTAATGATGACACTTTGTGTGGTCATTCTACAGGGGGGATTGCTACATGCAGCAGGAATAAATTTAAAAAATATATTCGTATAAATAGGTACATTAGAAAGACCCAAAAGTTAATTAAACAAAAAAAGATCTTGTATAATCAGGTTAAATGTATCAAGGATAGACAGAGATTAGGTGATGAATTAGATTTGTATACACATATTTTAGACAAAAACATGACATCCTATGAAAATAGTATAAAACAATTCGAATCTGAAATATTTGCATTGAAAAAATCCTTAGAAATTATGACTAATAGGTACCTAAGTTCCAAGAAAGAGAATGAGGAACACATACTGGCTTTGAAGAGCCTTTTGGATAGTTCATCAACAGGGTGTAATACCCACAATAGTAAATGTAATTATGATGGTTCTCGGTCAGTGTGTGACTTGTCACTCTCAGTTTGTAATGACCGAACGCCTCCATCCAGTGCAACTACAAACAACGGTTCCTTGCCAAATAAAATTGTTATGTTTAGTGATGAATTTGGTAAAAATATGGGCCTCTTATTAAGTACCTACATGGGACAGCCGGTTTTGAATCACTGTTTCCCAAACCTACCGCTGAGATTAATTATAAAACAAATAAGTATGTACAATTTTGATCAAAACACCACACTTATAATTATGACATCCAATAGAGAAAATATAAATAGAACAGAATTTATGAGATGTTTTGAATTTTTAAATTCATTGAAGGTTCAAAATATTGTTATGTTTACACTGCCCTTCAGTGAGTGTTTGCCACAGACAGAAAATGAAAATAGATATAAAATTAATTTATTAATGAATAAATTGACATGTAATAATTATAAATTCCATGTAATTGACTGTAACTCTATGACATTTAACATATCGAAAAAATTGTATTTGACAAAAGATAATATATTTTATTTATCTAATACATATAAAAGACAAATAGCAATATCGCTATCATATTTTATTAAGTGTTCAGCCAAGAACTTGGCTACTCAACTTGCTTTTATTGAGCAGAAAAATGACATTGAGAACTTGAAAATTACTTCATGTAATTTAAATTATACCACAAGACAATAGAGGATAACTCTAGCAATGTAATTATGTCAACAAAGGGAAAGTCCGACCAGTTAAATATTATTCATCAAAATATACAAGGCTTTCCTGGCAAAGAACTTGAATTAGAATTATATTTAAATGAAAAAAATATACATGTTGTATGTATGACCGAACATTGGTTAAGACAATTTGAGTTGTTAATTAGTATTGATAATTACAAGGTCATTAGTTCGTTCACTAGGAGTGCTGCGATTAGGGGTGGGTCACTGATATTAGTTGAAAATAGTCTAAAGTCAAAAGACCGTAAAGATGTATCATCACTCTCCATTGAGCGAACCATTGAGCTATCCTGTGCAGAGCTTGAGCAGTACATCATTGTCTGTGTGTATAGGCCCCCTTCTGGTGATTTCAATTTATTTGAATCTACTATGGAGGAGGGCTTAAATAAAGTATGTAAAGGTTATAAAAAAGTAGTTGTATGTGGGGACTTTAATATAAATATTTTAGATAATTCACAGACTTCAGTCAGGTTCCTAAATTTATTTAAATCTTATGATCTTTTTCAGCTCTTTGATGAACCTACTCGAATAACACCCACATCAGCTACTTGTCTTGATAATATTTTTTGTAACTCCAAACCAATCAATAAATCAATAATAAACTTTATAAATTCGGACCACAGTGGCCAAATGGCAGTATTTGAGCGCCATCATGACCGTAAGTCAGTTAACTTCGTATATCGACCTATCACTGTAAATCGCATTGAGAGATATAAAAAAGACATAGATTATAAAATCTCTCAAATATCTTACACTGAGAATAATAGGGATATTGATCAAATGTATGCAAAGCTATTTGATACAATTAAAAATGAATTTAATACAGTGTTTACTAAGAAAGAGGTTAAGGTAGACAACACTAAAACAAAATTTAGTGATTGGGCTACTCCAGGAATTTATAACAGTAGAAGAAAGTTATTCGAACTCTATGAACTTAAAGCCACTTCAAAAGATGAGAATATTATAGAACATGTTAGAAAATATTCGAAACTTTTTAAGAAAGTTTGTATAATGGCGAAGGCAAATTATCTTAAAGAAAAAATTAAAAATTCAAAGGATAAAGTTAAAGCCACCTGGAAAATAATCAATAAAGAGACTTGTAAAACTCGATCACATAATCACAAGATCTCTCTTAAAATAGGTGACAATTGTCTTAGTTCTGACGCAGAGGTAGCCGCAGCATTTGAAACTTATTTTTCCAATATACCTTTAATAACAACAAGTAAAATAAATTCTTGTCCGCTTGCAGCTGAATCTCTTCTCAAAGCAAATGTGGATGAATGTTTCAACAATTTTAAATTTAGCCATATTGATTATATAACGATTTTAGAAACTTTTAACGAACTTAACTTAAAAAAGACAGAGGATTTGTGGGGAATTTCAGTAGTGGTATTAAGAACCATTATACCCACCATTGCCTCACATTTAGCAATCATATTTAATGAGTGTGTAGATATAGGTCAGTTTCCAAATTTGATGAAATACAGTAAGATTGTTCCTTTATTTAAGTCTGGTGAAAGAAGTGACCCATCCAATTTTAGACCTATTTCTGTTTTACCAGCGCTTAGTAAGATCTTTGAAAAAATAATTTTTAACCAATTAGTATTTCACTTTAAGGAAAATGAGTTATTGCATAAAAAGCAATTTGGTTTTACAAAAGGTAAGTCCACTACTGATGCAGGAGTGGCGCTGATGAAACATATATTTGGTGCTTGGGAAAATAAGCAGGATGCAGTAGGTGTTTTCTGTGATTTATCTAAGGCATTCGATTGCGTTAATCATGAAATCTTACTTCTGAAGTTGCGGCATTATGGCGTCTCGAATGTTGCTTTAAGTTTGTTAGAGTCCTATCTAACTGACAGAATTCAAAAAGTTGTTATTAACGGAATTGATTCTTCTGGCGCCTTACTACGTATGGGAGTGCCCCAGGGCTCTATATTGGGACCATTGCTGTTTTTAATATATATAAATGACCTTCCTTATTTTGCTGAAGGCTTATGTGAGACGGTATTGTTTGCGGATGACACTTCTCTAATTTTTAAAACTGACAGACATAAGCAAGTATCTGACGAAGTAAATAATGCTCTCTCGCAGGTATTGCATTGGTTTAACACAAATAATTTACTTTTAAATTCTAATAAAACAAAATGTATTAAATTCACGATGCCTAATGTGAGGCAAGTAAATACTAATATAATTATGAATGGTGAACACATTGAGCTTGTTGAGTCTACGACCTTTTTAGGGATTACTGTGGATTCCAAGTTACAGTGGGCTCCTCATATAGAAGCCCTGGCAGGAAGACTCAGTTCAGCTGCATATGCAGTTAAAAAAATTAGGCAACTCACTGATATTGAAACGGCGAGACTTGTTTATTTTAGTTACTTCCATAGTGTTATGTCATATGGTTTGCTCCTATGGGGATCAGCTTCTGACATACAAACTATTTTTGTATTACAGAAGAGGGCGATCCGTTCTATATATGAACTTAAATCTCGCGAATCACTTAGAGAATTATTTAAAGAAATTAACATCCTAACTGTGGCATCACAGTACATATTTGACTGCATTATGGTTGTACGTAAGAATATACATTTATATAGTAAAAACTCAGATCTTCATCAGTTCAACACTAGAATTAAGAGCAAACTTGCTGTTTCCAATCTCAGGCTTCGTAAAACTGGTAACTCATTCATAGGACAAAGTGTAAAAATGTTTAACAAAATACCGCAAAATATTGTTGATCTACCTATACAT
The DNA here is from genome assembly GCA_031163375.1 of Conogethes punctiferalis. Taxonomy (NCBI): domain Eukaryota; kingdom Metazoa; phylum Arthropoda; class Insecta; order Lepidoptera; family Crambidae; genus Conogethes; species Conogethes punctiferalis. The sequence continues at coordinate 11,980,587 of CM062080.1, forward strand.
AGATTTAAATCTCGCATTAAGTCCATTTTAATGTCAAAAGGTTATTATAAAGTACAAGATTATATGGATGACAATATTACATGGACATGATAGTCTGCTCGCTTGCGCTTTTTAAAACGATATTATTGTATTGTATCATATATTTTAAAAAAAGGCTAACTGTTGAGTTTGTTGCGGCACTTCTTCTCAGCAGGCTACACGTCGAAGTGCTGGTAGGAAAAAAGTTTGACGTGCAAAAGTATTACTAGTGAATCTATTTGCTGAAATAAACTATTTTATTTTTTATTTTTTTATTTATTGTATGTCTCTTCGTTCGAGTTCCACAGAGAAGTATTTCTTTATAAACATAATCAAATTTCCTTCCAAGTTTGAATAAGATGTTTCAGTTTCTTCTATTCCGAAAAAAACAACATTTCTCTGTTTTGCATGTTTTTCGAGGTAGTAAAGCCTTTTTTCTTGGTTTTCCACTTTTTCTTTGAGATTTTCATAACTTTCTTCCAAGAACTTGAACTTTTCTTCCATCATATGGGTAATATTTTGAGTTACTTGTTCGGTCACTCTTTCCCCGCTTTCTAAAATCGTAGTTTTTTGTTCCGCAATTTCATTTTGTATTTTTCGAAGTTCTTTCATAATTTCTTCCATAATGTTTGCAATTTTGTATTGACAGCTTCTTCGTTTGTTTTGGTACAGGTAATGCCCTCTAGTGCGCTCGATCAACAATTGACTGTCGTTGTTTTATCCAGAACAGCGCCCTCTATTCGCTTTCCTCAGAACTACCAAGATATTAGTAGTCATGCAAACGACGACGTCAGTTCTGTCATATCTAGTTGTTCTAGTTCTCCCAAATATTTACAGATGGCGCTGTACTGAGTTTACACACATTTTTGTCAATTCATTATGTAGAAATTAGGTTATCTTTTTCTTGATTTCATAGAATGCTAATTTAATTTCAATTTTTGGGCACCATTAACACATTTTGCCATATATCTATACACTTTGCTATTCACACTGTAGAATTATTCAGAGGTTGACATTGAAAAACTGATTTTAGCACTCAATTGTTTGTCACTGTTTTTTAGTTATTGTACGCAATATTTCACTTTGTCCGCATTTTGAGTTCACCATTGATTGTTTATTTCTTCACTTTCACGATTATATACGCATAAAAGCACTTCTTTTATTTTTAAATCACAATTATACACAGAGTCGAAGTGAACTGTGGCACAGTAGCGCCCTCTCAAGTTAAATTACTGTATAGAATTTTGCCGTCTAAAATCAAATGTCCTTTTGAAATCCTTATATGTACCATCCTACTTTCCTACTTATAATATTATAAATGCAAAATTTTGTTTGGATGGATAGATGGATGGATGTTTGTACCCTTTCACGCAAAAACTACTGAACGGATCTTAATTAAACTTTAAAATAATATAGCTTATATATCAGATTAACACATGATATGACATGAGGCTATGATTTATGAAAATATCCACGCAGGCAAAGCCGCGGGCAGCAGCTAGTTGTTTATAACTACCGTGTTTGTAAATTGCACACCTTAAACTGTGCACAAAGTTGAAAACCTTCTTCAGCTAGATTATTGATAACCTATATCATATTTGAAATCCTATCCTATCCTACTTCCTACTATCCTACTTCCTACTATTCTACTTCCAACTATCCTACTTCCTACTTAATCCTATCCTATCCTATCCTTATCCTATCCTATCCTATATCCTATCCTTTCCTATAATATCATAAACGCGAAAGCTTGTTTGGATAGATGGATGGATGTTTGTTCCACTTTCACGCAAAAACTACTGAACGGATTTCAATGAAACTTTACAGGAATATAGTTTGTACATCAGATTAACGCATAGGCCATATTTTATACGAATATCACGCGGGCAGCAGCTAGTAGTTATATGATATTGTTTATTCACGAACCCATCCCATTAAAATGGGTTTTCTGGGTCAATTTACATTATTTAAAATCAATAAATGTATTTTAAAGAGGCTTCGTAGGTCACAAGACGAAACACTACATCTTTCGCTTTCTTAGTTAGAAGGTGTGTGTGTTGCAAATCACTTCAAAATTTTATCATCGAACATCTAGAAAAGTGCTACATTGTATCCGCTTCAATGCTATGATGTCTATTTGAATATTGTTTTTTTTTGTTGATTGCTTTTTGTTTCCATCACTAGTTTGCTGTCTATAATAGTAGTTATTTATGAAATTACAGGCTACCTATCATTGATCTAGATCTATGAAAAGCATTTTATATGTAGTTATTGAAAAGAATAAAGACTAGTGGCGCATGAAATGATATTCCAACTTTGTTGTCGCAGTAAAATTATTATCTGCTCCATCTCTGCATAGATTGCACCTGCTCTATAAACGCAGATACATTTGTCGCTCCAGACGGGATGTTTTATAAAGTCATTTGTTGGTGCAGTCCCGTTTTGTCAGTGCACCGGTGAACATGATTGCGGACGCGTCTCCGGAAGGAAGCGAGCGGCTCAATTACCGCGACCGGTGCGGTGTGGTCACGTGGAAACAATCGATCTGCCCACTGGGCACTGTTTACAGACGCCTTGTACGTGGAAGCTGGTGTAATTGAAACCATAGTACAATGAAACTGTTTTTTGAAAAAAAAAACTTTTTCTTAGACAATGACGATGATAACTAAAGCGGCATTGTCATTATCTTCGGACCGGAGCGGAAGGCCCTCACCCCTAATCTACAGCCTTGCCGCACACTCATCATCATCATCAGCCTATTGCAGTCCACTGCTGGACATAGGCCTCTCCAGCTGCTCGCCACCTACGGCAAACCTCTGGAGGATATAGCCATAATCGCCACGCTGGGCAGGCGGGTTGGCGATCGCAGGGCGTAGCTTCTTGCTCCGGTGACGCTGCTGCCCGTCATCGCCTTTGGTATTTAGCTACGCCTTCTATCGTGATGGTTTTATCGCCACCAGTCGGTTTGCCAAGGGATGTAAAGGAGTGACCTATCACCTTTTCACTCCAAGCCATCCTCACCTGCCCGTGGTGCATCCTGCCGAAAAACAAACGAGGCTTGCCGCACACTACTTGATAACAATTTCCAGAATGGATTTTGTATATCTGTACAAAAAGAGAACATACCGCTTCAATATTTCCCATTTTTTTTAATTTTATCGATTTTTGACGCGGATTCAGCGAACGAAAATATTGGTACTCGTCTGAAATAATGGTATACCTAATGGTGATATAGAGAATATGATTATGATATTGTGTGTAAATATTGAGGGTATTATGTAAAGACACCACTGTTTAAAGCATCATAAACACACCCTAGGCATGGCTTTGCCGGAGATCTGTTGGCAAACCAGTCACCCGGTCGGATGACCTAGCGGCGGTGGCCGGAAAGCATATGACGAGGTTCGCGAGAGAAAAATGAGGCCTATACTCAGCAGTGAGTGGATGTGAGGTGAAACGATGTCGATCAAAGAAAAACATTTGGTCATAACGTATCCAATTGGAAATCTTAGTAAATAGGATTAGTAGCAAATTATGTCTGAAATTAAATCCAACATTTACGCAACACATGTGTTAATTAGAATCGGAAAACACACTTTCGTATAACGGGACAGCTTTTCAATTTGCAGCCACTATTCATATCGTTGATTTGAATAGGAAATCGGATTTCGCGAAACACTAATTCAATTACGTAGGCATTTTAGTAGTTTATAGATCATATTGGAGTCTGAATACACTCAAACTGTTCCAAACTTTCGTTTATTTTGCAGTAACACCTATTTCATTTTATATCAAGGAGATTATAACGAGATCCTAAGAAACATGCGTTCAAAGCAGAATAAAGCAAAATAGGCTTACAACGGAAAATATAAAGCTAGAGACGCTTTACCTATATTTTCTTGATGTTCGCCATTGAGTCAGGTACTCAGGTAGTCAGGTACCTTAGGTATTGGTACCCTTTATAACGATTTCGAGGCCGTCTGAAAGGGATGTTGAGATACGAAACTCTCGGGACCCGTTGATCAGAATGAAGAGGAGCATTCGCGGGTCTGCAATACTTATCCGATGAACATCTACTTGTGTATCATTTTCAAATGATATTTAAATATTGTTTTTGCTTTCTTACACGGTGCGCCTTTTTTAGGGTTCCGTAGCCAAAATGGCAAAAACGGGACCCTTATAGATTCGTCATGTCTGTCTGTCTGTCCGTCCGTATGTCACAGCCAGTTTATTCCGAAACTATAAATAAATAAAATAAATAAATAACCCAAGACTTGCCACGCTGGGCCACACAGCGCCATCTAGCCCCAAACTAAGCCGAAGCTTGTACTATGGGTACTAGACAACTGATAAACTTACTTAGATACTTTTTTTTAAGAGCTACATTATTGAAATTTGGTACGTAGATGTATTCTGTTAACCGCATTAAGATTTTAAAGTAATATCAGAAAAATAATCCAAAATTTTTGGGGTTCCCCATACATAGAACTGAAACTCAAAATTTTTTTTTTCATCAAACCCATACGTGTGGGGTATCTATGGATAGGTATTTGAAAATGAAATTGAGGTTTCTAACATCATTTTTTTCTCAGATGAATAGTTTGCGCGAGAGACTCATCCAAAGTGGTAAAATGTGTCTCTCCCCCCCCCCCCCCCCCCCCGTAACTTCTAAAATATGGGCATTATAAAACTGGAAAAAATATATGATGTGTATTACTATGTACACTACTAACGAAATTTGGTTTGAATGAAATCTAGACAGTAGTTTTTTTTAAACATCATAAATCAAATTACATACCTAATTTTTTTCATTCAATCAGTGGTACGGAACCCTACGTGCGCGAGTCTGATTCGCACTTGGCCGGTTTTTTTTGTTGCACCGGGGGAACATGCCGTTTACGCATACCTGCTACTCAGGGACGCAGCAGGTTGTGTGGGACTCACTCCCCCTCTAGATGGTAGCGAGACGGAGAATACCCACTAAAAAACCCCGGTTTACACCTCCAATGCGTCTTGGGCGATGGTGACGTGGGATCTTGGTATAAACCATAACACCACGCCACCACCATCGCTGTCTGCTAGGCAGACTCGGCCGGCCCCCCCACTTGGGGCAGCCTAGGGCTCAGGCAGAAGCCGTCGCCCTCCTCCAAGGACGGGATCTGTGTTACACGGTGCGCCTGAACTCTCTGCGGTCGTGTCGAACTATTGTCCCATCGGATTATGAGAGTAAAGGAACCCACTCTAGCTGGCTAGTTTCTTTACAATTGGTCGCTAGGCTGGAATTCGGTCAAGACAGTTATCATCATCACATTATATTAGCCTATTGTAGTCCACTGCTGGACAAAGGCCTCTTCAGCTGTTTGCCAATTAAGGCAAACATCTGGAGGGTATACCCAAAATCGCCCTGGGCGGGCGGGTTGGAGATCGCAGGGAGTAGCTTCTCGTTCCGGTGACGTCAGGAGAGTATTAATACAAAAAAGTTCTTTATAGTTAAGTTCCTACACGTTTGTGCCGTCATTCAGTTACGAAACGAAATAGCAGGTTGCAATTTTACTGCACAACCGCAATAGCTGCTCAGCTAAAAATATTTTGTAGAGCAAATTTTAGCGTCGTGTCATTCAAAGATATAGCGGGTCTTAGTGGTCATATTTAGTTACTTTGAGTGGCCCGGTTGCCTGGCGCGGTGGCTCATTTGGTAGTGACCCTTGGCTTCTTGGTCGTAGGTTCGATTCCCATTCAGTACAAACATTCGTGTTTGTTCCATACCTCTTGTGGCCTCTAGTGTTGCGGTGACTATGGGCAGAAGTGATCACTTACCTTGGTGACCTTCAACCCCCTCAGTCATAAAAAAAAAAGAAATATCAACACGGCTTTACGTAACGCATTAACCCGTTGATGAACATGGCGAAGTATTGCTGCAACATTCCGTTCACAGTTGGCTTTATCAGATTTATTTTTCTTTTAAATTTCATTTTCTCGTGCCAAGATCTCGTCGAAATATTCCCACAAAAGTAAAATCGTGACCACTTCTAACGATCGGGAGCGGCGATAGTTCGCCGGTCGCTTCTCGCTCAGATAGACTCGACTTGCATCGTGAGGAGATTTAATTGTGTAATGTGACTTGAGATAATCTATCTGTGTAATCTGGGTAGCTTTGTTTTATCTGGGGTTTTGTGCCCGACATCACTCCCGATATAAATAGATCTTTTGTTAATTTGAAACTAGAAACATTGTGGTCTCATGACAGTGGTATTGGTACTTGATGTTTAATGAAATTGGTATTGTAATTTGTTATAGATGGATTGTGATAGATACAATTTATTGTACACAACGCGAGTATAATTGATTTAATTAAATTGATATAAAATAGGCTAATATCCATCACTTCCAGACAACCTTTAGGTCTACCTATGGAGATGTACTTAGTGAAAAATACAGGGATAAGCCCTGAACATGAATTCAATAAATGTAGCCCATAAATAATATGCTTTTTCTGTGTGCGAGCGAACGCCGACCAGGGGTCAAAACGCGAATACGCGCGTTTTATCCTCTTATACGTGCCAGTATGACCGGGCTATTATACAGATTTGACTTTGAATGTTCTCCCTGACCGCTTAACTAGGGGGTAATAGGATAGAAAGTGACGTGGCGTATTGATAGTACGACTTCCACACTCAAGGGGAACCTTCTTACCGTTAACGATCTACGAGCGACGCATTTATATAAAATCCCTTTCACATTGCGGTAAGGTCGAATTTGGGCGCAAAACGCGCATTTTTTTTATAGTAGCTCGACATAATGCCTTCCCTACGCCTGATGGAAAGCGAAAGAGAAGCCTAAGTCACTGTGACAACTGGCAAGTAACTGGCCAGTTACCTGTCAGTTGCCACTGCCATGCCGGCCTAACCCTAACCCCCCACGAGCTCCGGAAACCCCACTCACCAGCAGAAACACGACCTGGAGGTCATTTGGCTGCGGTATTCTATAAGGTGGAGGTCCTTCCCCGGACGGGCAGCTTAATTCAAGCGAAGATTAGCTATGCCCTACCTCCTTATCGTTTAAATTGTGTTTGGAATTTTAAAGTGATAAGTCTATTGAAAGGGTCTATTGGTTGTGTAGATATATTCGTTTTGTATATTCCATACGAGCGACATTGTTAAGCTGGCTTGTGACACGCCACGATCTGATGGCCGCACGGCTATGGATGGAGTGTGAAGCGTGGTTATTACACAATGCATTCAATGTTACACGGCTTACGAGCCGTACCAAGCATATTGTTATGTCGATGTCGAATCCGAATGATACCGCGTAGTTCATGATAGTTGCTTGTTAAGTATTCAACCAGATTGATTAGATATTTTATCTTGTAAGTAATCAAAGCCTCCTTTGACGAGAAAAGGGTTCATGATGAGTATTTATTTTTGTTAGTAGGTACAAAATGCAATAACTTAAAAGACAAAATAGTATATAAATGTACAGTTTTAACTTAATGACAATATTATATTTATGAGACCCATAAATAATACCTACCTTAAAATTAGTTTCTGCTTAGCCCAATGGTCGACTAGGTATGTGGCATTAAGTCCGCCTTTTGTACACATTTTAATTGTGCAATAAAGATTAAATAAATAAATAAATTATGTACCTATCTTTGTATTTGAGATTGAAATTTGATATTGAATTAATCTGAAAAAGCAACCGGTGTCTTAAAACAAAGTTGTTCCATAAACTTGTAATCTCGACTTGAATCTATTTCATTACCATCAACCTGCAGACGTCTTCTGCTGGACAATTATCATTTGGAAGGACCTTAGTCACTACGCTTGGCAGGCAGGTTGGTGACCGCAGTAGGATTTATTTCTACCCAGCTAAACGGTCCTGCCCATTTCTTGATATTCCTTTAGTCATCATCTACGGCACCCTCGGGATGAGATGGGGTGGTCCTAATTCCTATTCATCATCATCATTATCATCATCAGCCTATTGCAGTCCACTGCTGGACATAGGCCGCTCCAGTTGTTCACCACTTGGGGCAAACATCTGGAGGATATACCCATAATCGCCACGCTGGGCAGGCGGGTTGGCGATCGCAGGGCGTAGCTTCTCGCTCCGGTGACACTGCTGCCTATCATCGGCCTGTGGTATTTAGCTACGCCTTTATTTGTGATGGTTATACCGCCACCAGTCGGTTGCCAGCGCCTCGTTTGTTATTCGACAGGATACACCACGTGCAGGTTGACTTGGAGGGAAAAGATGATAAGCCGCTCCCTTACATCCCAATTATAAATTCGGAAAGCATACATTTATCCTACAAAGACAGAACGCAGTTATAACTTCAATGTAGATTACAGTATCATTTAACGTACTTGTATCTTAAGCAAAAGGGTGGGTGTACCCGAAAGCCCCTATCGGCTTTTCGGCTCCTTCTGCCAGCCAGATATATGTTAACGTATCAGACATTGTCGTAAAGTTTTCACTTGCCATTGACAAACTCGCGTATGTAGTATATTGTGGGTGTATTCGTCCTTTTGTGCGTGATGTCACAACATTTCACTCAACCCCGGTCGCTTTTCTATGTGCTTTTGTTGCTCCTTACCCTAAATACAGGACTTACATAATATTTACATAATTCGTCCTTGTTATTTCTGCTCCATCTTTATGCTGAGTATGATGTAGTTATATAACGAACAATAATACTTATTTTTAGCTTGTATTCAACATTTACATACATACTTACTCCTGGAGATTTGGTTAGTTGCTCGTTGCCGTAACGACTTGGCTTCTCTTTCCGTCGAGTGATGGATGGAAGACCATTGAGCTGTATATAAAAAAATAGATTTCGTATGAAAGATCTAATGCAGGTATAGTTCCTGTGCAAATTTGATAAACGTGTTTCTATAAACTAATTAGCTTAGAGTAACCTCGTATAACCTATTTGACAAATATTATTCTGTAATGCGCCCTTAAGTTAAAACTATTTCAACTATCAACCATCTATTAAACATGCAAGTAGTGTTGTTGCCAGGTGTACGGATAAAGCTGGGCATATTTAAGCTTTTTGATTGCGTGTCCGGCCTCAACACGGTGTCCGGATTTTGTATTAAGGTATATTTTATTAGAATTTACCCAACAAAAATTATTTTTAAAAAAAAATTAAACCGACTTCAAAAAAAAACACAAACGCCCAAAACTAAAAAGCGATAAATAACGTAAGTAATTCTATCCTTAATACATAATTATTTAAATATTACAATTATCACTTATTTTTGAAGTCGGTGCCAGCCTCTCGGTACCTAACAGAGACTGTTGTTGTATGACACGCGCGGCCGGCAAATCCACACGACAATATACATTTATTTGTTTGGCTGGCACCGACTTCAAAAATAAGTGATAATTGTAATATTTAAATAATTATGTATTAAGGATAGAATTACTTACGTTATTTATCGCTTTTTAGTTTTGGGCGTTTGTGTTTTTTTTTGAAGTCGGTTTAATTTTTTTTTAAAAATAATTTTATTTCTCTATTTTTAGTTGCGTTAATGTGTTGTGACCTTGAATAAAGGCTAATTTATGTCCATAACAGATTTACTTAAGAATGAAAAATTTTGCTTTAAGTCAAGTAAAGACTTTGCGATCTAGAATCAAGCATATCACTTACCAAATCACCTGCCCTATTAGCTCTGCATAAGTACATACTACTACCTAGTTTAATATCGACCAATGTCAGTACTGTCCCCTAACTCCTAACGGTTAAGGAGTTCTGTGGCTTCATCATCAGCACCAGATGTTGACGCCCGGAAACATATACCTGAGTAAAATATGATTATGTAACAAAAACACCATATGAGCATACAATTTTCGGTTGTTGCCCTCAATTTCTTCAGGATCCCATCATCAGATCCTGACTTGGTGATAATGGGACCACCTCGGAAGTGTCCTCTGTCGAACTATCGAAAAATTTTTGAAATCCATCCATAATTGACGGAAATATCGGTGAACAAACATAAAAAAAAAAAAAAAATATTATACATACAGACGAATTGAGAACCTCCTCCTTTTTTCGAAGTCGGTTAAAAAAGTTTGAATTCCATTTGATTTGGTCGAACTTATAAAATAATGTGTCACGTAATACACGGGTATCCGGCTCTTTACCCGAATGTCCGGCCAAACCGGATGGTCTGCCCGGCCAGCGGCGTAGCGTAGTGGGTGCGGGGGGGGCGGCCCGCCCCGGGCGGCACTTTTTAGGGGGCGGCAAAATTTCACAAACTATAATCTATCCATACTAATTTAAATAATAAAAATATTTGAACCATTTCATATTTTTAACGGAACTACAAATTCGGACCGATTGAAAAGAGCATGGAATTTTTCTGTAACGGATTCGGGGAATCCCCTTTTCTTTGAATGATATTTTGTAAAGCGAGAATTACTGACAGTGTTGCCGTTCTAGCGACTTAGTCGCTATCGCTAGATCTAGCGGATTTTATATATGTTTAGCGAGATAAAATATCGTTTTAGCGAGAAAAAAATATTTTACTACTTCTAGCATCATCATCATCATTATCACCAGCCTATTGCAGTCCACTGCTGGACATAGGCCTCTCCAGTT